>JAHZNP010000070.1:0-185882 GCA_020615345.1 Triops cancriformis | reverse complement strand
GGTCCCACTAGCCGAATAACCATGGTTATTATAACCTTTTCTTTGGAAATCGCTGTCCCAGGAATAGGAAAAGTGAGAGATTTCCAAGGAAAAGGTTATAATACCATGGTTATTCGGCTAGTGGGACCGCAGCCTAAGAGACCAAAGTAATTGTAATTGTAACGTTATTTGGCCTTTTTAAATTTACTAGTAAATTACATTACAATTTTCGATAAAGCAAAATGTAATGAGTACATTACATTCCATTTCAACTGAGCGAAAAATGTAACGAGTACATTACACTTGCTTTAAGAAAAGTAATTGGCATTACAAATTACCATTACTTGTAATAATTACACAACACTGCTTCCAAGACTATATTTTACTTGCTTCTCTATTCTTAGATCATATCTGACGTTTTCCCCTGCCACGTTAATTTGCGGTAGTCTCGCTCTACACGTAATCTTAAGGTGGGTGCGCGTACTCTTGATCCTCCCAACGGAAGCTGTCGCATATTTTCACATCTTTATCTATCAACATTCATGTAATTATTTTACTTTTTTGTCCATAATTGTGTTTTAAATTCCATTATATTTTAGCTTATAACACTGATGTTCATTTAACTTTGATTGTTTTACGTATAATAGTGTTCATTTAGCTATAAATGAATGTTCTTTATTCTATATACCTGTTTTGTTTTCAAATATTTATTATATCGTTTTTTATGTATGAAATGCATTTGAACTTGATAGATTTGGGATTTCGGGAAATCTCCGTACAAGAGAACACTTGTTAAACAACTACCATTCTCGACCCAGGCAGTAAAATGCAGAATTCTGAAAAGATAATTGTGATCAAACTTTATTTTCCACCAGCGAGAACGGAAAAGAGAAAACGAGTTGCTATCGCAAGTGACCTTTGCCATACACATTGGTCCTATCGGTTATATATATGTCAGGCACTATTATAAGACTAGAAAGCTTCAGCGAGTCCAATTGACAAATTATAATACAATTCGTTGGTTACCTGTGTACCCAACTTTTCTCTAGATGCTATCGCCACAGGTGGCACATCTTCACTGTGCAATTCCTGTTTGGCCAAATGTCACCTGAGATGTGTTACGTTTGTTCAGCAAATTCTGCGTCGTGCTTTGTTTAAGTGTTTATTTTATACATGGAGAATCCAAGAAACACTTGGGAACTCGCTTGGAAAAAAAGAATAATCAAGTTTGTTTAATATGGGAGCTGTGACCCAACAAGTCTAGAACCAAAATCAGACTGAAGCGGACAGAATAGAAATGACTATTTAATGGCATCAAAGGTGTCATTGACTTTGGAACTATCTTCAGAAGAAGTGCGCGTATTTCACGGATCTAACCTTTACTATTATTTTATTGCATAATTATGTTGCTACGCAAATACCGAAAAGCTGAAACAGCATTCAGAAGAGCGGACGAAATCACCACCTGTCAAAGGACACATTGTCTAGTGCAAGCAAACGGGTAAAATAGCAAATTGCATGGTGCGTTGGCTCTTGTTGATAAAGCGAGATACCACACGAAAAATAAACTTTTTTAAAAAAAAATTAAATAATTCAACTAAGAGTTCATCATAGTAATGGTAATAATTAAAAAGAGATAAAAAATTCAATTACCTTGATCTTAGAATCTAGGGCAAACTATCTTCACTATTAAACAAAAAAGTATAAAGCGAATTCTGGTATTGTGCAGTCAATGAAAGCGAATTTCATCAAATCAATCCGTCAAACTTCTCTGACAAATCAGCCTTAGGTCAACGAACAGGTGTCCGGATTGGCTTGCAAATAAAATAAACCGTTCTGGTTTGCTTGAAAGAAGAAGTAAGATTCGCGGAAGTGACTGCGCAGATTTACCTCGGCTGTCAATAGCAAGGTACAACAATGCTGAGAAAGGAAAGGATTTGACTTGCCGAGTGGGACATTGGTTATTCAGGAGCGATTTCAGTATTTCAACCCTTTTTGTCAACATAATGCTTACAGAGTTCTCAAGGGTCGATTGAAACAAGGTTTGCCTCAAGTAAGCAGAAAGTCCCTCGAACCAAAAATCTGGCTCGAAATCATACAGAGAGGCTAAAAGTTGCTTTATGCGGTTTCGAGGACATGGCAAAGCAATTTTAGCGACCGAAAAGCAAACTAAACCCGGTTTCGCCTTTCTTGTGTCATGCCTAGACATGTTAAATTGCAAAGCGCATTCATAATGTCCATCTGCTGACCTACTTCGAAATACCGAAGTAAAATATTCTCCAAGCGCAACCTTTCCAGCGAGATCGAGCTGAATCTTGGTGATCTCAGTCACGCATATTATTTGAAACCGATTCTGTTGACGGAATTATTAGTCTGAGGAGTACCTCGACAGTAGCGCCCACAGTGTGATTGTTAAAAATTTCTCAAAAGAGCCGACAGCCAAAACTTGCAATTCCCAACACGCGTTCAGGATACGTCACATCGTAAATGTAATTAAGTCTGAATATAGTCAGAATATTAAAACCGTAAAAGTGGTACATGAAGGAATTAACAACATTGGATAAAAAAATACTCCAACTTGTATCCGTGTGGTTCCCCAAAAAACTGAACGCTTTTCAGTCTTCTAATCTCGATTAAACCGATAATTTTTTTCTCATTTTTTGTTTACATTCCTAAGAGGCGTTTGCCTAATGTATACGTATTCTATAAACCGCGTGGATAGCCTTGGTAATCAAACCAACAGTTTTGATTGTTTTCGGGAAAGCCAGCTCAACAAAGTCCCTGATGAAGCATTAGGGATTCCTGGGCAATTACGATTTTGAAAGGGTAAGTCATAAGGTTGTGGTCTAGTCATCAGCGAGGGTTTGAAAAGCTCCCAATTTTCCGTTCCCATGCTTCCCACGTTTATCTTGTTCTTTAAACTATGGTAGGCACTCGTTTGAGGTGTTAGAATGCGGCAAAGTTCCGGCCATACACCCTTCGTTCCTAGCAGGCAGGTAAACGCGCAAGCCAGGCACGGGTACGGCAGTCCGCCGACCATTTCGGCCTGCCGTTTCCTCTGTGTGCCGTGTTCCTCAGTCTGTTCGAGCGCCGCAACCTCAAAAGGAAGCCAACCATCGTGGCTGCTGGCTCAGTGGCTTTCACTAGCCAAAAGGTAACAACTCATCGGAAGACCCTCTTTTACAACCACCTCGAAACCGTACGGTGGGAAAACGGCGAGCTTGCTTTTCCCATGCCTTTTAAAACGGCAGACGCAAGCCACGGGGGTTGAAAATTACGGAGGAGGTCAGGAGCGGTGCGGGACGAAGGAGGAGGCGGAGAAGGAGGCAAAGAGGCTTGAGCACAAAGGCAGAAGCCTCCTTCAAACGCCCAAGATGACTTCGTTCATATGGTCCCCAGCGAAACAAATGAGCCGTCTTTCAGCGCTCGAGTCTTTATCTCGAGATCGCCGTGACCAGCAGCCGGGAAACTTGAACGCAGCGAAACCTATCTAATTCTCCCCAGTCATAAAACAAGCAAAACTTTCCGCTCCCGTCACTCAATCGCTCTAGGATGAAATGGCTAAACAACGTTAAGCGAATGACAATAGCGCAAGCTATTGAGCTTTCTGGCCTTTTTTTTCCCTCCCGCACGGCACAGGTGCGAAATTTTACGCTACAGTAACTTGCTTTAATGAAATTTGCTTATTTGTCCCGAACTGTTAGCAACTAAGGACAGAGTTACTTTTCAAAGCCAAAGTAAAATAAAAAATAGGCCATGCTTTCTTTTTTAATACAAATGAAATCTGAAAATGGAGGACTATGAATGTAATTAAATTTCACAGTACTTGATTCGCCGCAATCTCACCGAATCCTACGCCGGAACCTTTTTTGTCGTCATTCCCTTTGCGTCTAATAAATTTTCATACGAAACTCGCTTGTCTTTGTGTTAGTCAAGGCTGTTGAGGGACTATCAATTTCACTCATCTCGTCAAGAGACAGCTGGGGGTCATTCCTTCAATCTCGCCTGTGAGAGTTTTGACTCGAACTTGGTTGGGGCTCTTTCACAAAGTTGGGAGAACGCTGGGCCTGGCGCAGATACGGCCAGTCTGTTAACACGCCTCTCCTTCCCCCCATTGCCAATGCACCACCCAAACGACATTCCTCGGGACTATACTCGCACGTGCGATCCCTTCGTACCGCAAGCGATCCCAGCCGCAGGTAGACGCTGCCTACGGTTTGTTTCGTCCGGCCTTTGCTCGGCGACACAAGGACATCAAAGGGAAATGCGAAGGCTGGGGAAACCATGATAAGGACAGCGTGTCTTGAAAAAGACTTAAAGCTCGGCATATCGATTGTTATGATCATGCTGGTATGCTCTAATCTACAGTACCGAGGGCTTTGATAGCGTTAAGCTTCCCCCTAGAGCTCGCATATTTTGGGCGAAGAAGAAACAGGAAAACAAGTTACGCCTAGACGTGCCGAACCAAACAGGGTCCCATGTCAATGCTAGTTGTAGTTTTGAAATTCATAACAGACCGTTACCAGCCCCGTGACTCCCTTTTTAACGACTTGCGATATTCTTTGAGAGTCGAGTCAATCCAAAGTCAGGCCAAGTAGAGCGTACTATAAAAGCCGCACACTTGAGGGCAGGAAATGTTTATTCGCAGTAAACAGATTGCTACCTATTTGTAACAGTCGCTGTAGGTTCAATCTTCGTGTCTTTTATGCAGTTCCCCTGATTTTTGAAACAATAGCTGACTACTTTAGCCAGCAACTATTTACAATGCAAGTGAGTGCGCCGTTCCCACGGCTTCTAATGCTTTCTCAGGGTTCCGGTCCGTGCCGCACGTGCAGTATTTTAGAATCTCAAACTTTTGTAGCCAGTCGACACGTTAGCATGACGCACGCATTGGCACTCACAGCTCGGCGTACCAGGAAATTTTCTCGTTAGGACCTCAGAAAAAAAACCTAGGTAAAAAACCACATCCTTAGATGTCGCATTCGAGTCACCAACTATGGCATGATCGTGACTGCGTAGGAAGGTAACTAACAAACAAGACAGGTCTTCTAGAATCGTACAAATCAGGGCATCTCTCTATTGATTTGATGGCTTATTAGGGCGTTCTGACGCTTTCTTGCCGTTAATTAACCACGAGTCGCATAATTGGCTAAGTCACTGAAATGTCCAGTGACGGAAAAGTTGCGGCTTTTGTATGGTCTAGGGAGTATTTGCCAATTTCCCCCCCAAATTCAAACGGAACTACTTTACATGCAACGTGACATCATCGGTTTGAGATTGCTAAGAGGGAGTTTAAAAAATCCCAAGTGATAAGACGTGGGGGGAAGTGTGCAGGCATCGCGTATTTAAAACCCCGTTAAACTGATATGCAAAGGAGCAATACAGGTGGCCCACGAGCGTGGGAACGGCAAGCGTGGTGTTTCCCAGGCCAGAAGACTCGGGAAAATTGGGCGAATGGAAGGGAGGGAGAAGGGGAACTGAAGTGGTGGTATTAGTGAGCTGGGTGGATTCCTCTATCTATCGCTATCCCTACTCGTGCTCCCACTGCTCCCTTGTTCATTAGCAACGGGTACGTCTAGCGCACGCGGCACAAGGCTATATAAACTGGGCACCCAACTTTCCGTACTACCATTTGCCTTCCAGAGCTACATCGGATAACACAGAGGTTTTGCGTTGCGTTCGTCTTTCGGTTCGAGTGTTTTGAGTTTTGTTACGTTTGTTGCGCAAGCGCATATTATTGTGGAAAGTTCTGATTTCCTAGCGTTGATTGTCCATAATGGCTTCAATGAATACCACATCCAATTCCTTCGATGAGGAGCAACCCATCTCGCGTACCTACCAGTACAGAAAGGTAAACATTTCTCCTTGGTCTATTTACCCATGGATTCATTTCAATCAAAGTGTTACCTAAAAAGTAGGAAATGTGGAATCAGAGACTAAATGTTTTCTTCTTCTACAGGTTATGAAACCTATGTTGGAGCGCAAACGTCGTGCCCGTATCAATCGCTGCTTGGATGAATTAAAAGAGCTTATGAGTTCAGCCTTGGCGGCCGAGGGAGAAAATCTGACCAAACTTGAAAAAGCCGACGTTTTGGAGTTGACCGTGCGCCACTTACACAAACTCCGCGATCGTCAAACCTTAACTCTCAATCAAGCTGCTCCGGCTTCCTCGTACGCCGACAAGTTTCGTGCTGGTTTTGCCCATTGCGCCACGGAAGTGTCATGCTACCTGTCCAACGCAACGGGCTTGGATGTTGCTGTTGGTTCTCGCTTGTTATCGCATTTGTCGCACTGCATCCGTCAAATTGATGTGACGTCAACCAACCCAATGATCAGTGCTGCTCCGACTGTTCCATTTTTCCCTGCCCATACCAAGCCAACTTCGGGTGGCTTGACCCTACCTGCCATGGGACCATCCACCTATACGCCGCCGAGCTCCCCCACTTTGTTGGAATCTCATCAGCCAGCTGCGATTTCGACGTCGCGGCAATCGCCGTCACATTATCCAACTTACACGACCTCGAACAAGTTCAGTTCGTTCTCGACTTCCACACCCATGCTCAGTCCGGTCAGCAGCCCAGCATTGTCAGAAGCTGACTCGTTACCATGCGACTACTCCAAGGATTCCTTGATGAAATCATCCATTTCACCTAATGCTATGGATAACGGGCGCGTTTGGAGACCTTGGTAGAATCGTTTTAAAGGACACGCTTGTAACGACGTAGCGCCTGTGATAAATCCAATGTCTTCCATGATTAATTGGTTGGTTTCCCGTGGTATTTGTTTGGCCACCACGTTCTCCCTCTGTACTTGAAAAAAAAACGCCTCTTCCAATGTATATTATATAGAAAAAATGCTCAATTAGAGCTAATGGACGGCTGTGATAAAGGCAGTGAGCCTTGAGATGGGAAGATGGCAAAGCGTTTTTTTGTGCAGTTTCGTACTGTCTTTATGTACCATATACGATAAATAGTTATATTTCCGCGAAATTGTTACCCATTGTCATGTCTTTCAAAGAAAAACAGTGTTGACGCTGGTTTTTCAATAAAAGCTATTGGCTTACAAATTAAATAACTGTTCTACTTCATTCACCATTATTTCTTGGAATAAGTCTGCAGATCCGCAGCTGTTAAAAAAAAATCGGGGTGGAGATCAAGGTCAGTGGGCAAACACGAAATATCTCACAATTCGTTTCAGTATTTACTACCGCAATTTATACGTTATGGCGTACAATCAACCTACTTTGGCCTAGTCGGGTAAACAACTTCGAGGAGTCAACAGAGTAACAATTCTAGTGAAATTGTGAAAATTCTTGGAAGTTGCCAAATCAATATTTCTTTTCCAAGAAAATTGGATTTGAGCTCCCTTGCGCATCAAGTTAAACCAGAACACTCATAAAATGCTGACGGCTTGAAGTTGTTAGATAACGTTTTTATAGCATTGGCCCTCCTTTGGCGCCTCACTTCATTAAGAGCAATTGAGTGAAGATGTGTTTAAGTGCATTTCCCTAGCCTTCTGCGTACATGTGTAAGCTACTGTGGGTTAATTCTTCATTTCATTACTTCAGCATTCTGACCAGACAGTATGTGTTAAAACATATGCACTTGTATGGATAACGTTCCTCACCATCCGTCTCTCATTTTTTTCCTTGACTGGCATGATTACCCGTGTTTTCACTTACGGATGCCACAGATACAACTTCAGTTTTCAGTGCATACCTCTCGGCGAAGGAAGTTCTGTTACACTTACTATATCGTGATGACTGGATATATTACGCACAAATAAAAATATCCTCTTTCAGAGATTGCGTACTACTGTGGAATGACGAAACCGAACATTCAGCGATCGTAGATTATGCTTTTCTTTAGTAGTTGAACATACTCATGAGGGAAGCACGCTACCGGACTTTAGATAGTCGTACTGACATTTCGGAATACCGACATTGCCAAATTCGATTTGTCTCACCTTGTTCGTATTGATTAGATAAACCTAATGGGTTCGCATTTCCCCTCTTTTTCAACAATCGCTGTCTAAAAGGACGACTTAATAAGGAACAGTTCTCTCCTGGAACGAGAAAAATAAACACACTATATAAACTAGTGATACACACTACCTGTTGCAGCAATACTACTATATTTACGTAGCAATAGTGTTCTAAACTCATTTTACTAGAAGAATAGCTCAGCTTCGCTGAATTTGTTCCCCCGAATGAGGGAATTACACTTTCCCGAAACGGGGAGATATGCTACATGTATTGATTGGAGATTGACGGATATTGGTTGAATAGGCTGACAAGTGGTTACATAAGTATTACAAAATATGTAATTTCTATGTGCGGGTGGCTTTATAATCCAAACCTATAGCTTTAAGAGTGAATTTTGCCTTTTATATAATCTCTCGTAGCAATTGTGAAATCCTTTACGATATTTCCAACTATGTTAGAAACCAACTACTCCCTTCCTACGTACAATTTAGGTCAAGAAGGTCAACTTAAGGACGCTACGGACACACAATGGCAAATATTTTTCTTCCTATATAGCAAAATAAAAGAATAACCAACAGATTGAGGTCCAACCACCCCTTCAAAAAATCTTATATTACGTCATTTCCGGGCAAGAAGCTTTTTCGCTTCCTTTGCACTTGCTGTCTACTTTCCCGCCAAGTTGTCCCCCCCCTCCCTGTATGTTGAATGGCTGGGAAAACGCGCCAGGTGTTAAATAGGCAACAGGTACTGCGTGCGTAGTACTATCCCGAGGCTCCAGATTGCTATAAAATAAAGGGAGAAAAATTAAAGTCATGATATCAATCTCACATCTTCCTTTTTTCCCCCTTCCTTTCCTGGGTTACCATAATTACGAGTACATCAGTGTTAACCGAAGAAAATCTCTAACTAATCGTACGATTTGTTTTTTTCACGTTCTAACTGGCTCAACTCTCCTTCCACACAACACCCGAGCAAATGAGCTTAACTCTTTTTTACAATGCTTCTTACACCCGTAATACTACATGTCCGACACCAGATCCAACTACCCTCATAAGTCTTCCCTCACACGTTAATTCCCGAGGTTCGCTTAACCTACGCAATTTGACCTTTTCATTTGACATTAAAGACTCTTGTCTTCTCAAAGAACATTCTACAAAAAAAAACAACAACAGAAAAACGAACCCTCTTCGCATGCGCGATTTACCAGGAAAAAAGCGCTCCCGAATAACTCCCCTTTTTTCCAGTTGCAGACCCGCATGTCATAACCTTTGGTCCTGCTAAATCTCGCATGGCACCAACATGGACTTTTTCTCTTTATTCTCTGCATGGCTATGCATACGATTCTCCCTACTCAAGTAGTCTGGATGGACGGACGCTTTCGCTCAGTTCCCATCTATGTTAACCTCCCTTCCCCACCCACTACCTCCCCTACCTGGCTTGGAGTCTCTCCTCCCATCCCTTTCTTGCCACCTTCTCCGACCTCGTCTTTTGCTCAAGCTACTAGATAGAAACACGTGCCACAGGACCGGACCCCCTGACTGCCACACTCCTAAAAGGAACCCGGGCTGACGCCGAGCACCCAGCTAATCCCTCGTAGTATCCCCCCCCCCAGCCCCCAACTATGGGAATGCTTTGGGAAAAGCGGGAGAGCTAGTTTCTCACGCTCCTATGTACTCCCGCTTGGCCTGCCTGCTAGCCAACCTTTTAAGTGGAGGCGATCTAAAAGAGCCGCGTGGTCGCTCGTTTTCCCGTTGTTTCGGAAGGGGGGGAAGTTCGGGACGAAGCACGCGGGAGCAGAGAGAACCCACGACTCCAGCGCACGAGATGGAAGGAAGCGACAAGGAGGAAAAGAAAGATGACCGGTGTTGATGGATCAACATTCTTCGCGACGAATGGTTCTTTCTTCGAATTGGACACCCCGCGATATTCCACACTTATCTTACATAGCAAACAGCTAGGATTCGCATTCTCCAACCAGAACCCAGACTCGACCAGAAAAGGATGCCTTGCCCATGGTTTACAGCGTAAGAGCAAACACGCGAGAAACTTGCACGGCTTCTTATCGTAGACAAACTTGATTACTGATCGATTGCGTACTTCCTATGCACGGGCGAGGAAACACCACTAATAGGGTACTAATGGCGAAAGTGATTGTAAGTAGAGCAGAAGACCTGCACCTAAGGAATGTCTGGGTTGAATGAAAGAAAAAATATTTTTCAATTCAAGATGATTAAACAACGACTCCCGCAGGTCATAAAAATCCTTTCTGCTCTCGAACGCCAGATTACATTGAGGACATGAGCTAAGCTAAGGAAATACTTTCGGGAGTATTTTGGGGTGTTGAATCTCTTATGAAACAATGTTAAGATGCTTAGTCATTCTTTCATTATTACTAAAAGTTTCTTTTTTTTCGTTCTGCCGTCCCACGAGCTAATAATAACTTGTAAGCAGCAAAACTTGGAAATTCTATCCCATTCCTTGATGGTCAATTACTGTATTGCTCGTAGTAAAGTTACGGCTGCAGTAGTAACGACTGCCGCACTGTTCAAGAAGGGGGGAAAAGTACCTGTCAAGAAAACAACCTAAAGGCCATCGAGTCAAGATTATTTTGATCCTGACTACAACGCCAGCGAATTACTCTGAACCGTTACGGTTATCTTTATCGGCACTTGCTCCGGGTCGGGGGGGACCTGCTCAGCTATAAGGTAAAAGACGATGATCCACAATAGGTCCGCATCAATTGTTCAGTTTTTTTATTAAGCGATAAAAAACAATAGATATGGCGCTAGGTGTAGCGTATATATTTTTTTTCGGGTTTTAACTTCCTTCTGGGTACCTGCCTTAAATAGTACACTTTTCTTCTATTCTTAGAGTAATTCCAAATAAAAGCAATCATACAATACAACCGAACTGTGGAAACAAACAGGGCCAATAAGCAAGCCACTAAAAGAGCCTTGAGCGTGAGTAAGAAATAATAGCTAGTCGGTTAATAGCATCGCCCACTTTCCCAGCAGGACATCTTGCCACTTGCTTGACCTCTGACCTAAAGGCTCCTCCATTATCCTGCCAAAAGACTGTGGGAAACTTACCCGTGTACGGGGAAAGGCCTCGCACACGCCTTGCACGCTACTGGTCGCATGGGACGCCGATTTCAAAACCTCCCGCGGCCATTATTTAGACCTCCAGAGACTCTACTTCATTTCTGCGCAACATTACAATAATCTTCACCCACCGCACCTAACAACCTGAATTTCTCAGTACACTTTTTTTTTTATCTTCGTGCATACCCCCCAATGCATTGCGTTTCATCTTGGCCTCGCTCACACACTGGTCAGGATTGGAGGCGGCCAATTACGTTTCGTGTGACCGGCAGGCAAGCGTGACAAGAAAGTTCGTGGTCATTGCAGGAGCAGGCCACAGGTTACGGCTAACTATGCTTCATCTCGTTTCGGTCCCCCAATTCACCGCTTGCTATTTTTAAAAACAAAATAAAAAGACAGCTCAAAGCGGCAGTGCCGATTTTTTTGTATTGTACCAACCATATCGGCGTCTAGTACACACTCCGATTTTTTGGTAGCTCCCTTTTCCTTCTCGCCCCCTACTCGAAGCATTGTGGTAGCTCCCATCTCCATTGTTTGGTCTATCCATTACTTCTCTTCGCTGCGACATTTCAAAGCAAGTGTTTACGGAGGGGGAGAACCGTCGCAATGCAGAACGTGGTCCGCTGTATAGGCATGGAGTCGTTTTTAGGGTGTAGGGTAGGAATACAAAAGGTGACGACAAGGGCACAGGTGGTACACACGCATCTACTTCGGTGTATACATACATGCAGGGAGGTAAGTACCGGTCCGGATTCAGGAAAACCTCTGGGAGGAAAGTCAGACCAAGGTTCTCACGGTCCGCTTACAAAGAAGCCAGGGGCTGATGGCGACTAGGGGAGGGGGTGTAGTAGTTAAGTTGCTGTGCTTCTAAATTTAAGACACACGCACACAAAAAAAGCAAATTACATAAAGAAGTCTTGGCCCTGTCCTGGGCTTTAAGAACGGTCTCTCCTACAACCTGCATTGAAAAGTGCATAATGCTCTTTCATCCGATTCGAAACCCAAGATTCCTCCATCATAAAAAGGTCTTCCTAGCTTACATAAGAGCTTTAAACATCCCTAGCATGGGTAACTTGTACCAAACAGCTATACTATCTGTAACCGCTCCCACTATGCTGAAATAAGGGTACAACGGATACTTTGTGTATGGCGTCCAGCAAAAGACGCCACCAGGTCAATTATTGGCGAAATACGAAGAAGCCAGTTGTGGTAAGGACAAATTATACTTGATTGTTTTTCTTACCAAATGTAAATGTTTGTATGGACAAAATAGTGAAATGTTTAAATTCTATAAGTAGAACAACGCCAATTTTTTGGGTAACACTCATCAGCTAGAGATGGGTTTCGCGCTTCCCGGATTCACCTGTTCCGCCAAATTCGTGTTGCGAGTTTGTTATTGGCTGAGCACTGAACGAACAGGAGCGATGAACCGGCCAAGAACCTGCAGGTATGTATACGATAATGTTCCATGTGCCTAGTAAAGCATCTTCCTACCCTAAGTTAATTTCCTCCTATTCAGTATCTTTATTGCCACCAATGTAAACTCCTCTTAGTACCCTTCGGTCCTCCCAAATCCCAGCAGTGTGGAGTAGCCCTTCCTCCTTCCCCAGTGGTATGCACTCTGTATACTCAGCTTACCAGCCCGACACGGAGAACAGTCCTTATCACGTCTTCTCCCAGTGTAGTTGAAAGTTTTTACGTACGTGACTCAAGCTTGCGACAGAACGAGCGCTTGTGGTTTACAACGAGTGCGTTTCATTTAACGACGGAGAGTGCATGCCCCTAGTGAGCCAAACTACGCTGCGAATTCCCTCGCTTGGGATATAGTTTTGCGATTTGTGCGATTTCTAGGTTAATCAAGTTCGTTAACGGACTACCAATACCTAAATCATAGGTAAGGTATTCTTTTCTTATAGAAATGCTATTATTGCTCCCAATTGTTCCCTTGCTTACTTCTTTGTGAATTGGTCCAAATTTTAACAACGTCTTTCGTCACTAGGCGGAATTCAACCTTAATGTCGGTCGCTTTCGCCCGTGTTTGTCAACATGGGACCCAGACCTTCACCATTACCAGGTTGGGAAGACGAACAATCAGTGTCACGAACAGTGCTCTACAAGAAGGTAAAAGTGCCACAGACATGAAGATAAGACCTGTGCTAACTTAGTATGACTCTTTCAGGTGACAAAACCTCTGTTGGAACGGCAGCGGCGGGCGCGGATCAATCGTTGCTTGGATGAGCTGAAGGAACTGATGAGCGCCACCTTAGCCGCGGAAGGCGAAAACCTGACCAAATTGGAAAAAGCCGACGTGCTCGAACTAACCGTTCGTCATCTCCATCAACTTCACCGTGAAGGAGAACTGAGCTTGTCCGGCCCAGGATCATCGCTGGGCCGCCCAGCTCACGGCTCCAGTTCCGTGCTCGAGAACAGACGCTATCAAGGCGGATTTTTAGCTTGTGCGCAACAAGTCGCTTCCTATGTGACCAAATTTCCCGGTGTGGAACCTGGTGTAAGCCAAAGACTGATGGCTCATTTGGGCAATTGCGCTCAGCAAATTTGTGACACAACGACGCACACTGCGCCGCCCGCTCTACCGGGCTTACCTTTCTTGTCCCCAGCACCAGTTAACCTTCGGTCAATGACGTCGACGCCCCTAGTGTCAACGTCGGCTCCTCTTGCGTTTCCGCATTTGTCGCCTGTCAATCTGAGCAACCCACCGCCACCTTCGGCACAGCATTTTTTGCCTTTTAATCCTAGTTTGTGTCTCGCACCGCCCACCAACCGAGCAGCGAGTAATCCGCCTGCCCATCCTACGTCGGTCGTGGACCGGGAATCAGCTTTCAAAATCCCCAGCCTCCCAAATCCGACAGCAGAAATGGCTCCTACCAGTCAGTTAACGAGTCCCAAAGACAACCCCATTAACCTCAGCCAAACTTCGTTGACAATAGCTGCGAAACGCTCTGGTTCCGGCGATACCATCAACGCTCCCAAAAAGCGTTTCCTGAATGCGATTGCCCAGCAAGGTCTCTTAGCTTCGGCTCAGTCGGCGAACACGGAAGAGGTAGTGCAGTCATTTAGTTTTCCTGCTGACGTGAAACCCCCTCCCGTACTAAAACTGTGCTCACCTAATGGCTCGTCAGAAGAGCCAAGGGAAAGCCAGGAAATTCCACGAAGTTCGAACGCAGCTTCCGAATATAACATTCTTAATTTGAGCTTGGATGCCGAATCGAGCCTTCACAGTAATAAAGCCCGAGTTGCTCAAGCGTTAAATTTAAGCAGTTCAACTGTAACCATAAATCAACCACCTGCACCGGCAACACCGACTCAGGCGTCCTCGTTGCCTGTAGCTATTGGGAGCACCTTGACCATTACACCTTACTTATATGGGTACCCAATGGCCTCCCCATCACCCGGAACGGATAATAGCACTGGACAGAGGTCACTTCCTCTTGATATGTCAGACAGTGACCAAGATATGTGGAGACCCTGGTGACGGAAAGAATGTTAGCCAGGAAGTTCCTGATTTATTGTGATGCACCCCTCGCATTGTCTTTCGGGCTGTAGTGCCTTTATTCATCGACTAAATTATACAGGTTCTAAAGAGACAGAAAAGTAGACACAAAAAACACACCTATACTCCAAAGCTTTATTATCCCAAGTTTTGTTGATCTCAGTGATAAATTGTATTATATATTTGTGAAAAGCCAATTCGCGTTTTGTTTTGTATTCCAAACCCCAGACCGAACACGGATTCGCTCTGAACAGCATTCAACATGTCTTCCAGAAATCACATCTTTGTTACAATCTTTAAGTACTTGAGCTGAAGCTTTATTTTTCCATCCTTGCCAAACTTTAATTTGTAGGTCAATCATGGAGCCTAGAGCTATCTGTTCTTTTCCTTTACTTGTGCATATATTGTCGCAATGCTTCCTGTAATTCGAGGTTTATGAGACGAATAAAAGAATCAAATAGTTATTTCGAAATAGCGTTATCGTAAGGACTACTAAGCACCAATTCATTACACCAAACTTTTTTCCTCATTCCGATCCCGGCCCTCCACCTTTCCCATTCGTTTGCCAAAAAAGTAAAAGAAAGTATTCCGAGTTCGAATTGCGTGAAGATCCCGAATAGATAATCTATTCGTAGAAATCCGATTTACGGTCATAATTTATCCTGAACGGACAGCAAAGATCTGAATGATACTTAAATTAAAGCGGATCTCAACAATCGGTTACTTGCAAATGGTCAAATCTGCACTTACATTTATATAAATTATTGTACTCATACGATTAAGTTTATCATCGACTGATATATCAATTCGGGACAAACATTGCTTATATTTATCTTTAAACTAGCAATTACTTTATTATTAAATTACTAGTACATGGTTGCGTTGTGTAATGTGATGAGTGCTGATATATTGATACCTCAAAGCGTGCTTGTACCTAAGAGGAACATAGAACGCTCAATTATGAGTACTTTGTCTTATATGCAACTTCTCATTTCTCACGAAGTCTTGCAGTATTCGAGAAATTTTGAAATTCCACAATTCATACCAAGGATATTGCGATAACTTTCCTTCAGGCATCGCTGATATACGGCGCCACGAAAGTTTTCCGGTATCTTTGATCTGATAGTGCTGTAAAGACCTGTTTAAGAGAACCAAAGCTTTCCAACCAACTAACAGACGCAAGTTACGAACGGATTTGTGATGAGATGGAAGATCAGGATGGAAAGGATTTACAACGCTCCCTGGAGCAGGAAGAGATGTTTAGTTGCAAAACTCGCTCGACGCAACTACCGTACGTATTATTCAGTTAGTGTTTGTGAAAGTTTTACCTGGTATTGCTGACAGCGATTTCCACTTGATGTGCTGTGCTGCGTCTGACCTAATCGAGTTCCAATATTTAAGTAAAATCTGCTCTCCATAAATGGCCAAGGAGAATGTGTGTGTAGGCTTCTGGTTATAACACAAAATCAATAATAGGACAACCTCATAATTATTAAAGAAATAATGCAAAGGCGGCACCTGCATAAGCCCGCCATTTTCCCATCAAATTGAGTCCGCCCACGGGCAGCACTAGAACAGCCAATGGTTTCTTTAGAAATACAAGAGCTCCAAGAGGTGGCGTCGACATTGACGGTTATTCAATTATAAAATCGCGAGAATTTTCCGTGTCATCCCGTGGTGTTCTTTTGTATCCAAACAGAAGGATTTCCGTAATTCAAAGTGTGATTCATTATTTTTCGTCCTTTCCGAGTATTTTTAAATAAACTTTCTGTTCTCGCGTTTGGAAACCATTCCCCCAACGGCATATTTTAGCTTGCAGAAAGTGGGACAAATTCACAAGTTCCTTTGGCGTAAGTATTTAACTTTATATGAAAATGAATCGTGATATAAAAAGAAAAGATTACGTATAAATTGTGGAATACCAGTGATGTTTTTCATATATTAATCCTATCCTAGGCTTTTGCCTGTTGATGGTTTGCACATTTAACAAAATCCAAATTGTTCGTAAACTTCAGTATTTATGTCTTGTTAAAAAGTAAAATTTTTCATGAAATTCACCAAATAAAGCAAACTAACGTAGCCTACTCGCGTTTGCGAGTTATACTCGTTACCTTTCACGTTCGAGAACCGAAGATTAGTTTTATATTTCAGATGAATAGCTCCAACGAATTGCTTAGTAATTATTGCTGAGAAAACCTATAGGTTTTGAGTATACTTGTTTTGAGTATACTCAAAATCCGTAAAGCCGAAAGCAAATTTACTGGCTTTAAGCACGGCTGCATATGAAGCATTGAGCTTCGCTCACACGATAACAAATGGGAAAACTGTGAAGCTGCAGGAATATTACCATTATCTTTTGCATATTCGAAAAAGAAAATCAAGAGAAAAACTGTTCACATAAACTTTATAAGTTTGTTTTAATTTACTATAGTTATCTGGAATTAGCGAACTTCTTATTTCCCATTCTGGTGTAAAGGAACTCGTTTACTGTAGCGCGCATTCTCTCTAAAAAAAATATTGTAAAAAAACCTCGTCACGCACAAGTTTACATCTGCACTCACATTATAACATGGACTTAGATCGCAGCTGTCTCTGTCTCATCTCGCATTTTAATTACTTCGAGTAAGTTGAGTACAATCAATGCCCTGTTCGTTCACAAAGACGTCTGGTGTGGAGGTTTAGTCAGAAGGAACTCAACTAATTCTAGGCGCCGGTTTATCTGCTTTGACAGTAGCAATAACCATAGAGATAGGGAAGCAGATATCAAAGCTTGTGGGCAGCTTTACAATGAGGATGACAAGCATAGAGTTTTTCCTAAGCTGTAAAACAGGACATGGAAAGGATAATTGCAGTGATGAGTTCAATGGATCCAAACTGAGTAAAACTAGACCCACTACAAATACATATGGTCTTGATTTCCCAGCTTGATTGAGAAACCGATGAGAAACTTAAATATGTCTATATATAGAAAGTTTTATCTGTATTTAGACAAATCTAAATTTTGTTGCATAACACATTTTCTTTCAAACATCAAGCTTTTACATGACCGTGTGGATGCTCGGTCACACAAGATTTTGGAAATCTGTCCACAATGATAGCCAATAATTTCAGATACGTCGACAACGATTGCTAGTTTTGACTAGTCTCACCGCGACAGAAATTTTAATCACGGAAATTATTTGACGCAAAGTATGTTCGGAATACAAAGAAGAAACAAAGCCCATCAGTCCGACTTGTTGGCCTAAGGTATATGAAAGGATCTAAATAAAAGACAGCCATTAGGGGAATGTATACAGAGAATGGGGATACTCCGTCGCTCATTTACATCAGAATTTGGAAACGAAGTAGCGTGTTGCATAGCTTATACTCGTACAAGCTTCTACTTTGTATGCCGCTTTTCAGGTTTGTCTTGTTGATCTTAATCTGTTTGCTTTCATTTATCAGAAGAAAACGCCATGAGGGCGACATCAAACAGGAAGCAAATCTATATTATAACGCAGTAGGACGTATCTTCACAATGGGTGAGTGGCAAGGTTGGCGTTAGACTTGAGACTCTGGCAAGCTTCTTTCAAACTGCACACCAAATCTTCTAACTCTAAAACTGTTGCGCAAAACTTCAGGCTTTCGCCTGCCTTTGAGGCTTCAGTGCTCAAATCCACGCCATAAATGAGCTCACCAATGCGATCACTATTCTATAAAACCAAAGTTATAATTAGTGAAAGCAAAGTAAAAATTAGGGCTTTATACATACCAACATTCGTAAGTCAAGTCTCCAGTCTACGCCAGTTACATTATTGGATACTGAACTGAATGCTGTCATTAAAGATTGCAGAGTTTTCTTACGACTGTTGTATTCGGATACAAATTCAGATATCCTCAATGATGGCCACGCGCACCCATTTAAGATTTTCGTCAACTCTTCATTAGATATATCTGTCTTAGCTGATTCAAGGATCAGTGCTCCAAGCGCGACATACAAGTCTTGATGGGTCCCTAAACTGAAAAACATAAATAACTGTTAAACTACTGACAATTTCAATCACCTCTATTTCTGCCAGTCGGGATTTCCCCTTGTATGCTAGCTAATAAATCTGACCAAACAACTTTGGTCAGATCCACAAGATCATCGATGCCACCAGCTTTCGCTAACAGTTTTAAGCAATCAGGAGAGACCATCGTCCAGAGAAAATCTAAACCAAATTGAGTTAAAGATGAAATATGCGCATATATAAATTAATCCCTTATACTTTTCGCTCTGGAAAGTCCTTCCGCTTGTGTTTACTCACATATATTTTGTTTACAAATAGCAAACGCCGTTCGAAACACTCCTAGCGGCCATTAAGTATAGGGCGCGAATTCCGAAAGTTTTTTCTTATTCCCGTCATTTTTACGGTGCGTACGAAGTTACTTCCTGTAGAATCGCTTGGATTTTAGCTCGTACAAGATGAAAAGTTCGCACTTCACTAGGTCGACGCTTGAGACGTTGCGCAAACCGCGAGCACGGGAATACTCGGACGGTATATTCTATGTCGTTCTTCTGAAAGCATTGTTCTTCTGAACCCAATGTCGTAAACTTAGACCCTGTGGCACAGCTTTTCCGCTTTCTAAAAGCATTGTATTAATTTTCATGTCGATTCTCAGAACCCTCATAGAAAGGAACATTTTGCCCCCTTAATTAACCTTTTCCGAATTAAGTTCGTTCATCGAGATACAATACTTCGGTCACCAATCTTAGAAATATTAAAGCTCAACAATACTATACGCACGTTGATTCAATAAGGAAACCGATTTATTTACAAAACAATCTTTGACGCAAATCAAGACACTCCTTTCCCCATTTAACTACTTTGGCACCTGACGACAAATGAGAATTACCCGGATCTTTTTTTCCCCGACCCTCATATTTAACGTACTGCTTAATCTTCGTACATAATATGTTTAGCAGACTTTTACGCTCGACACTTAAAAAAAGGACCGAGTTTAACAGATAGGTGAAGTAAACTAGCATGATATAAAACTGAAGAGAATTTCCATTAGCTGTGTATGGGTTAACAAAGGAGTTGAGGGCGGAGTGACTAAAAACAGTAGCATACATTCTTTTCTTTACACTATACACGCATAAAACTATACATGTCCAATTTAGCCTGCTGCGCAGCTCTGTATCACGTTTTGAGTCCCCTCTTTTCCAAGGCACTCCAATCAAACAACCTACATTAAGTGTATCCGCGTCGACAACTGAGTTGTTTCATTCCGTTTGGGCAGAGGCGGCGGCGGTTTCTTGGACAACGGTTCATTACCACTCGATCGGAAAGAATGCACGGGACTGTGGGAAGGTAAATACGGATGTGGGTAACTCCGTATTTCGGCACTGTTTTGATACGCGTCTTCGCTGGTACTATTGGCTGGGACGAAAACATTCTCGTAGACCAAACTGTCCCCTCCCAGAGACGGTGGAATGTCTTCGTTTCCATAGTGTTCTCGTACCCAGGCGCTAACCGAGCTCTCGTTGTAATTCGTGGGCAAAATGACGGGATCGCGGAAACCTAGCACTTCATGTGGTGTGACCGCCACGTCCGCTTTACACTTCTGCGAAACTTGCCATTTCTTTTGCATGACGCGTTGCAGATCCTTCAGGAAATCGCGCGGGGGCGTAACCGTACAGCCAGGTGAGTTAAGCTTTTGAGGGATTGCCAAAGGTTTCGGGTGTGAAAAAGAAAGACGCGTGTTGTCACTGCGCTTCGGAGGCGTAGGCGGCAGAAACCGAACTGGAACGGTTTCCGTCACGTCGCTGAACGTTATACGTTTCTTAGGACTTTTTGTTGCCGAGTTGGTCACTTCACTTTGCGAGTTCTTCCGAATGGGTTTTGGCAGGGTGACAACTGGTTCGTTTTCGATCGTGCTCGGCAAGCCCGGGCTATTGCCATACACAGCTTCCGGCGTCTCCTTTCGCGAAAGGGCTTCCATCGGGACGATAACCGGCTTAGGAGGCACTTTCGGGGGCGGACTTTTCACAGGAGACGCTCCTATTGTGGTGACCGGGCTCAGTAACTCCTGCGGAGGCAATGGTAGATCGGACAAATCCAAAATGGAGCCAAACATTTCCTGTGGCGGCGGCGGTGGTGGCAAACTTTCACTAATATCGTCGTCCAAACTCTCCAACAACTCGACTGGCGGAGGGGGTAACTGCAGCAGGTCGACGTCACTCAGCTTGTCACTGTCCGGTATTACGGGCGGAGTGTTCACAGACACTTTCCGCCGGATGGTGTTCACTTCTTCGGTGAGCGACTTTCGGAAGCTGTGTCGCTGTGCGTTTCGCGCCACATTGCCAGCTTCGGTCACTTCTCCGTCGACAGCGTCTTGGACTTCCTTGACGAGAAGTCGCGTTGTCGAAGTGAGGGGCAGTTTGGGGGTCATTGACGGCTTTCGCTTAATGGTCCCCATGGGAAAGTCTGAGTCGAAAGCGTGTTCAAACGTGGGTGTATTTCCAGAAGACGGTTCCGAAAGGCATCCCGATGAAGAATCCGAGGACGTGCGACTGAGGACGCTGTCTTGACGCGAAAGCGACGGTTCTACTATATGTAACAAAATTAGGTTGTACCACGTCTGGAAGGGAAGGTTTTTCTTACCAGTATTAGAAGTTGCTCGGTTAAGTGTGCCGACCGGAGTCATACATTCGTCTTCTTCCTCCTCTTCTTCCCCTTCTTTCATGTGCATCCGTGACTCTTCATCGTCTTCTTCACCTCCTTCTTCGTCGTCTATTCCGCAAACGTTGGGTGCGGCTTGCACTGACGCTAACGAGCAACTGCGAGCCTGGGCCAGCTTATCTAAGTCTTCCTGTGCTAATTCATCCAACAAGGCTCGGTAATTGTCACACAGCGCCCGTCCCGCTTTCGCTATACGGATGCCCATAACCCATTGGTCTCTGGTTCGCACATCGTCTGCGCAGAGGTATCGAATAAACTTGGAGGATTTGGACTGGAGCTTGGGATGTTTCAGAGCAAACCCGAACTCTGTGGGAGCTTTATGTTTCTTGCGCCAACCCACGCTTTCGTAAACCTAATTGAAGCCACAAAACACAACTTGAGCAACTTTTGCAACTCGACAGCGAATGTCAGCTTACTTGGTTGGCTTCAAAGGTGGCCAGGCAAACAAGATCTTTGGATGATTTTGATTTCCCTTTGGGACAGTAATAGAGTCCGGAGGCCCGAAGAACGAAGTAATATTTCTTCCAAGCTTTCTTTCCGTCAGCTTTGAGATACAAAGGGCCTTCAATTTCGGGAACACCTACGCCAGAGCTCGAAAAAAATTCCTAGAAAAAAAAAGAGACAAACGACGCCACTTTTAGCTGAGCTGTCAACTTTCCACAGATGAAAAGCAAACATTCCTTTACGAAACTTGGAAGCTACTATAAGCTGTGTACGGTAAGCTTACGCAGCTATTCTTTTAGGAAGGAAACAAGTCGTAAACTTCTAATTTACCTCCAAAAGGTTCGACCTAGCTTCGTCGTCCAGTTGGCGATCTCTTTCCGAGGAACTTCCGACCAACAGGAAATTCTCAGGTGCGTGAAACAAAGCGTATTTTTCGGGTCGTTCTACAAAAAGTAGTGTGTTCTTCGAGTCTCGGGTCCACAACATCAGTTGGTCTACCAACATTTCGTGATCTTCGTACACCCGTTCTAGAAAAGAAAAGACAAACGATTAGTGTACTCTAAAGCAACAATAGGATTTGACTTTCTAGTAGCTAGCAACACAAAATATTCCTCGGCAAAGCACACAAGAGTTAAGGCCCCGGTATACATAAACCTCTTATGGACGAATAACACGGGGAACTCTAAAAAAGGCTTCTGCGCAGTGCTTAAATATATTTCAAATGAATGTTTGCAGTAAAGTTGTACTAATTGATATCTAGTGCCTATGTTTGACACTTTTTAAAAATATGTTTTTATTAAATTTAAAAACAATAGGTGAATTTTTGCAAATTTTGAAATATTTGAAAAAATAAAATCTGGGTAACAGGAACACCTAGATATCTTCTCTCAACATTTTTTTATGAAAATACGATTCAAATCGGACGAGCAGTTTTTACGAAATCATTACTTACAATTTGGTAATTCTAGTAATGGTATCGTAAAAACTACTTGTCCGATCTGAATCGTATTTTTATAAAAAAAATGTTGAAATAAGTTATCTTGTGCTCTTGTCAGCCAATTTTTTTTATATTTCAAAATTTGCAAAAATTCATCTATAGTTTTTAAATTTAATAAAAACATATTTTCAAAAAATCACAAACATAGGCACTAGATATTAATTAACACAATTTTACTGCAAGCATTGATTTGAAATATACTTAAGCACTACGCAGAAGCCTTTTTAGAGCTCCCCGTGTTATTCGTCCATAAGAGGTTTGTGTATACCGGGGCCTTAAGCCTCTCTGCAGCTGCTTGACGACTCAAACCTGTGAGCTCTACAGAGAAACATTTGCGGGCTTCTCTAATATGCGAAGTTTGTCCATTTTTTTCTGTTAGAAAGAACGGTGACCTACCCATGTGCAAATCAGGTAAATGTTCAACTAACGCCCATTTGGGGTCCATGCGCACATGATTCTTATCAGCCAAGAGTCGAGTGACATGTCCGACGGTCATTTTCTCATCCACTAGCAAGGATTTGGTAGAACCGTCGGCAGTGAACGCTTTGATGAACAGTTTCTTGATATTAGCTTCCTTCAGCTTTTCTAGGGCTAAACGAATCTTCTCCGCTTTAAGTCTGGCTGCTACTTCGGCTTGAGGAGAACACGTTCCGGAAGACGTCGACGTGCCCGATGTCCCGGAAGACTTGGAAGCGTCCGTCCGAGCTGCTGAAGTTCCTGACGAGGCGGAGCTTTCACTCGAGAGCATGGAAATGTTATCCGAAAAGGCAGAATCGGTGTCCGGGGAATCTGTTCGACATCCTACATCGTCACGGTAAGATTAGACCTAGTTTCCGTGACACATTAAAGCGTAAGATGCCTCACCTGGCTCAGAACGGGGTTCATTACTATCCGCGAGTAACTTTTGTCCACCGGAACTTGAACGCGAATGAGAACGCCTATGAAGCGTGCTACCGAAAGTCCGGGTTTGCTCTGCCGCTGCTATGAAAAAACATGAGATGAACTCAAAGGATAAGAAGAAAATCGATAAAAGCCTTACAAGGACTTGGTTTACTTGCAAGGGCAGGACCAGCTTCATTTTTAGTGCCAATCTCCTGTTCAAATTGAGATTCTAATGCACTGAGCTCCCGCAGTATTGCATCCAATTCTCCGTCCTGTGAGTCTACACGGGGGGGAAAAAAACAATACATTTCCTACACATAATACAAGAAGACAATTTGACATCCCACCTTCCAGATTCGCCATGGAAAACCGGTAACTATCGATTCGCGGCGGATTGAAATGCATCGCTTCCACGTCTGGAGCAGACAATGGTCGAGATGAGCTCACATTGTCCAATCCCTGAAACACATAAAAAGCACATTCCATTTAATAAGCCTTATCTTACCACTTCAAATCATGACAAGCAATCTTTTGTACGCGTACAAACAACCTTCTCTATACGACAGTTCTACTTCCCAACATTTCCCCCCTGAAACTAGCACACAAGATATTTTTCTCCGTGGTACGCCTCAAGGTTTAATGAGAAACTTAGCTACACGCTATATAAGCTTCAGAAAAGGAGAAGCGGAGTTATACATCAACAAGCCTCAAGCTCATTTGCAGATAGGCAGTCTTTCGTTGTCAGTTTTTTTTCGTAAAATGTGACCAACTTGCTATACTTAGGTTTTCCCCTTTGCTCGCAATGTTGCACGGGACAGAAACGGGAGAATCAAGTTCCCTAATCTCCCCTTTGCACCCTTTGAGAGAACGGCAGCGTAATGGAACATTTAACTACTGCTGCCCTTGATACTCCCGGCGCCTGTGCACATATATCGCAATCTCCCAGGAAACATCTCGTGAGAGTAAGATTTTTTTAAAAGAAAATGAACTGTGTTCAAGAACAGCATACTTCCAAGTAAACAACTTCTTTGCTATTTATTTATTTTTCTCTCTCTGCAGCATGGCAATCTTTTCAATCTGATGTACTGTTACACGTAACGAACTCCGTTGGCAGTACAGCAAACGCATCCACTGCATGCCACCATCGATCCATTAATCTGGGCAAAGGAGAAAGAATCTCTTCACGCTGCGACTCAACTTTGGATAAAGCGTGCAAACTTGACGCACAGAAGTTACAAGTCAAGACAAAAGAACAACGTCTCACTGTCATGCTTGGATGTAAACGTCGAATTCAACTACAGCAGTCGTCAATAAAACGACCCCACACGAGTGGCCCTGTGCTAACGACACAGCACTTGCGTGAACGCTTGTTACACGCCATTCTCTCGCGAATATTCCCTAAATCCCCGCAATTAATACGTTCAAGCTCCCCAATACGTTGCGAAAAATAGTTATTTTAACATCTGATTTCATTGAGTACTCTAAAAACGACTACTCTAGCATATTCCAGAACAAAAGGCTGAAAAAAATAGTTTGATGATAGCGAATGCTTAATGAGAGCACGGAAGGGTAAGACAGCTCTCATTCAACACAAGTTGATGCCATAAAGAAGCCATGACTACAAGCGATTGATCTCTGTTACGTCATGGCGAGCTGTCCCAGTACACTCTGCAAGCTTGCTATCTTCCCCAGTGAAGACGAATGACGCTCGACGCTGCAATTAAGACGACCCTATCCCTCACTGGCGTCCCTACTCTTGAGTGGCAAGGTTTGAATGATTAAGGGTTACGCGAGAAGGGCTATCAGCCCAAAGGAACAACCGGACCATGACATGCTACTGATTAATGCAACATTACCAAATATTTTGCTAAGCGTTGCATGGTTCAGGCAATACACGCTTCCCTGGTTCCTCGCGGTGGAACCCAGTTCCTCAATCGTCACCGGCTTTCGCCACTGTACTTCACATAACTTCCAAATAAGAACTTCCCAATTAGCCCCACTTGCCCAACTCAACTCGCCGAATTGCACGAACCTCATGCAAGAGACGGCACGCCGCAATGCCAACTCGACAAAAGTGCTACGCAACAAAGGGCGAAAGAAGCCGCGGCGAAATGCCCGGCTCAGGCCAACGCAGCAAGTAATGTCTGCCGACAATCAGTGCTTGCCACCAGCGTTTGCGCACAACCCTACTCGCTTCACAAATAAACGGGCAAGCGCTCTTTCCTCTTTCAATAACTGCTCCCCACGATCTATTTCATACTTTCCCTCAACTTCTCCCCAAAAGGTCCTAAAAAAAGATCGTTCTCCGTTAATAGATGCCCCAAGTCTGCCCACATGGGAACCTGCAAGAACTTAAGGGGCAATAGACACCAAAAAAACAACGTTATCTTATTAAAAAAAATAGAGCGAAAAATCTAGTTTCTGGACATAAGTGTTTTTTTCTCAGGTGCGAAATAATAACGAAGATATTTAGGAAATTAGAAATTTGAAATTCAAGTTTTCCCGTCCGTGACGTCACGCTTGTCATGGCGGGAAAAGGCCAAACTTTGGAAATAAATATCTCCAGAACTGGTCAGAAAAAAATCGAAACAAAATTCTGTATACTTAGAGTAATGTGTATTATAACAATCCATCAAAATTTCTATTTGCATTTTTGGTGTCCATTGTCCATGAAATTCAAATTTTCCCGTCCGTGTGTCACGCTTCTCATGGCGGGAAAAAGCCGAACTTTGGAAATAAATATCTCCAGAACGGCTGGTCAGAAAAAATCGAAACAAAATTCTTTATTCTTAGAATAATGTATAATGTATATTATAATAATCCATCAATATCTCTACATGCGTTGTTGGTGTCCATTGCCCTTTAATAGTAACTCCCAAGACACTTGCCAGCTTTTACGAACGTTCTTCGATTTGCTAGCCGATAATGAAAT
Organism: Triops cancriformis; assembly: GCA_020615345.1. Lineage (NCBI taxonomy): Eukaryota > Metazoa > Arthropoda > Branchiopoda > Notostraca > Triopsidae > Triops > Triops cancriformis. The sequence goes on along the minus strand of JAHZNP010000070.1, from coordinate 159,348 downwards.
TTGTCCTCGCTACGGGTCATTTCGATCATTAGCCCAAAGTGCAAATAGCGCAATTCAACAACTCGCCCGACAATCTTCACTAGGGTGTGCTCTGAAACGCCATCAATTGAATATCCCCCACATGTCCAGTGTCACCCCACCCTTTCTTTTGGTGCAGCCGATGTGCAGCTTTTTCCCTACCCAAACTTGTGAACGTACGCTGACGAGTTTCAGCTTGCATGACCCCAGGTCGTACGCATGACAGTGCTTAAGCTCACGCACCACGCACGTGCTCTTTTACTTGGCCTTAATAACAACCCCAAGCATACGGGTGGGGATCATAAGCGACGCACAACACGGACGATGGGGGTTCTAAAACCAACTTTGTACCCTCCTGCAGTTATCAACGGATGAGAAAACCATTCGTCACGGCTACTTCCCACAGTTTCTAAGGGGCTACTTGACCTAAACACGTACAATTAGTGCGTTTTTTACGCTCCGTGCCCTACCAAGCTCCACAATTTAAAAACACGAAACAAAGCAGTCCCAGGCTTTTTACAAATGCTCCATTCAATCCCCAATAAGCTAATTACGTGTGATACTACTCAGTTTCCACAGCTTCGTAAAAATTCACACCCATGTCCTATGGCGAGAAAACTAATTACAGCGTCTGGGTTGAAGTTTTAAAATGGGCTCAAAAATTATTTGAAAGATTCAAATTATCCGTACTGTGATAATATCCAAAATAAAACAGAGTCTAATGACAGCAATAGTATCCAGAGGCAATTATTTTTTCCGTAAATTTCCTTTTAGCTAAAAAATACATTTTGACATGAACTATTAAGTCAAACGAGGGATAATTTAACAGTCGACAAAAATGGCAAAATTTCCATTTAATAGGAGAAAGCCTACGACAGTGATTTCTAGCGAAGAAATAATTTAAATCATAACTCGTTCTCGCAAATCAAATTATACCGACGATAGATATAAACTACACATGAGATGAGATACTGTTACGTTCTGCGTATTAAATCGTTTTTTTTACAGCAAAATACACCCAAACTTGTTCATTCATAAATTTTTATGCCCAGGCCGTGACCTTCTGCTCGTTGCCGCTTCTTTACATGTTGCAGCTACATGAAAAAAAATATAGAAATAATTTGTTCTAGATGTCACTCGTACAAATCACTAGAAGCTTTCAGTGAATTGCAACAACATTCCTATGGAGTAAATATATGCAGTAGATTATAAAAGGTTGTCTTTTTTTACACATTAGCATAATAAGTTATTTTCTACCATATCCTACCAAAACCCATTACACCATTGAGTAAAAGCGCGTCTGTAACGAAAAGCCACGTCATTGACAGAATTTTCGAGGATTTCGGATCCCGCTAGGTCTAAGACAAGAGTTTGCATTGTATATATAGATTTACTTAAAAGGGAAGCTATATATCACCCGCTGTTAAAACATTCCCCCCTAAAGAACACACCCTGTTAAGTGTTCGCAGGGTCCATCGTGTACACAGAAAATAGATTTTCTCCCAGTCACACTCTCGTATCGACCTCTTCCACCCTTACACGTACCAGCCGCAACATCTGCTCTGGGCGTACTGGGTAGAAATGTTTGACCCTTGAGAGGGATAGAATATCTAGAATATTTTGACAGGGTTAGTGCGTCTTTTTAAGCACAAGCGAAACATTAAAAAAAATTCTCAAGATTTCAACTCCCCCCTCCCAAGAAAAATTACACGTACGAAGCGGTTTCCTCCGAAACAAGGCCCTGAGCCTACACGCTGAAGTGTATGACTGCACCTCCACTTGCCAACCAGGGGCCATGTGCGCTGGGGGTTTACTCATCTCCGTTACTTGCCAACAGAGGATGGGATGCGACAGAGATGAGAAACCTACTGAAATGAGAGCCAAAGGCAATTTCCGCGAAAACGTACGCTACTAAAACTGTTGGGCGAGGAACTCATTTGGATGATACAAATCCTACGCCTCACTGACAGCTTTAGTAGTCGTAAACGTATCGATTATCCTTCATCTCATCAGAGGCCCATCCTACAACTTGCTACGTTAACTAATTACCAGCCAGACAGGAAATATCCAAAACGAGTTCGGATCCTGCCATCTTCCCAGCGAGTTCCTCGTCGTCATCTGGTCCCAGCAAAATGCAATGGTGAGGACCAGTGGCGTATCCAGGATTTCATTTCGGGGGGGGTCTTAATATGCAATTTTTTTGGACACTTGGTCATTTCCCTATCTTCCCCATTATAAAATAAAAATTTCGGGGGGGGTCCAGACCCCCTGACCCCCCCCCTGGATACGCCACTGGTGAGGACGATAAGACAATCCCTGGAACCCTGTTGAATTTGTCGTCCTCATTTAAAGACTTGGGAATTGCAAGCTCTTGATTCCTGTCAAACCACTTCTCTCTGACATTTAAAGACAAGCGCAGTTTCTTGGTGTTTTATTTTCTAATTAAAAATACGCAAGAAAGATAAGAATTTTTTGTCATTTTAAGGCTCAATTAATGCACTATTCACCTATGTAACACCTGACTAAGCATGCCAATCAAAATGTCAGCAAAGAGCAGATGCTCAGAATTAAAAAAATGCAATAATAATAATAATAATAATGTTGTTGGTGTTTTAAGACGAACCGTGTCGCGAAGCGACACACTATCGTCTTCGGCTTTCGTAGTCGTTGTTCTTGGTTAATTTTGACTAGACATTATATGGTGTTCACAATTTTCGTTTGAGCAACGTACCGCATCAGTGCGTTCTGAATAAAATATTGTTCATCCCCGGACCTTTCTCCAAATCCTAAAATTTCGTCCACGGTATTGGGTATGTTTCTCCTGCGAAGCTTGTCGAATAAAATCCTCCTTTCAGATGTGCATGCTCGGCATTCCATGAATAATAATAATAATGTCTATATATTAATGCGCTATCAATGTTCTTTATATTAATGCTCTAACAATGTTCTATACATTAATGCTCTATTAATATCCTACCGTCAGATCATAAATAGGGTAACTCGTGTAATCTTTACCGGAACCCCCCAAACCCCACAGATTGGATTTCAGTCCATGCACCCAGTCACCTGCATTTTTAGTTTAAGAAAACCATGACGCTTAAGGAATTCCAGTGACGGGATTCAGCATCCGGCCCGAGTGAGAGAAACTCAACGGTGTGAATCACGCTACTATATTCCAAATAACGTACGCAGGAATACGTGTTGGGCGCCAACTAGGCGCCCAGATGTAATTCTACCCACAAAAGGTCCCCTCAAAAACTTCCTCTATATTTGTTCATTTCCAAGCTCTTGGGAGAAGTAGGATCAGGGACTGGAGGGGCTGGGCTCCCTTTTCAATGGGTTGCACACACCCTCTGCAAGTACTGTCTACACCAGTCACCATTGTTGCGACAATACCATCGACAACGACAACGACCACCCCTCTAACCCCCCAAACTTACTCCATCAATGCCTTCGTCATCCGAGTCGGCCGAATCGTCCAAATCCCAAGTTTGCAACATATCCATCGTAAGCACTATATCCTTCATGGTGACTTGACAACGTTTCACAAGATCCAGTTAGGCAGAAAACCTCGTGGTCATGTCACAAGATAAAGAGATTCCCCGAAGGGGTACGCTTGATCAATACGTCAGTCCGCAGTCGTTCCAAAGATGCGATACAATCCCGATACCCCTCAGCAGATCCACTATTTAATGAGCCTGGGACATCGTTTTCCACCGATGGTACTTCCACAAACCAATAATACGTATTTGAAGAAACTTGGGGGGTTGTATTGCGTCTGCAGTAAATGGTATCGTGAGGTTCACACGTAATTTCCGGAATGCATGGGACACGACATCCAAGAGAGTGGCATCGCAACGTTAAACAAGAGGTCAAAGCAGGAGGTCAGCACCAAGACAGATCTACAGGACCTCCTGCCAAGTGGCCCCAAAAAGCAGACCAGAATACACGGAACTCTCAAATGGTGGCAATTCACCGCGCTCCGTAGTCACCGGCACCGCGCAAACTTGGGAGCGAACGGTTTTTTCGCCAGCCGACGGAATGAGTGCGTGTTTACAGTCTTCTACGGCTTGCACTCACTGCACCGGAGACGGCAAACCACAGCTCGCCGATAATTAGAAAAATGTTTCTAAAAAGACACTGAGCGGAAAAAGAACGATAATGGGCGGTTCCAGATAAATCGTCTGAAAGGGAATTACATCCTACTCCTGAGTTCGCAAACTGGTAGGAGGACTCGGTGGTTTCTGAGGCTATTATATATCACTGCCCACGACCCACTGGCAACTGCTACTCCCGAGTTCGAACAAGCGATCGCATCGACTGACGGTTCACCCGACGGTCGCGACCCTACCCCAAACCGCCGATATTACCAAACAAGCGTTGTGGGAGCACTGCGCTCGTTCGGCATAGCGCACGTGTAAGCCTACACTCCCGCGCCCCTAACGGCCGGGGGCTGCATATTAAAGGGAGTAGTGTGCAGTAGTGTGCAGTACGATCAAAACATGCACAGAGAATACGTTTAGGACTAGACCCTAATTAAGGAGAGTAGATCCATTAAATCGTCCTCTTTCGTATAATTAAACGCGTACCGTCGGCGCGCATGTGTGCCCCCAAAGGGTTGGGCTTACGAGCAGTTATGCCATCTATCGCAATCACAGCTCAACGGCCTGACGCCGTGTTCCCTTCTTATGTACCGTACGTTCCCTATTCCCTATGAAACCCTGTCTGGTAGGAGAGGGGCGAGTCGTACCACTGTAGACACACACATGGCAACGGGTAAAGAGAAACGCATGCGAAAGGGGGGGTCGTCGTAACACGACGTCGCCTTACGTCTATTCCCAAACCCAGTATGGGGCTGTTGTCAGCAGCTGAATAGTTTGCGAAGGAAAGCCCTAGAGAAGAACAACATAGGCAAAGCCCAGCTGGCTTATGAACTTACGGCTCTCGAAACCTGACTGACGCATCAAGACAGAACGCAAAAAGGGGAAAGGAGTAGAAATTATTTTAAGCTCAGGAAGTCAGACGGCTTCACGCCGAGCGAAAACAGTCTCCGCCGGGTTCCGAAAACGTCCGAACACCGTACCAGACGGGGTAACAAACAATACGCCCAAAAAATCCCTGTTTTCTTGCCCCCAACGTAAAATGTCTCTTTTTTTCAAAAATCGTGCACTAATCCGGCTAAAGGTTTTGGGGGATGAAAACTGCGGGTCCAAACGAAGGGATGCCAAGCTCTTTTTCACCCACCCACCCACCCCCTAACGCACATGATACGGTCGATTGACTACAGCGGATCAGCCAGTCCGGGAAGGGCGGAGGAGGCCATGCTATGAAACTCCAAAAAGTTATTGGAAGCCCTTCTTGATTACTGTAGCAATACAGTAAGACGGAGGGGACCGCTCCCTTTTTCTTTCGTACTCATTCTAAACAGCCTCCGCTGTCCCATAGCGACTCTGTACTTTGCCCAATATACACGTCCATATTGGCTTGTTCCTTTTGGCTCGTCTGTAGATCTATGGGTCACAACATGAGGTTGTAATCCTCCAACCGCCCTTTGCTGAATTTCCTCTAAATTGCCCCTCTGGTCTGCCCTTCCTTCCGCAGCGATGCTCCTTTTGGCAAGGCTGAAACAATGGCGAACAGTCTGGAAGGAAAGAACATCCTCTTATACATAAATTAGAGCTATTGTTTTGCGTCGTGGGGCCCTACTTCTCCCCCCCCCCTAGAAGAAGGAACCTATGAGTAAAAACTGAAAGGTCAATTGCTGAAAAGGGCTAGGGCCAGTTGCTAGGGCTAACTGGTAGTGCTTAACTGCGACAATGAGAGAAAAACGCCTTTGTGCGACGTTTTAATGGTCACCATATGACCAGGGCTTAGAAAAGTCTTCCTTTCGAAGTTAATAACAGACGATCTTTGACTATTTCCGTTCAAGGCATTTGGTGACCCTTTCCGACCTTCTGATTCATAAGAAAAAATATATATATCCTAAAGGTATGTCGCACAAGGGGATGGAGGCCTATTGACAAAACTTAGACCGATGTAGTTCACGAAACATAGCGTCACATAAATCTCTTTTCAGCCCCAACGGTTACATCTCTGACCAGCAAGCAATGCCACTATAGTCAATCCTTCAAGCCAAGTCCCCAATTCAAAATTCAACAATTCAGTGAGAAAACTGTAGGCATTACGTGAGGTTCTCTTTGGGTTCTTCATCACGAAATATCTTTGCTTTACTATTTTTTATTTATTGTTTCTTTTAATTATTTCTTTATTGCGTGAGTTGAGTTCGTTGCCGGTAAGAGGTTAATACATGCAGGTTTGACTTATTTGGTCTCTCATTAACATTCATTGTTTTATACGCATTTATAAACTTACTATTTTTGTTATTAAAATAATGAAATAATTATAAATGAAATATATATGCGTTTATTTTTGGAAACCTGTATTGTAGTTAGCTGTATTGGATAGCGTGATCTGCGCTCATTGCTTTAACCAGTCTACATCTATGGTATAACTTACAAACGAAATTATAACTTATAAACGGTATAAATTTTAAACGAAATAGTCAACCAGTTATTACTATTTATTACTTTATTTTCACTGCCATTTTAGGACTTTATCGCTATAGGGTGTCTAATAGTACGAAATGTATGGGATTCTTTTTTTTGGCAAAATGTCACATATCATTAGTCGCTCTATGAAAACATGCCAACCCGGGGATGAAAGGGGGTTTTTGAGTCGAGGATAACCGCTGCTGATGCGGGCTGCTTTTAGATTGAGTGCGGGATAAACGGTCGTTTACAACAACTGATAGATTGGAGTTAAGGGTTTCAACCACAAGGCGTCCCACACAATGTAGTGGTATTGTGCTGCGCACGTACCATTTCCGTTTAAAGTCATGATGAATCAATAGGGACGGAAGTGGGCCTCGGATGACAAGGCCCAAAACGGGGATGGGGTCATCCGTCGCCCCTGACGCCCAGGAAATATGAAATCCTCATCGGAGGGGTAAATTTAGAAGAATAAAAACCACATGCATCTCCTTCGCACAAAAACGATAGACATGACAGACAGAGCTCATTAGTCATTGTCATGATCATCACTACTTAATGCCCCATCACGAGTCCTTGCAGACCTACGAGGATGGACTGGACTTCTGGGTACGCCATGCAGAATTTAAGCTCATGATGCTGAAGGATTACACAAATGCTGCAAAGGCCTTTATAGATTGGCAAGAGTGACGTACTTTCGCCTATCTGCAAGCGTGATACACCATTCCTCACCGACTAAAAAGTCCTATAAGTAAAGAAAACAACACATTGCCAAACGATACAACACTGATGAAAAAAGAAAAGAAAAGGAAAAAAAAAGACTTTTGGCTATAAAACAGCGAACCCAAGTTCGGTCTCGAGTCCTATTTTTCAGTCATGGCACCACTCTCGTTTTCTTTCTTTCGTATTTCTTTCCATAACGCGAGCTGGGAAAGATTAAGAGTGGCGTCGGTCGGCGTCTCGCCTCCACTCATAACATAAACTTAAGCCCCATTCATGAATTCCTAATGCTCGCTTGGTTGTTGATAGGACTTGCCCTTGCTACGACAGCCAAGACGAGGGAGGGGGGATTTGTTCTTCTAAACACAGAGGTCAAGCCCTGATCTAATTTCGTTCAATGAACCAAGTCGAATAGTGAGCGCTGGACGTAAAAAATAAATAAAAAAATCACTGGATACAGACTCGTGACGCCTTGAAGGAAGTTTGACATTGCAGAGTCGCCAACAAGTCCTTACACTCCCAGTATCCCATGCTCCGAGAAGGAAACTGTACACACCACTTTCTTTGATCGAATGTAAAGCCTCCCCTAGTGGGGATTCTGCTAAAACGTCTCTTGTGGCTTATTAGGGAAGCTTTGGCACATTCCAACACAGAGACGCCCTCGACGCTTGAAGTTCAATGCGACGACCCAAAACAAGAGCGCATCCTGGCATTTCCGGCAGACCAGATAAGAAAAGAAAAACCAGACGGGTCTTTAAAAAGGGATGCTGCCACTGTAGGCCAAATACGGACACCCAAAGGGTCTACTTATTTCCAGTGCATTCCCATCTCATCAAGAAACACTACCTCCTCTTGCATATGGAAAACTCGATACATCTTCAACTTCATTTCCATAAACATTCGTTGTAGTGAAGTAACTGCTCCTTAGGTAAACGATAAACAACTTTCTAGCTGGTGCGGGTACAACACTAAGTATAATACATTAACAGCAATTACGAAATAGAAAGAAATAGTAAATAAAACAATCCAAAGTGAATAAAATAGTCACAAGTTAAATAAAAATAAGACAATAAATGTAACACTTCTATAACCACTTCCTTTAAACGTAACACTTGTAGACAATAAGAATAACAGGAAAAGGAATATGATTATAAAACCAAAGCAAGAACAAACCTAAAACGTAACAATAGAATGCTAATTAAGTATGTCACTTGAATGAAACTGAAAAGACAAATAAAGAATATAAAAAAACTAATAATAGTTAACTCACAGCGATGTACAAAAAACGCCGTAAGTCAATACTGGTAAAAGTGAAACCTGATATTCCACAAACAAGACAACCACATTGGGAGAAACTACCCTATGTGAATATCTCTTGCTAATTATGTTGCTAATTACTGGGCTCGCTAGTGCTGATATCACGTTAACAGCTTGCGTCTACCTGAATATCTGTCAAGTTTCAGTCGTCATTTCAATTCCAACTTTAGAAGCTTGAATAAAACGGTCCCCATTTCACGAAAACCTCTTCAACTGAAGCACGAACGACAAGGGGGCACCCGGGTAAAGAGTACGCGTCAAGTTGAGCATTACGGCAGCCGGATGGTACCCCGAGGCACGTGGCCAAATCACCTCACACCCCACGCCCTTCACTTCCTCATGTTCTTAGCGTTAAGACGCTTGAGACGCTCAAAATAGCCTCGTTTGGTAAGCATCTGCTCGAGAAAAAGGGGCGAGGGGCGACAGCCACGAACTTCCGTCTGACCAGAAAAGTCCACACGCCAGACTCTTATGAAGCGTCACAAGATTTCCCAAAAAGGGGACGACCAAAAATCCGCACGACACACAGTGACTCAAAGTCAATCCATACATTTTTACATATGAGATAATCCCTGTGACGTAATGGCTTACCGACATGCGCACTTGACGTCTTATAACAGCCGTGAGCGGTATATACGGCCTAGCCGATGGCGGCCGACTTGGGTGATACGCCGAGGCCACCAAAGTCCGTTGGGGAGAAGCACGGGTATAAGCTGGAGTGCGCTTCAGCCAAACGCGGTTAGGTCGCGGACTAATCGTATCAGGCAGGTTAGCATCCAGACTCGGAACGAAATGACAATCGATGCACCGATACGTGCTCGGGTCACTCCGGAACGCCTTGCGCCCAGCGAGACGTTGCCAAATGCCGGTACTCCGGGGTTTGGCGGTATTGATTTCGCCCAGTCCCTCGCGAGCGGGATATTGCGATTTCCTCGCCCCGGACTCGACGCGGGTCAACACGCTGCTGCCTTTGTTCCGGTGACGAAAAGAATTCCGCAGTCCGTTCAAGAGCGAGGAATGTCGCGACGAAAGCCCGCCCCCTCCTGGGGGCGACGTGGTTCGACTTGGTCGTGGCGCATCCAGCCACAACGACGACGAACTCTTCCACCAGGCTGACGGTTGTCTTAAAACCAAAGGCGTGTCATCCTCCGCTTTGTCGCCTAATGCATACGAGACCGGCCGACGTGAACGAGACGAGGACGGGAATCGCCAAAAACTCATCCTGCCTCGTTTTTTTTTTACAATAAATTGTCCCAGTACTCCTTTATACACGCCTGAGATACAGCCCAGTCAACCGAACACCCACCGTTGATGGACAGGTCTGGTACGCTCAAACTCTTACGTACGGTACCCAAGTCCCCCGTACGACGGAGTGAAAGGCCATACGTCGAAACCACTCAGTGAACCAAGCCAGGAGTTCACGATGGCGTTTCACATGGCGTTGGGCCGAAATTCGAACTGGTACCTTGGGTAAGAACAGGAAGTAGAACGCCACGACGCCGAATGGCAGTCCAAACTACAAACTCCCACCTCTTGTCACGTGTGGGGTAACACGAATCCCCAAACACACTTGAAATTGTAGCATGCTCCCACTGGGAACGCCTCTTGAGCTTTGCGCCCCTTTTCAACAACAACGGATTTCTTGACTACCAAGTGTACCGAACACCTTTTTGGTGGTTATGTTGTCTGTCGCGCTCTAGAAAATAAATGTAAACTCGCTGCTTGGGAAGCTTCGCCTATATGCCAACTATACCACCGCCCACAGCAAAAGTGGAGGAACTGGTTGACCATCATACCAGCATAACAAAAGGACGCGGGGAGGCACAACCTCCTTCATTTAACCACTGTTGTCCTTTAAAAACCTCCTTACAGAACAGATGTGCACCGACAAGGTAAGTTTGGATAGAAGCGTACGCCTCACAAGAAGAGTTTTAGAAAAAGGAGCAGGTGCAACATCTTGGCATCAAGTCAGGCTATCACCACACGACTAGATTTCCCATGTGTACTTTCCTGGGTTTTTGTGTTTGTAGTTTCTCTGTTTTTTTTCTTCATTTTCTTTTTCTTTATTTTTTATTTTTTGCACCCGAACAATGCAATATGACATTATGAAACAAGTAGAAAACATACCTGGCATGGAAAGCTGACGTGTGCTGGTACGCTAAAACATTCATCGTGGGGCACCACCATTCTAATCTTCGCTAATAGGTTTAAATCGACAAAACACAACGCTCGCGGAGTTTTCTACCCATTGGAAGTCACAAAAATGGCGCGGCACGCGCCAGGTGTTTCACCACCCAAATCACTTCTACCTGCGAGGCAGGCTTCTCCTGACAACCTAAACTTCGATTGACAAAGAGCTTACCCTTATCCCCAAGGTCACTTTTCAACCACATCCCAGTCGAGGTAATGATACTCCTTCCAGGAGCTTCATCGCAGCCGTGACCATTACGTCAACCCGAAATAATAAGCAGTACAGATCAGAGTGTATCCTAATTAAGCTGGTCAAACATACTTTGTCGCGTAACAAGTCAGGCATGAGACGAGTACACAACCTTGTCTACGATGAGAATTAGCCCAAGCGTACTTAGTCCCAAGTACGAACCAAGTACGCTCGCCCCTTCTAATGCGAAACACCCATTTCTACTTGCAATCTGCGGAGACCAGTGAACCAGATCGATGCTAAAGAAGATTTGTAAACCATCTGCAGGGTCTCGACGGCCAAAGTGCCCATTCTATTTAGCGCACTATCCTTCATCTATTGGACTCTGGGATTTCACTGCGACTCCAATTTCACTGCCAAATCTGGTTAGCTTGTCTGGAGAGGTTTTCTGCAGGGTTTAAAAGGGTTCAACAACAGCGCAGATCCTTGGCTTGGTGGCAAAGATGAAAAGCAGTGAAGCAGCACAACAAGGCAGGTGTGTTTGGGGTGATGGTACATGCCAGAAAAAGTTCAATGAGGCTGCAGAAGTGAGCAGACCAGGTGCAGAATGGTAAGATTTGCATAAATGAAAGGGATAAAGTGGAGGTGAGGTTTAATCCTGCGTGCAACACGAAGCCAAAATACGAATAAGTTGGCAGTAGCATCAAAACGTTCCCTTTCCAGATTTAGGTAACCCTCCAGTCTCTTTGAGTTTCCTAAAACTCCCACGATTTAAGTTCCAGCTCTTCGATAATTAATTCTCAAGCGGCGAAATTTAATAAACAGCTGTGCCTGTCAACACTGTCATTCATTTTCGGTTTTAAGAAAAATGAGCAGCTTTTTTCACTTTCCTTCAGTGGCTAACGAGTTGGGGAGGCACGGCGGGTGTACTATTTCCTGCACACGGTTTAATGACAAATTTAAATGTTCGCTTGTCTGCTTCTCCCTCCAGTATGTTTCATAGAAAACTGCACAACAGTAGTAGCTTTCCCTTTTATAATACATCCCTCTCCCCCTTGTGCTATGCAAAAAGTCCTCGCCAACAGCTGTTGATGTGCGGGGGACACAATCTGTTGAACTGTCCATGATAGGAAAAAAACCCGTCATAATGAAGGGTCAATTGTAAGACTAGTGGTGAGTTAGGGACGAAAAGATACACCATTCAAATGGGTGAAAGCAATAGAGCTTCACAAGCCTGCAGACCTAAACTCGTTCCACGCTAGGGTATTAGGCATGTAAATGAGGGGATAAAAGCGTCCCATGTAATATTAATACACGTGTAAACGTTATGACGGAAAGAGGATTTAGTTGCAAATAGGGGGTTCAAAGTGGAGGCCTTTCTGTAACTTTCGGTAACAGCTGACGTACGGAGTTCTCAAGTCCATCAAGCACACAAGTTGCATTTGCTAAAGAGCACTCACGCAAATGCACTTTACAAGGTGCAGTACAGTACGTTAGAATTGAATGACACGATTAATGTGGTCCAAGGGTGGTTAGCAAGGCGACATACTGACAAAGTCGGACTGAAGTAATTTCTTTCTTCGATTTTAACATTACAACTTATTATGTGTTTATTTTTTCTTATTCATTTGTATCATTAGAAAGATAAAAGATATAAAGGACGGTAATAGAATGTACAGTAATAGGAAAAAAATACTTCTAAGAAATAAATTTCAGTTTGATTTGGCCATTTTTTAAGAAATGTAAAAAAATCGGAGAGCTTGTGTAATAGCTTACTTCTTTTGGAATTTGTTAAACATATTGATCAAATCAAATATTTCACAGAAATCAACAGGAAAGTTTTAAAATTCTAGCAACCCATATTCCGAAAACTATTTAACTCATTTTGATTTTATTACCGACATAACACTCTAGAAAAACTACTGCACACGTCTGTCCTAATTTTTCTTCTTAAAAACAGCAACATTTACTAAGACTCAAAATTAATTATGAGCTTTTTACAAGTAATCTCACACTTGTGCGTCAGGTATGGATATATATAACATTACTGTCAGCACGTATTGTTGAAATGTCGAAGCCCTAATGAATTGCAGTTTTGGATGCCACAAGGGCACATGAATTACTCTTTCGTCTGGCGTTTATGACAAACTCGTAATAAACATAAACAAAAGTTGAATTCTGGGGAACTATCACCTCGTACAACATCTCTCCACGTTACACTTAACCACAAAAGCCCTTCACTGTAATCTTGAACCTTACCAGGTTCTCGTACAATAGTTATGTGAGTTTTTCCTCAACTTATGATCAAAATTAAACTTTTTCACCAACTCAGCTCCTTTTTCGGCAATTTCCTAAAGTATCAATAATTTAATCATGACCATACTTCAATATATCTGCAGTGTGTTACGATATACGACGCATCAAGGCTTGTGCCTTAGTAGAGAAGCGAAAAATACCACAACTATTTAACATAACAGCTAAGGAAGTGTCAAAACCTTTAAATGTTGAAGAATACGATATGACGCGCACCAAGTCCAAATGCGACGGGGCAAAGTAGTTCAAGGTGTCTTTTACTACGAGGCGATGCGCCCCGGAATTCTGAACTAACGCACTAATAAAGACACATCGCCTGTGAAATTAAGTAACGCCCTGACAGTTTCCATAATCTACTTTGACAAAGCTAGAGTTCTCTTTGAATATATTTGGACAAGCTTAAAACGACTACAATTCTTTCTAACGATTCACCAGAACTTCTTCGCTCTGCCCAGAAAATATCTACTTCATTGCTTTACGCTAACAAGGGGCCAATAACGATCTTTTTTAACAAGCCCTCTTGCTCATAAAAAATTCACAATGCGTAAATATCGAGATTTCTTCCTTCAACGCGAACCAGTTACAGTATGATTCGAACAATGACCCCACAAATCTGACACACACGTGCGAAAGAAAGGTCCAGGGAGGCTTTTTCTCCCTAGAAACCTTCCCAACAGTCGAGGACCTCTGACCGTAATATCTTAGTGGCATCAAACTGCCACGCCACTATTGTAGCATCCTTGGGTCTGTAATCAAAGACACCCAGACTCCCAACAAGTCGTCAATAATTCGTCCGTCTCTCTATCTCTGCAAAGCAAAGGACCGGGGATGCGATCTTTTCAAAGGTTATGGCGCCATCCCCAGCGGGTTCCTGGCGCCGCGATCCCAATTCCAAATAAAAGCGTTTCAATGCCTGGCATAGTTCAAACGAGAAAACGCGCCTCATATCCTATACACACACTTGGACGCGATGAAAAAGGGGCCCGGTATATTCCATCTGGGGCGTTCGTTGCAGGTAGATTCTATGCTAATCTTCCCCAAGATGCAGAGCAGTTCTTGTAAGCAAATTCTGGTTTAGCACCGTTTCCAGCGCACTAGCAGCTGAAGGTAGACGAGACAAAAGACGAACTCGAGGACGTGAGTTGGAGGCCACGAGGAGGAGTATAGAAAGCTCATTAACTTTTTCTCAGCCACTTCCCTTTGCATTTTTTATTTATTTGACTTCACACACGAGCATACCGTAAATTTCCAGCCCGAAAAACACCCACAAGATCTTTAATCGTGCAAGTAAAGGCTACTGATAACGTGATACGCGTTCCAGTAATACACACCCTGCAGGAAGCAAGAAAAGTGGCAAATGCCGGAATAGGAAATCGCTCGTTAAGAACTTATCACGCAAATGCTAGTACAGCAACAGAGACGAATAATAAAAAAAGTCCATTTTAAAACAAAGATTTCCGTCCCGTAGCCTGGGAAAAAGGGGATCCCTGTTTGCATAAACAACTAACACGCTTGAGGTTATTCGGGAAAGGCAATGAGAAAACCTGATACTGATATACAACAACGACATGAACCAACCACATCTTTTTCCTGGAAACCTACGACGACCTTTTTGCGCTACAATTCCTTGGGCATGTGAATGTTTCTTCCCAAGCTCCCTTCGCTTAATGTCTTGAGCACAAACAGTACGGGGATTAGCAAAAAGGGCAACAGTAATGAATGACGACACTTGCGTGCTGAACAGCATGACAAGCAGGACACACATGGCTTCTTGTGTCTCCTGTCGTCTGGCTTACGGTTCGTGAAAACTCCGCGGACTTGGGCATTATGGGAACTAAAACCCCACAAATATTCCCGAAATTCGGCCGATGCCAACGAAAGATTGAAAACTCGATGGGAATAACGGTCGCTCACTACAAATTACTGCTGCACTGTAAAAATTGGTGAATTTACAAGTGCAGAAAAAATTATAAGGATTTTACTGTAAGAATGTTTTTCTACCAAAAATTCGTGTTTAAAAAATCCTTTTTAACACCATCACCCTTGTACCCCTACATTCCCTTGTTCTTTTCGGTACTTCTAATCACAGTCGTGTAAACTTAGAAGTTATAAATAAAACTACGGCAATAGGTGAAAGCCTACGTCGACTCTCGGAAAAAAGATAATTTTTGTAAGTATTTTTAAAGTGAAGTCCTTGTAATTGTTTGCTGCACAACGAATCATTGTAAATTCACAAAATGATTTTTTACAGTGTGGGAGATTTCAACCTGCGCCTAGGTTTACAGGTTTTCGGACCAGTCCGCCATTACCGTGTTTTACTGTGGGGGAAATAAAAGGAAAATAACGAATGCGTTTTATCATTTAAAACCATGTTCGTTGAAGAACCTGAAGATAAATTTAGTGAACTTGGGGGTGGAGGATGAGATTTATGTCTGTGTAAAGCCTGTCTGAGGGGGGAAAAACCTATTACCGGGTTTCTCAGCGTCGGTTACAGCTCCTGCCATCTATCATTGGCTGTGTGAAAGAGCATGCTTACCGTGGAAGGAAAAACGGTCCATAGAAACCGCACTAAATAAATACCAGCGACAGAAGGGTTCTAAGAGGCATTTATAAGCAGACAGGTTATTTTCTTCGGAAAGAAATGACAGACGAATAAATAATGGCATATTCGCATAAAAGTTTGAAGTGCTAGGACATGTCACGCAAGCAAGCTCTCTATTTCCCTGTTTGGACGTGTCAGCAAATTCAGAACTTGGGTATCCCAGCCCCGTGGCACAAAACCGGTTAGGGCAACTTTAAGATCTCATAAACACTGCGGAGAGGATCGACTTAATTAGCCCTAAGGAAGCACGTTCTGTCAACAATATTCAAAAGAAGGATAAAACAGCGTTAAACTTCCTCTCCCCCACCTCTCCTATTCTAACCTGCGTTTACGAGACCAGAAAGATTACGAGGGAATTTGCTAGTAAAAATTCCCTTTTCTATCTTGAGAAAAAACTTCATATCCAATGTATAAATTTTCGGTAATAGATTAAGCCAGCCTGAAAAAAGGTATATAACTTTTCGGTATAACAAAATAAAAACTAGTTAATGAATTATTTTTTTTGTAGAGGGAAAACTTTAGTGAATTTTTTAACATGAAACAAATCATCGTGTCTACATTTTTCGTTTGGTGAATCTATTCGCGCAATGCTAGTTTCCCAAGTCACGCAATCTTCCATTTTTTTAAAGTCCCTCAAAGTCCTCATAAAGCTTTCATTTTGTTCTCACTCTTTTCCCTTTGGACTGTGTATCCGTGAGTCAAGAAAGGGCGGTGTCTGTGACACGTCCAACAGTATGGAGGGCGTAGTCCAAAAACCACCTAAAACACTTGCGAGACAAACCCAGAAGGGCGGCTTCGCTTTCCTTTGACTACACATGGACATAAACAGTTAGCTTCGTTCATCATACGCTTGAAGAGAAAAATTAGAACTCCATAAGCAACGCACGGACAAGACCGTTTCTGAACGAGTACGGATAAACCAGGCAAGGCATCGACATAACGATACAAATACAACCCGAATGATCCGTCATAGTTCCGGCACAAGATGAACACAAAAAGGAAATACATTACATTGGTACACGATAGCGAAGATAGGGACTAAAAGATTCCTCCACAACTGTTCAGACCCTGGACGACAAGCGATCTATCTCGAACCACACGCAGCATTTTCATTAGTTGCGAACAAGCCCGTTGGTGCTGTCAGTCAAGTGCTGGCGTTATTTTTCTCGAAACAAGAATCTGAAAGTGCTCCTGGCCAAAAGAACGAGGATTTTACGGCTACTTGTTAATGGAGATTAGTCTCCACTATAGTCCACATCACTCCACATAGACTAAAGCACCTATCGTAGGACGTAAAAAAAATTTTTAAAAAAATTCGGACGCCAGGCTTTCGCGCTTGAATCCAATACCAATTTAACGATCTGAGTATTACCGTAGCTTTCTTTTTTTTCTTAAAAAAACAGTTTATTTTTCCTATAAAAAACAGCTTAGCGCTGACAAGGGGTATCATTTCGATTAGACAAGAATTAATGAAAATAAATTTCTCGGAAAGAATTTGGGAAGCCCGACTCGCGTACACAATTATTGGTAAATTCCTTCAGATACATAACCAGCCTGACAAGACTATTTCGGGTACATTAATCTAAAGAGGAAGATGTTGGGAAAATAAACAAGTGGAGGAAACTAGCAAATGCAAGGAGGGTGTGAGACACGACGAACTTCAGAGTCCCTCGCATTCTGTACCCAAACTCCCCAAGACTTCCTAACAAGAGGGCATCCTCGAGACGTGTGAATCATCTAGAACCACTGCGACTATAAATAAGAAAATCTAGACACATTGAGAATGGACGCAATTGCCCACCAACTGCTCAACCACAGGCAGGATAGATTCACAGGGTAGACGGATAGATATGTTACATGGGTTTGCCTGCAAAGACCCCCCTACAGTTTCTAAAATAGTACGACGCTCGAACAAACAGGCAAAAAATATATTTTTTCTTCTTCACTTTGCCACCAACTCCATTATGGCAAATGGGATTTTGCTCTTCTTTGCCGAATCCTTCCAAGAAAAGGGCGCGTGGAATGTTTAACGTAATCTTATAAAATATACAGATGGACTATGAAAATGCAATAAAAATATACAGTATCCCACAGAAATTTCAATAATAAATTCTGTGTAAAATAAAAATATGGTAAGTAAATAAATACTGTTCTAAAATATCATAAGTACTCACATAAATATAGTAAAAAACAGAAATTGAAACGTACGGTAGAACGTGATTTTGTCACCTGCCATGGGACAATTAGTTTATTGCACGTGATGGGTTTCTACGTTGCTTTCATTTAGGATTCCATTTTTATTGAGAGATTTTACGCTTTTTTAAGAAAGGTTTTCTAAAAGCAATTTAATGCAATTGTAGCGGTTAAAACTTAAATTAGTTTTATATTATTGTTGTTGTGAAGATTTTAGACGACCTGCGTCACGGAGCTGATGCATTATCGAATTCATTTTCTAATATTTTCTATAAATACATCGTCCTGGAATTTTTACCTTATACCAAACGCTAAAAATGTGTATTTGTTTCACCACCCTTCCCCCGTTGGTCCCGACTGCTTGAACTGCAGTTTTACTGCAAATAGCACACATGTATAAAGTAATTTTCCTACTCACCTACAACACAAAGCACATGAAACAAAAGCTCAAAAAGTCTAATTTAAAACACGCTGAATCTTTGCAACAATTCAAACTTTTAAAAGATGCAAGGCATGTTTATACATAGGTCCTAAGAAAACACGTACGACGTGGACACGAGTACCGCCTAATCAGACTTTAACTCGTGTTTCCCCGTTCCCGGATGTATATGCTGCTGGGTTTACATCATCTCGAGACGGAGTAAGTTCACCCAATGGGTCGACTTGTTCCACGCAACTTGCTTTATTACGCCTTACACCAGCAAGTTGACTTGAACCAAGGACTCTAACTTTCCTAGCGTTGTTTATATCGTTGCATTTAAGCAACATGAATTCTAGAGAAATACACTCTACGTTACATCAAAATAATATTCGCATTAAATTCTCCTACTACTCTCCAATACATTCTTTACAAGAAAAACAAAAGCTAAAATGATGAACATGAAAGCAACAGCAAATGTACGGCCCACCCTATTTTATTCCCTTATTTGTGCACTGAAACCACCGAGAACTAAAATTTCAGCGCTCAATGTATCAACTATTGATATCTCGGTCGTCTTAAGGCCCCGGTATACACAACTTCCGAAATTAAAAAAAAAGATAGGGACACGTTTTTATTCTTAGAAGGTAGGTCTGCTCAAGTGACTTATAACAGAAGCAAAACGAAGTCAAACAGAAACTCTGGATAGCGGTAAAGCCTAATAAAATCAAACAAAACCTTGAAATTTCATACACAATATCACAAAAACTACCAAATAGATCTCTCTTTTCTCTTTATCATAAAACGTAAAAAAATCAGAGCTAGTGCACTACATTGCCCGATTGCCATTTTTTTGTATAATAAGAAAGTAGCACACATTCAGTCAAAGTTTACAAATTTATCAAACTCCTTTTTTCACAAAAACTCGATGTTGTGTACTAGTCATCACTAATAGCAACTTTACTATCGAAACAATATCTTTGACATTTTGACCGTTTTCAAATTATGGTGTCTGAAATCTTCCCATGTTATTCGCCCATAAGGGGTTTGTGTATACCGGGGCTTTAATTGGCGATTTCAGCTCTTCTGCGCATGCACAAGCCATTAGCCATATAAGCTGACTAATATACTCCGTTGCTATAACCCTTAGCCAAAACTACTAACGAGTAAGTAAAAAAAAGAAGTCACAGCTTACGATTTTGAGGCTATCCAATTCTCCGAGCCAAGTGCTGAGTAAAGCGGAAGGGTCATCGAGGTCAAGCGTGGTGGTAGCTTTGGTAGTCGCTTGACCAAGACCGGCTTTCGAGCGACGCTGTGTCGGGGGCGGTCGTTTGAGCGTGTTACGGGCAGGTCCGACGATGTCGTGATCGAAGTCAGGTTCGGTTTCGGAATCTGGTTCGGCTTCGCTGTTCGAGAGGCAGAGGTTATCTTCGTAGTCTCCCATGGTGGCTGCACTACGTAATTACGGTCCCGGACAGAGGGAACCCAGCAAGTTTACGATCTCTGGAGAAAAACATGGGCAAATCATCCAATTAGTTCACCAGTCGAGTGTGGAAGAGTTACCGAACAGTGAAAGAACAAGACAAGTATTGTAAACGAAACATGGTACGCATTTCAAAACGCACACTCTAAAAGCAACTATTGGTGGGGTTTTCGCTAGCACAAATGTACAGCAATCAGGTAGTTGCTGTGTACGACAACAGTTTCCAGCGCGTACGTGGTCGTTCGCACGGTTTTGTTTATGCATTTGAGGTGCCTAACCCACTCCATGTGTGCCGACATGTGTAGCTTTTATTGCTGTTATTAGTTCTGACTAGGGACAAAACAGTTCTAGTTCACAAATGCCCAGCACGTCCCTATCAAAACATTGCTTGCATTTTGGGAACGGGAGACTTTCTGTAGCGTTTGTTTCGCTCTTATTACCCGAATAAGGAATAGGCGATACGCAGCGCGAAAAGCCTCTCGTACGTGCGAAGGTTCATGCGTATCGTATTAAATGTCAGACCAAACTTACAATCAGATACACACGTCTCGAGAGAACGATATCCATTTACGTTACGGAAGTAGGCGCATAAAAATGTCCACTAGTTGATAAAACGGAAAAAAATTGTGACGCAATAAATTTGGGCTCTGGGAGCGCTGTTTAAAAAAACTACAGACGCTGTTTAAATAGGGATATTTAATAGTACTTAATAGGTACGCATTTAGGTCCAAAAAGACTATTCTACCAAAACTGGAAAAGCTCTTTTGGCACCTAATGCTTAGAAAAATTTCGATACGTACTGTACCGTACATACTGTGCTTAAAGGGCAATGGACACCAAAAAACAACTTTATCTTGTAAAAAAGAGCGAAAAATCTAGTTTCTGGATACAAGTGTCTTTTTCTCAGGTGCGAAATAATAACGAAGATATTTAGGATATAAGAAGTCTGAAATTAAAATTTTCCCGTCCGTGACGTCACGCTTTTCATGGGCGAAAAAAGGCCAAAACTTTGGAAATAAATACCTTCAGAACGGCTGGTCAGAAAAAATCGAAACAACATTCTCTATTCTTAACATAATGTGTATATAATAATCCATCAAATTCTCTCTTTGCGTTTTTGGTGTCCATTATCTATGAAATTCAAATTTCCCCGTCTGTTACGTCTCGCTTCTCATGACGGGAAAAAAGCCAAAATTTTGGAAATAAATATCTCCAGAACGGCTGGTCAGAAAAAGCGAAACAAAATTCTTCATCTTTCGAATAATGTGTATTATAATAATCCATCCATATCTCTATAGGCGTTTTTGGTGTCCATTGCCCTTTAAGGATGGCTGGCTCACAGTTTGTGTCGGTATGGGCCAAAAGCGCTTTTAAAGTCAGCTGAGACTGATTTAGAGACTGTACGAGCACGTACGAGACGTGAGTGGATACAGGGCTACGGGAACATGAAAAATGAATAATAATAATAAAAAAATCCTTCGGACATGTACGTACACGTATTGGCGAATTATATTTAGTTATAGAGATTACTAGTATGGAATATGTGCTATGTCAACGTGCTGTGTGATTTTGGGGCGTTGTACCACACCGAAGTGGCAATGTTTAACTAGCTAGAGCACACAGGGGACACTTCAGTCCCCAGTCAAATAACAAGCGTGTAAAATCCGTACATACTTGCTCGAGCGAACAGCTATGGCAACCGAAGAAGCGACAAATTTACTTTTGGAACAAGTGGTCTCCAAGACTAAGCGGACTACTACTCTAAGTACATAAATGCGTAACTTCTGGGGTATTTAATTAAAGATTAAAAACTTAAAATAAATCTCAAAATAAAAAAGATATGATGAAAAATAAGAAGTAAATAATATTGGAAAACAAAATTAGTATAGGATAAAAAATAAATATAAACTTAAAACAAAGCTCAGTATTGTTGCTCATAAAATTTGTATCGTGTGTATTTTGAGTTATTTATTTCATTTCATTGAGAATTTTTTATAAGCTGCTTTTACGCTATGAGTTTCACTTTCCCATTTTACCTTCTTCCTGGGACGGTGACACGTCGGTACCGCCCCATATGGAAGCCAGAGTAATGATTTGCGTCCCGAAAATCAATCATTATGAGAAGAAATAAAAATCTAATGGAAATAGGCGTATGGCTCTTTCCCCCTATGTACAAATTTACTTTGAACTTTTAATAAATTTCTTCCCCACACAGAAGATAGTATCGACCATTATTTATACATCTAGCAACATAATATCAATACCCGCTTCCGCACAACATCTGAACTTCATCTTAACATGACGATATTTTAACGAAGTAACACTCATCTTCGTCAGAGCCTTCGAAATAAGTAAAAAAATTAATTGAAACAATAGAGTCGTTTGGTTTGTTGAGGTGACACGAAACATCTTCCCTCGCAATAAGTAACAAAGTTCTTTCCTATTTATGTAGCCGCTACACTTCTAAATGTAGTGTTTTTGTAATTTCTAGATTCCCTGGGATGCTCGAGACATTTAAACATTTTGGAACCTATTCTGCGCTGTCTAATTCACCAAAAATTGGCTCTACTGTGAATGTCACTGAAAAATGTGACCTGGGACAGGAAACTATCGAGTTAATAATCTAGTTAATGAACATACGTAAAACATAAATTAATTAAATAAGAATACCTTAAAACTTTTTTTAAAAAAATACAGAAAAATCTAATATTTTTTAAAAAGACGTTAAGCTCTTTCAAAGGTGAAAAGAAAAATGAGGTAGCTGCCAAGAAAACAAGTAACATCATTTTTTTCACTGAAAGCCCAGGCGTGAGCTAATGCTCGTTGCCGTTCTTCACATATTACCTAATTTTCTTAAATCATTCGTTATAGATGCCACTCGTACAAACTACAGAAGCTTTTTACTTCATTGACAACAATATTCACATAGTCTACTACAGATAAGTAAATCTGTATCAATGTTGATCCATGTTATTTCGCCTTACGTCGTACAAATCCTTGATAAAAAAATTCTTACTAAAATAAACCATTTACCTTCAACATATTTAAATACACAATACTATAACACTCTAAAAAATGACACTATTAGAGATCTTTCGGTCGACACACGCTCTCTCTAACACTTTCTACCAAGTCTAAAGTCTTTCAGCCCTTTTTCACGTGTTAGAGCTACGATTAACAAGCTGTTTCGTCCCTTTTTTAGCTGCAAGTCCAAACAAGCCCTTAGTACCGCCTTTCATACTGGCGACGCGACGACAAGGTACACAAGCCCAACTACACATGTAGTGCAGGCAAGAAAAGGAAGAACGTGGGGTTGTTCTGAAAGCAGCCTTCCAGTTACCAAATTTCACGCTCCATTACACATGCACTTGAGGTGTCAGGCTGCCACAACCAACGCCGTACGAGGTAACGGATGACCAGGCTATACGAGATCTACCCTTCTGCTAATGTATCAACATCTGGTCAAATAAGAGCGCCAAATGAATAGCCCCCGACACGTGCTTACACCTTGGAAAATATGCTCCCTCCTCCCTCCACCGTTCCGCTTGTTTATCGTCAACACGCCCAAACTAAATCTCAACCAGATATATCAGCTCCCCCAAAACCTTCGCAAAGCTTTGTTTGCACTGGTCAGTACAAACCACCGCTAATGGCTGAATCCCAATCATGATAACAATACTCATCCAACACTCGCAATAACAACGCAATGCAAATAAAACGGTTTAACGTCCCTCGAATAACAACTCAACAAACTTTTGTAGTCAGACTGTAGCCAGCCAGACACAACTCGCAACGACCAAGTACTGTACGTAGGGTTTCGACCACGTTCGTAACTCATGTTTAACATGCTCAGTGCCTACGTGACCGGCCTGGCAACAAATTACAACACTCCAAAGAGTTAACGATACACCTCAACCTAAAAGCCTGCAAAGATTCCACAAGCTGCCAGCGCATTCCCTAGCTAAGAAAGCATACAAGTCCAAAGTTTTCTTTTCTGTGCCACTTTATAAAAAAGTATCGCCTATCCGTCACACCTTCTTGCAGAACACCCTATTCTACGCTGTGAAAATAATAATAATACAATTGCAGCAAAAAAATTATAAGGACTTTACTATAAAATATTTAAAAATATTTTTCTACACTGTAAAAAATTTGCAACATTTACAATTGCAGCAAAAATTTTTAAAGACTTTACTGTAAATATACTTTAGAAATGTTTTTCTACAACAAATTCGTGGTTAAAAAAATCAGTGTTGTAAGAATTTGTACAGTGAAGTCCTTGTGATTTTTGGCTGCACAACGAATCATTGTTAATTCACAAAATAATTTTTTACAGTGTACTGTCTAGGTCACCTCGTGGAAAATAAGCGGCTATTTTCACGGTATCCTTTGGACACTTATTTGTTTTCAACCACGCCAGCCACCTTTATGGGGTAACACGGTCCCTAGCCATATTAGGCCTCCAATTTGGAAATTCTTCCCTTCCATGTATGCCAAGGCCCAATTGCCCCCCCCTTCTGACTATTGGCTTGGTTTTTAGCGTTGTCCGCATAGTGAGTGTTCGGGTACCATCCCAGCTGGCTGGCTTTTATCACATGCAAATGAGAGGGGCTAGATACAATATGCTTTGTTCGTCCGGCCCTCCCCTCCTCCGCTTGTTGCTGACCGTTTTACACTCAACGTGGTGCGAATGGAAATGAACGCATTACCGTGCACTACGCTTGGCCAGCGTACCATCGCACCCGAAGCACCTTCTGACCAGCACAACATCCCCGCAAAAATTATCCAGCCAACCTGTCCATTCGTGAGCGTTTGCTCTATCATGCCGCGCTTTGTCGCCATCAGACTTGACCTGCTGTCACCAAGGAACACAAAACTTGCCCGTCAACACGGTAATTACCCAACAACTGTTACAGGTAACTTTTTGTACGAATTTATGATACTACTTTGCACTGATGGCCTACTTGTGCAAAACTACCTTCCGAATTCTCAAAGGTGACATGGAAATCTTCTATCTTCGAAGTTAATCACCAAGCCCGGATGTCGAATCAGCCTTGTTCTATTTTGATTGAATCGAAGCGCAATGAAAAGTTGCTACTTGTTAGGTAGATATCTTATAGAAAATCACACGATTAAGGTACCAACCGAACCCCACGGGAAGCCGACGAACGTCTGGTGAAAGGAATCACATGCACTAAGTCTTCAATTGCGATAGTAATAATATTCATGAGATATTCCACGATGTGTTGACAGGCTTACATATAACTCTTCTGGAATCAATAGAATATTTTCAGATCGTTTTTCAGGAAAGACGAATATCATTAGCTAACAAATTCTACATAAATTGATGCTATTTCTATTCAACATAAATACAGTGGAAACCGGTTATAACAAAATCGAAGGGACCGAGAATTTTTTTCGTTATAACCGAATTTCGTTATAACCGAAGCATGCAAAAAAACACACTTAAAGTCGCAGGAACCTAGACAGTATTCAAGTTTACGCCGATACACTGGCAGTTTATTCCGTTATAAATAATAAAAGTTTGGATTTCCGTTCACTAATGTTAACATTTAACAATACATTTTCATAAAATGATTGATAGCTTTTCTTCAAAAAAATCTGGATTTTTTGTAGTGTCCTTTTTATACAATGTTATTGACATATTCTTCTATTGTCGTCAAGCTTCTTTCTGCGCTTCTTCTCCGCTCTGACTTTTCCGTCATTGCACCGGTAAGAAAGAGAACTTACTACTGATGGGGCAAGGAAGACAAAAACTTGAATGCTGTATAAGGTAGGGGCTCAGCTAACCCTCTAGAAGTATTTCCATCGGTTGTACGCCTTAGTGGGGGACGCTTGATCACAGGTTAAGAGTTGGCAAGAAGGAGAGCGGAGTTTATGAAGATTTTTTTTTAATACGGAGAGGGTAACCCGAGACATTCAAGCAGAAAAAAAGTTGCTTTGTCGGTCTTCGAAGACTGAAGATTTTTTCGTTATAAACGATATTTTGTTTCGTTCTAACCGAAGGAAAACGTATGTAAAGAGATAGGATTTTGTCGGAACAGACATGTTGTTTCATTATAAACGATATTTCGCCTTAACCGTTTTCGTTATAACCGGTTTTCACTGAAGATGTTATTTCTATTTCTCTTATGAAACCGACGTAGGCTTTAGCCTTTTGCAGCGACGTATACAGTCTAGTTTTTCCACGCTTCGCATTTGCAAATGTGCGGAATTTTTTTCCTCTTTCAAAACGGGTAGTGCCTTCTAATTACCTTAAGGCTACGGTGCACCTAACCGTGGTTAAGGAGAATCACATGCTAAACGGCGTAAGCGATTTTGGCGAAACTACTCAGTATTTCATGAAAAAAATCTAAACAGTAAAGTTTTGTATTGTAAAAGCAAGTACACATCGTCGAGTTTTACTTTAAAGGGGTTTTGGTCAATTTGTAAAAAGCGAATCAAATTTCAACTTTTTAGGAGAAAGCATATTTAAATATACGACTTTAAGGTACACTAAAAAAGTATTTACCTACTTTACAAGTGAAAACGGAATTTAAATCCATCGGTTAGTTTCGGATTAATGACCCAAATCCTTTTCCGAAATTTCCTAGGTGACAACATCAAAACTAATGTCGGATCTGAATTCCGTTTTGTCAAAAGAATACTTTCAAGTGGCTTTACTGAACCTTGAACTTTACTGAACTTGACTTTACTGAACAAAAGTAGTAAGTTTCGTTCAGCGTTGTGGCTCAGGCAACGACTTTAGCGTGCTCAATAACTTGCCAAATGCTTAAAATGCGGGAACCAGGAACAAAATGACACCTAGTGCGCTAGTTTTCGGAAACACCCTTTCCTCAGCATTTTTCCTCAATTTCGGTAGGCTTAGACACTTGTAATACAGACAAAGCCTCGAATTAAGAGGGCTATGGGTTCGAGACCACGATAGAAGAGCACGCCTACCCGCTTTCTTACCAGCAACTATCTGAAACAATCTGTAAGTTATTATCAGCTGCAAATATCTCAATGGCACAGTGAATGAAGAGTGCGATACAGAAAAACCTCCCCCCTACAAAGGAATTTCAACCGTCCCGGTCCCATCTCCAGATGCCCCATACTGGGCATGAACATTCTTGATTTGCTGACCGGCCTCAAAATGTGGCCCTAAAGCCAATAAATCCTCCCCTCTTCCGTTCCAGTATTTGTCTTTCTTGGTCTCCAGGTCACAAAGCCAGATTCTTTCAAGATTAATAGGCTCCAGAACATGGGAGTTCCGGTAGTGTCTTAAACAGAAGGCCTTTTGGTACTACCCCCCCAAAAAATTTTTGGGGTGGTTTCTGTAAGAATTGAAACGTGCCCTACGACAATTTCACTGGTACTTTAAGCCCCGAAAGGATTTGTGCGATTTATTGGACAGGTAACACCTCCCGCGAATGGGAAGTTCGCTCTCCGAAAAAGAAGTCTTCGAAGAAAAGGTCGTCGTTTTGCATTTATAACGAACAGGATTCCCAAAACGTTCCACAGAAGCTTTGGGGAAACATGCAAATGAAATGCGGTAGTCGGCGGGGGTTTAATGGGAGATTGACAGATGAAGAGTAGCCCAGACGTTGGTTGCATATGCTTCTGACAAGCTTTCGCTTCGCCACGCTTCCGTAACTCCTATTCCTCCCCGACACTTGTCCATCAACAGCAATCAGGCCCATGACGCTGAAGCTCAATGCACACTTGCATTTATCACCTTCGCCTCCATTGGGAGCTTTTTGCCTTACGTGAAAACGTACCGACTCGTTGCCACTCATCCCTTTTTTGGCTCCTGGAAAGGATCAGGATGGCTCCAGTAAATTGGCAACATCCCTTTCAGCACCACAGGGCATCTTCCACCTTGTTCCTTTCCTTTCACCAGTATTTTCTATTCCCAAATCATCAGAAAAGGACGCTGGTACAAAACGCACGCTGAAGGAGCGACAGACGCCCTGCAATGTGAAATCATTTCCTCTGAATCATAAAACATGCAAAGGTCTGTGCCACTCATCTGCTTCCTTGCCCAGTTCTGCATACGCATCTTTCAAGTCAAATTTGGTGACCTTTATACACTGGCATGCATAATAGAGCACCAGGAAAAAAACGGTGGAGCACACCTCAATAGGAACGTCTACATGTCCAGTTTTCTCTACGGTAAAAATAAAAATAAAAATGGGAATAAAATAGAAACTAAATAAATCAAAAAAGACATCCCTAGCCTGTTGCTGAATTTCAATGCAACCCAGTCGGCCCTAAAATTGGTCAAATTTTGGACACAGCCAAGATTACCCAACCACACCAATCTGGTATTTGCCGACGACGCAGACTAATTCCCTATGCAGGAACAAGTCGTAAAACACTCGCAATCAGTCCACCCCGGACGAATCAGTTAAGCATTCTTTTCTTGTCCCAAGGAGTGGTGGCGGGCTGACACTCACACCACGTTCTCAATTATGTTTCATAAACAGGTTTACGAGCTGCTGCTTCTCCTCAAAAACGGACAAACCCCCCCGATTCCCAAAACTTTACTTTTCGGGATTATAAACATGAAAAATGGCGGCTGCTTTTTCCTGACCTGGTCTCGGGCTCCTTTGGCCCTTCCTTGCCTACTCACGAATGCCAACTCATCAATCAGAACCCCAAAAGTCCACAGACTTGATTCATCGATTGATATTGCCCCAAGACACAGATCTCAGTCTTTCTCCCCTTTGAGCCATCCAAAAGTCGTTCACGAGGGTAAGGACCACTCGCTGATAAGAATTTTCGGAAGTTCCGGAAGGGGGATGACGGTGGGCTCGAGCCGAAGGGAGGGTTACTTCATGTGTCATCGTTAATTAATTCTGGAGGATGAGTCATCCCAGGGAAGGTTGCGTCTCGAGAGGAAACTAGGCACCGAAACTTAATCGACTGCACTGATACAAAAAAGATACGGTACTTGAACGCAGCCTAGTCCAATGCTACACCAATAACTAGCCACGTTAATGGTCACGTACGTAAGAATATGCACACATACATTTTCAGTAGCAATGTTCCTATTACGGAGTTGTGCAAAGGCGGAAAAAGGGAAAATAAAATACAGACTGACAAATCGAAATAAGACTTGAAAAATTTACAGGTAAAACCCGATAAATAGGAAATACAATAAGGCATTATAAATAAAAAATAATATTAAACAGGGGAATACTAACTAACTAAAAAAGTAAAAATGAGAAACGAAAATAAAAAATCGGAAGCCAAGTAAAACCTAAAATTTTGAGCCATAATTTAACCGAGAAACGTACCCCTTTCGAAGAAAGCTAAGACAAAAAGAACAAACAGCCATAAATCTTGCCTTTATCACGTAAAAAAAAGATAAGTGCGGCCCACGGCCCACAGAAAGTCGATAAACTTAATTTGTAAGGAAAGTTGTTGTCAAAATTATATATTTATTCGCGCCATCTTAGCACGCGTTCATTTTCAACATAATAAATATTTTTTGACGTTGGCCAATTACTGTGCGAGCCTTGGGATATAACCCGGAAACGTAGAGCTCTTTGAGGTAAAGCATTCCTTAAGTAATTACTCATGTCACGCAATGTGCAAAAGCACCTTTCCGGTCGCAAATTAATATTGACTTCGCAAATCTTAAATTACGTTATTTTCTATTAGTTTAACACTTGTTCCGTTATTTGACAACGCAAGAAGCATCAACTAGCACAGACCTACTACGCAAGTCTAACAGGGCAAACAAATAAACAGACAAACGAATTTCTGAAATAAAACCGGGAAAATTATCTACGCAAAGAGAACATCTAAAATAGCGTACCATTGAATGGTACAAAAGAAGTCGCATACCATCTCATCTTAAAGACGACACGCTATAATTAAAATAATAAAAAAAGTGTAAAACTGTGAAGTTTTTACAGTCGAGAGAATGTTCTGTTTTGGAGGGCAACACGTTTCTTTGCTAATACACTGATTGCAATACTAAAACATGGCGCCACAGACCGTAAATTCAATGTCGGAGAAAAAAAAGAAAAAGAACGCCATCCCATGGGTGAAACAACGGACTTTTGACTTCCCGCAGCACGAACTCCAGACTTGACACAAACTTATGCAAATGACTACCCCACGGGTATTGACGGCAGAAAAAGGGCATTTTTTGATTTTTGGGGGGTAACCGCAGCTTTTCGAGCTGAAATAAATCCCAGGGGAAAAGCATCTTAGCAAAGTTTATAACACCTGACGCTGCATAAATTGCTTCATTCCAAAAGGCTTTTTTATATAAAAAAACAGGCCTCGGCTCTTTCTCATTTACAAAACCTTTAGGGTGCCGTGACGAATCCGCAGCTGCGGGTCATTATAAAGGCATGTCAAATTAGCGTTAACCCGGAACGGTAGGTGAAAATCATAAAAAACTCAAAATTACGTATTTTAAATTAGACTTTGCCGGCTGTCAATTAACGCCGCGACCTATCCGCGAGAAAAACGCAACACATCTTGACGAGCTTGAAACGCACGCTGAAACGAAAAACCTGTAGGGCAACCGGTTGATTTAACTCTTGAAAACAAAACTAAATTACAGAGTCTCCCTCGTCGATCCCCAAGCGAAACTGCCGGCCTTTAGAACGATAAGCATCTTTACACGAAACCAAAGAGAGGTTGTAAGCGCGTGGCCCAGGCTTTTACATTGTACACACGCTTACAACTTTGATTTCATGTCGGGCAGTAATTTTATTGCGTTCGGACTTCCCACTGCCCCGCTCCAGACAAATCTCTTTTTTTCCCTTTCATCCCACAATGCTTATCACGTCAAAATCTCCGTCTCTGACTAAAACTGGCCTTGTGCTCTTGCATCGAACTAGCTTCTTTACAAGTTTCTCCCAGACGTCGATCTAATTCATTCGCACGCTGCCGTCAATTCAAGCGAAACCTACCATTGTAGAACGCAGCCGGAACAGAGCTACCTTTTCATTCCAGGTGCTAATGAGCAAGTTTCATCTCCCCCTTTTTTTCTAACACATTCCTGCGTCCCAACGTGTGTGCTTTGCAACAAGCTGAGCACCCGAAAGCCTACCCAAGGAATTCTTCTTATGCAAGCCTCCGTTTCCAGCCGACTGTTTGGCGCCAGCTCCACCATGCAGTTAACCAATTCTCCGTTTTCCTTCTACTAAACTGCATGCATACCAATGAAGCTAGCGGCAACACACGGACACGACAACCACACTTGCGATAACAGCGCCCTCTGCACTGACCAGCCCCCTGCCATCAATTTTCCCACAGCTGACCAAAAATCAACACAAGAGCCAGGAATCCCGCATCTCCCTGTTAGGGAACTCGGTAAACGGTCCCAACGCTATCTCCCCGTGGACAAGCATCCACATCCGCACACAGGCTACGGGAAAAAAGAGGGAGGAGACAGTGTCAACACAGTTTTCACCGGGGCCTTTGCGAAGTTAACAGACTGTGGCCGTCCGTCATGCCCGAAACTGTGTGCACAAGGATGGGAAGTTTGACCGTATGCAGAAGCCGAAGGAAAAGCTTCGGCAAAAGACACGACGGTCGGTCGCTGGGGGGACTAATACTGACCAATTGATCACGTCAAGAGGGCTGCCCAGCCAACTAATTAGAATAATTGCGGAGATCGGACAAGCCATATTAATGAGCCTTTCCTGCATCTCCTAGTCCATAGTAGGACGGAAAATGCGCATTTTTTTGTTAGTTTACGACAAGCGAGAAAAAAACCTGTAAGGAAAAAAAAAGTGTAGAATGGACGAAAGTATTGACTACACTGTTAAAAAAATTGTGAATTTACAAATGCAGCGAAAAAAATATAAGGACTTTACTGTAAAAGTGTTTTTTTTTTTGACAACAAATTCGTGTTGAAAAAATCATTTTTGTAAGTATTTTTACAGTGATTTTTTTGCTGTACAACGAATCAATGTAAATTCACAAAACGATTTTTTTTACAGTGTAGAATGGGTAGGAAAAGGGGCGAGGGGTAAAGAGACGGGTTTCAGCGAATCGATGAAAATAGAAATGGGTTCGTTAACATTGTCGCATGGTTTATGGCTCACAGGTGCAGGGCCGAACAACACTCCTGGTGCAAAAATCACTACAAAGTTCCATGCTGCTCTTCCGCAGGTTTTGGCTCACACGCTGTTTTTACTTAAGGCAATGGAAACTAAAACGGCGAAAGAAAAAAAATCCACTGATTATCCAATTGCGGCCATATTTGCATATTGAAATTTGCCGTCTGAGATTTCGATGACGTCACACCGCTCATTTGGCGGGAAAACATCGACTTTACATCTTTCAACCTTGATAGCACATGTTTTCTTTGAGTATTAGGAAACGTGTACCACTGGATTTTTTCGAAACTAGTTACTTTTGATGACATATTTTGGCCAAATAAGCGTCGTGACGTCACCAGTACCGAACGTGCAAAACTGGTGACAACGGATAATCAGTAAAATACTCCGTATTCCTTCGACGAGACATCGATTTCACAGTTGAGGAGACTGGGTCGAAAAACAGACGAGACAGAAAAATACTCCACTGTTCCCTATGTGTTTTTTTCTCGGAAGACTTGATGATGTAAATTCACGGTCGATTAGTTTTTTATTGTCACGCAAACCCAATCAACACTCCGAGAGTGAGGACTTGATCCGTAGGGCTGTGGTTAACTAAGAAAAAAAGTTGTTTCCATGCTTCTGAGGAGTATCACAACCTTATCCTGTCTTATAAAAAAAAATCCTCTAACCACCAAGGTTAGCCTCCTGAGGCTAAAGTTCATTAGTAGCGTTCATTAAAGGTGAAAGGAGTCAACCTAACGAAATTAAAATGCTCCGAGTACGTTTAAAAGCTAGTACTTTTACTAAGTAGGCTTTCGAGCTTTCCGGTTTGCCTTTTACGTGACTAAAGATTGGTGTAGGTCCTTTCAACACCTAATGGAGCTAAATTAGCACAGAAGAACTTAATCAGATCTTTGAGCTTTGGCAAGGACATTTTTTCTCTCTCACGATAATACATGCAGCAATATTTAAGTTCCGGACGTCCGTCAATTAAGTTACGAGAACTACATTTTGAAATACGAGCAGCATGATGCCAACTTTAACTCGTAAGTTGGAGAGGCTTGGGTTTTACCAGCCATGTGGTTCGTAATAATGCACTGTTACGAGCGAACTGCAACTTTGCAGACTTTCGCTTGCTCGACCAATCTGGTGGTTTACAAGGATTCGCAATCGATAATGCTCAGCTACAAACGTAGCTGCAACGGGAACCAAGAAAAAAAACAAGTTTCCCCATGCAGTAACATATACTTTAATGATCCAGACAGCACCCCAAACCATCAGCGATGTGCCATTTGTTTACCCTTACCTTGAGGCCCCCAAAACTTTCCTTATACAACTTACTAAGGCAAACAGCCGCTTGATTGAACAGGTGCTTCCATTCCGAATCCTTTTTTTTCACGCTGTTTCAACCAGTTTCCGCGCCGAGCTAACAGATACTGACCATTTATTGGAAGTCAATGGTCGGTTTATAGGTGAGCTATTTGCAGGCGTTAAACAAAACAAAACAAAAAACACTCCCGGTCTACGAACGGCAGACCAACCGGAAGAAGCTAACAAAGGCCTTTGAACTTTCATTTATCTTCCTACCGCTTTTATAGTCGATAGCCACTACAAACTAAAGTCACCCTCCCCATTCTAGGCACTTCACTAATTCCGGTCGGGAAAAAAGAGGAACATACTTCAAAAAATGGTTACGACAACGGGATCTTTCTCGAACGTATTTGTTGCTTGTGGTTTTGAGGTGAGCTCCAGTGCGGATTGAAGCTTCACTAGACCGCATAATCACCGTTCACCGGTCATTTCCACCGAACGACTCAAGGCGGGTTCTTGGACAAAGCAAGTCTAGCAGCTCTAATGACGAATCTGCAGGCGTTTTCTGCTGTTCTTCGCTTTGACCAACTTCCGAGGAAACCGTTAAAAACAGATAAATAATAAAAATAAAACGTACGAGATAAAAAAAATTACGAACTATAGCAAATTAATTTGAAAAACCCCCAACGTTCCCAAAGACAGTGTTCCGGGGTCTGTGCAGAAAACCATGTCCGAAAGTCTCATTATGGGAATCTTTTCTATGTAGATGCTCCCTTCTCTTTCCAGCTTGGTGCATCCCAATGTATGCAAATGTGCCCTTCGACAAATGAGAAAGGATCTGTCCAGTTGCCTCTTTCTACACCACATACTTTACAGCACCTACTACACTCTTTCCAAACGAGTCTATTTCCACGTTTGTAATGCTTTTATCTAGGCTTGTCTTTGCAACAATCACCGCTCTCCCAAAGGCCTGTCTACACTTGCGGGGTCTGTTCTCCTCCATTACACCCGCTACTCTTGACCTGAACAACCCGGGTTTTCTTCACAACTTGGGACTACAGTGTATGTAGTCCTTTAAAAGAAGCCTGCAAAGGAATGCCACCACAATTAAGCAGACAAGAAACTACTTAGCCCCTTACCGCTTTCACAATAGCCACACTGGAACCTTCCAAACGTTTTTCTCCCGCTTGATGAAATGTAATCTACAGCTTTACAGCCGACCCTAGTGATGGCGTGTAAGTTTTCCGTCTATTATATAGCTAATTAACTAATTTTCTGTGTGTAAAGTAGGCCGTTCCTTAATAGAGAGAACCCTTTATGACTCGACTACCGAAACGTGTCCTCCTTTGAACTTCGTTCAGACTATAACTACAACAAAACTGCAATTTTATCCAACCCGATTTTGTTAGTTATTTTTTTGGCTCTCCTTTGGACATTTAACTTTTTATCTGCCCATAATGCGAGCTCAACTTACACTAATAATTCAAGCGAACATTCCCGCAGACAAAATTGCTACTGATTTACTACCTTTTGTCGAGTCGTAGAGGATTTCATTTCGTACACGGTAGAGCAGCACGTGCAGAAGCTCTTCGTAGGAATTTGCATTAAATTCTCGGTGGAAAGTTATTTGTGCATAAGACGTATAATATGTATTACAGGAGCTTTCTTGCATATTTCTAGTGGTAAACATCGTTAATCCGATCGATACTGTTCTGTAAAACCCCTTATCAGTTCCGTTTCTTCCCAAAGTTGTGTATAAACTTGCATTAACATAAGTTGGGCTAATGTAACCTAACTAAACTAGCCTAACATAACTTTTACATGAATTTTATCCTAGTCTATAAGCACGCAAGTGTTAAATAGTCAGGATACAACTAATGTAAATTAACTAGATTACGATTTTTTAGGCAAGGTTAGTTTTAATTTCATTGGTTAGGTTCTTTTAGGGAAGAGGAACAAATGGGGATTTATAACAGAAAAGTATCCGAGTTGTTATTGGTTTTACTTCTATCAAAGCTTTTTTTTCTCACAAACGTTCCATTCTGCACAAAAGGTGATTTTTAATACTTGTAATGTAATTATTTCTCAAATAGCTAATTGGCTACTAAACTTGGATTATTTAGGACATACCTTCGGGTAAAGCACTGAAGCAAAGTCCACAAACGGGGCAGGTTAAAGGTTTTGACTTTTATCTTCCCTTTCCACAACTTTCTCTATTATCAGTTATAAATGTCGCCACTACAAATATACCACGAAGTCAGGGAAAAAAGTAGTTGGAGCGTTTTATGCTACAAAGAAAACCGTTGTGCGATAACGAAGCTGTAACAAACTTAAGACAAGTGCAACTTGGCTGCGAAATAGGGGAGGAAGTAGACGAAAATCTAAGCGATTGCAAGGCCCCAAGTACTTTTACAATAGCTAGCAAAAAAAAACAAAAAACACTGGAGCGTTGTCCTTAGTGTGCCCTCAAGGCAACGATAAAAGTAGCCTTCACTTTCTCAGCTGTGGCCCTCGGAAAAAAAGCGATGTAAACTTGGTACAGTTTATTCAGTACACCTGAATGTTTGGTGTACTTTTATGGGGTTGTACCTGGTTATTTACCGCAAATCACACATTAGTTGCAGGACTGAAGAGAATCAGCTGAGCGCTGGACTTACCTTGGGCTTATCCAGAAGCAAATCGTCCTGTGAAAACGGCGAAAGCTGCAAAGTTTTAACTAAACATGTTTAGTCCTTCGCGTTCACCAAACGAACGAAAAGTGTCTCTTAGCAGAACACAAGATAGCTCCGTGAGTGGCAAATATTTATCAATAGGCTGGGCATGACTCATGGGCATGTTAAAGTTGACAACCAGGCCTGCCCCAAAGCACGAGAAACTGTTTAACTTTTCATATTTTCCTGGCTGAAACAGGCAGCTAAGAACCACGCCAGAAATAGTAAATCACAATTTCAAGTGTTGTCACTGATTCAACGCCACAGACAATTAAAAACACCTAAAACGTAAGACTAAACCAGAGATATCACGAGTTGCGGTTGCAGATGTTGCTAATCCGTCGGCTGAACGCTGTCTGACGGGACTTGGTAGCCTGGCTTCTGAGCTATTAGGTAAGGGAAAATACACTTAACGCCACCTATGAATGCGCGCCGCGTTTACCGCCCGTTTTGAACCCATGGAACGTGCCTATGCATAACTCGCCTTGGACGAACTTCCGCCTTACGAAACTGACGTTATGGATTGTCTTGAGTACGTGAAAAGTTTAACTTATTGCCTTTAATTTAGTTCATATGCGATTTATGGATAGGAATGGGCAACTCGCAAACCGGTGTATGATTGCGAATTTACACGAAACTCGCGAGAATTATAATGCAGGGCTGTTGTAACAAAAGTTAGAAGAGATTAACAACCGATTTTTGGAGGCTGTAAAAAAGTCAAAGCTTCAGCGGGTAAAGCAAGCCGTTTTTCATTATGTGATTTACATGGAAATTTCATGGGTGAAAAAATTCCACGAGAAAATCATATAAATTTGACTTCTCCTTTCCATATTTTTTATTTATTTTGTATTAGTGTCCAGAATTGCTATAAACATATTTTGATAAATGAAACATTTTGAAGAGCAGTAAACCACAAGTTTATTCATAGTTTTTGTAAAGGAGTTCTACATGACGCAAAAAAAATAGAAGATGCCCAAGATTGAGACACGAAAATAAAATATTTTTTTAAAAAAAGAACAACTTTTTTTGTGCAAAATCGTGGCAAAACTTTTCGTATAATATCTTAACTTACGTCTGTAAGTTTCTTATGAATGTACTTAGAGTTTATTATTTGACAGTAAATCATAATATTCTTTTTTAAAAACTATAATATCCAAAATTATTACGATCAATTTCAAGACTGACTATAGTCTAAAAAAGTTTATGAAGTAAGTGAATGCAATCAAATAATTATAAATAAAAAATGGGTGGACTAGTTTTCTTGTTGGGAA
The DNA here is from genome assembly GCA_020615345.1 of Triops cancriformis. Lineage (NCBI taxonomy): Eukaryota > Metazoa > Arthropoda > Branchiopoda > Notostraca > Triopsidae > Triops > Triops cancriformis. The sequence goes on along the minus strand of JAHZNP010000070.1, from coordinate 121,989 downwards.
GCGGAGAAAAATTGCCCCGCAACCAGTAACGTTTGATTGCGTAACGGGACAGCTGTAACAAACGATGAGCGTCTAGTTGTAATGATAGTTTACTATTTGTTTTTTCAAGCACTATCGGACAGCCAGAGCATCTTTTCGTCTAGTGAATGTAACTTCAGACTATAATTTAGTTTGGCGGCTACGTGACAATTTAAAGACCGTTAATAGTTTCAAATGTCCCTAATCTCTTATTCCGGACTTTGGGCGCACGAACAAAACAAATAACGAATGTCGGCAATGCTCAACTACCACAATTTGTATTTGGGACATACGGGAGCAAAAAAGAAAGACAACAAGCAACAATTATTTAACGTTTAGGACCATCCACCAAATCCGTCACAATCTGACCATCATGCCACACGAAAGCTCCGCGTGGTTCTTTGGCATTAGCGGGAAGTAGAGCCAAGCTGACAGGGGTATGAGCCGCTAAATTGAAGAGAATTAAGCCTTCGTCCTTCGCATTGTTTTGTCTCACCTTGTTCAGGGGTAAATTCGCCTTCGTGTCCAGTCATGTCGGTTTCCACTACACCGGGATGAACAGCATTCACAATTATATCTTCTCTTGGGTCTTGGTCTAGTTGTCTTTGCTGAATGCGAGTCAACGCAATTAGTCCGGCTTTGGCTACACTGTACGCTCGGTTTGGCCAACCCAACTCTTCATGCTTATTTTCTTGCGCAGCTCTACATTTACAGTTAGTAAATAAACGTACAACATACAGCGAAAGGATCATTTACTTAACAAAACTTTGCATCATGTCCACCAGTTCTTCTTCAGTTAAATCTGGGGACATAAGCTTTTCTCTAATCTTCGACGCCCCAGGTTCGCGTCCGTTAATGCGAGACAGCAACCCAGCAGAGCTACCGATATTCACGACACGCGCATGCGGCTTCAGCAACGGGAACAAAGCCTTGCACACTTCGTAAGTGCCCATGAAGTCAGTGTTGATGGTGCTGGCTGCTTGTTCTGCAAACGGTGTCGGATCATCTTTCTACACGTCCACGAAAAATTAGTTCCCAATACGCAAATACTCGAGGCCCATACCCGATACGCAATGGCGGCGTTGTTAATCAAAATGTCAAAACCAGTATAACTTTTCTGCAATTGGTCACGCAGCGCATAGATGGTGTCCTTCTTGTTTATATCAAGTACGAAAAAACCAGGCCCAGGATGTTCCTATGTATTTAGAAGTTGAAGAGCTTGAATACGGCTTGACAAGACAGTTAGTACCTTTCGTATTTCCTCTACTGCTTGCTTGACTTTCAACTCATTTCGCCCAGTGAGGTACACGAATCCCTCGAACTTGTGACAAAGTTCTTTCGCTATGGCAAATCCCAAACCCTTATTAGCGCCAGTGACCTGTCCACAAACCGTAACAAATAACACACAATACTCTGCTGTGTCTACGTCACACGTGGTTTTTAAACTGTATACCGCCAACAACTTACCACAGCTACGCGATTTAAGGTTCCCATTTTGTTCGACTGTTCACCTTCACCCGTGCCTTGCATTTTAGCTAATGAACCAAACGTTAGCGTGATGCTACTTGTCCCTACGTAAACGTTATACGGTCGTTGATTTCTTCGTATTGCGCTTTCAGGCGAGAGTCGCTGGAAGAACCCAGGAAAGCTTCCACCTATATTTTTTTGCCCATTGTGCTGCGTGTATTTGTGTCGTTTCGTACAGTAACACATTTCCCATTAAACCCTGATAGAGTCCTCGATAATACAGGAAATAAAGAATTGTTTAAACCAAAAATAATAACTCCATTTGCATGTGCTTGTTAAAGTATGGTGTCAGGTTTCGTTTGTAAAATATTGATTTTTTTTTCATTAAGCTGCTATGGGTGCGGGCGTAGTTTTTGCGTATTCTTCGGCTAAGAACGCAGCAAGGCTGCAAGGAGGTTGGCCAAGGGAACGGTTCCGAATGCATTCTTGGAAACGCATAAGCGCGTTACGTTGCTCATTTACAAAGACGGGACCAGGGGGCTTAGTTGTTACTTCTGAAGCTGAGATAGTTGCGGCAGCTGCGCTGCGTGACTGAACGTAGTCTTTTACGTGGTTAGAAACCGCATTCGTGTATTCGTTCCTGAACTGCCTTAACCTTGCTTGTATTGGTAGCGAAGTGGTCGGCTCGGGTTCACTTTGCGTCGTTGGTGTTGTGGGAGGCTGTGTTGGCGGTTCCGTTGGTGGCGGAGCTACTGTTGTATGCAAGGCATCCCTGTGGACGCCAAGGATACGAGCTTCGACTTTTTCGTCACCATCACATTTTTGTTGAGGATCAGCCATAGCCTGCCCATTAGAAGACTGGTTGTCTTCGGCTTCATCGTCGGACTCATCGGTTTCGTCCTGGGCTTCTTCTAGTTCAGGAAGGTCGGGTTCTTCGGGCGTCTCTGATTCTTCTTGATCGTTCTCTATTACGGGGGCTAGTTCTGGTTGCTCCTCATCGTCATCCTTCTGTTCTACATCTTCAGCTTCTTCTTCAGCATTTTCAGCGTCCGTGGTATCAGCTTCAATTTCCTCTACAGGTGCCCCCAGGTACATTCTGGGTTCTGGGGCTTCAGGAGCTTCAGGTGCCTCAGCAGCCTCTGGTGCTTCAGCAGCCTCTGGTGCTTCAGCAGCCTCTGGTGCTTCAGCAGCCTCTGGTGCTTCAGCTGCCTCTGGTGCTTCAGCAGCCTCTGGTGCTTCAGGAGCTTCAGGGGCTTCAGAAGCTTCAGGTGCTTCAGCAGCCTCTGGGGCTTCAGGAGCTTCAGGTGTTTCAGAAGCTTCAGGTGCCTCACTTGCCTCCGGTACTTCTGTAGCCTCTGGTTCTTCAACATCTTCTGGTGCTTCAATAGCCTCTGATGCTTCGGCAATTTCAGCGTCTTCTTGATTTTCATTGGCTGTTTGCGCACCTTCTAGCAAATCTTCGCCTTGGGTGTCGTTTTCCTCCACGTCGCCGATAGTTTCCTCATCTTCGAGTTCATTGACTTGGTCTACGCTTCGTTTCGCTCGCGAATAAACTTGACTCGGGTATTCACTGATTCTAGCGAATTTCGGAGCGTTAGGGTACTTTCGGGATCTGTATTCCGATGGTCCAGATAATCGGACCAGGTCTGATAGACTATACACTTCCGGGAGGACGTATTTGGACTCGTCCTCAGCAGGGGCTTGGAATTCAGTAACGCTGGGTGTCCGCTTGGCGTTCTGGACGTAAGTCGGAATGTTGGTGACGACCAGTTTCTTGAACAACAGGGGATCCAAGGGTGCGTTGTTTCGCCTCTCTTTGACGCCATTTGAAAGTGAAGGTGGTTTTAGCCGATACGGGCTGGGATTTTTGAAACTGTCGTCTCTAACAGGATGAACGACTACATTGTATGTAACGCGCCGGGGCAAAACGTAATGGCGGAATTCGGGAACGTCGTCTGGGAAATATAGATCTTGCACTGCCAGCGCTTTGGTCGCGAAGAAAGCTAGGACTAATATTAAACTGTGCATTTCCTAGATTTTAAGGTTTCAGTTTAACACTATATCTTAGTTACCTCTGACAACGATAAGGAGGGCGAACTAAAGGAACTCAAGTACGAAGCCTACGATTTAGGATCAAGGAATCGTGACAACAGGACGTCGGTTCGGATTTGCTATGCTGCAAATTTGCTGACTGTTAGTGCTTAAAGGTCAAACTTATCTTGAAAGAATTGTTTGTCGTAGTTTCAGCACTCTTTTGTCATTTCGAGATAAGTGAAACTTGTTAGCTGTTCATATTCAGATCGACTGTAGCGTACCTAAGTGTTTGTTGATCCAAAAACATCACGTTTTTCGTGCACTTCTTGAAAAAAACTTTTGTTAAGAACAACTATGTATGTGCATGTATTATCTGTTCTGGTAAATGGTAAATAAGAGGCTCTAGTCAAGATCTCTGGCAGTCTTTTCACGACAGATAGGAAATCACAAGTGCTAGTAGGCTAGCAGCTATTATAAGGAATGGCAACCAAGTCTTCAGCCAAGCCTTTGAACTAAGAATGATAAGAAGAACCCAAATAAGCCACGTCGGGAATTGTAATCGAGAATCTTGTTACCTAATATAACTGGAACGTCTACTGAATTCCCACCATACGTTTATCATATTCCATTGTCGACTTCCGGGATAAGACATGTTATTCAAAGCCAATGCGACATGGGAATGGCAATTGTCGCAACACAGGTTATGCTACAAAATCAAAATGAGTGAAGTTCGCCATTTTATAACCCAAACATTACGTTATGACTTTTATATTCATCAGAGGCGTCAGCGATGGCTCGGTCAAACGCCACAGAGCCTCCTGGAATCTTTGTAGCATCTAGCTGGTAGTATTTTGTGGGCCAGCCGAAGCCCATATTGTCTTCCGAAACGAAAAAGGGGCCAGCGAAGTCTCGAACAACCCCAACACTTGACGCAATCCCCATATGTCCAATGAGTGGACATAACCAGCTGGCATGTGACAAAGAAAACAGAAGAGCAGTATTATTTTATTAATGAGCAAAAATGCGTATTAGAAGCCAAGCGTACTGCAACAAAATGCTTACGTCAGAAGCGGAATGGGACTCCATACAATGCAGCACGGGTATCTATTGCGGTCAGGACAAATCGGTTCAGCACCCATTTCCTTCGTTATTTTTTAAAATCACTCGAAAATTCGTAGGCAAAATATTATTCCACTACCAGAACGAATACAAAACACAGACGGGTTTACATTTTAAGGAGACACGAACGCCATCTAGTGTTGGGAAAGAACAATTTCCCGATGAAGCTTACCGATTACGAGTGCACAATTACCAACTGTGCGTGACGGACGTGATCGTAGAATTTTTCACGTGGATGAAAACCGATCTTTGTAAAGTCGTCTTACGCGGTTCATCCTACAGGAGAATCTGGGCAATTTGAATACTGGTAAAACAAAAATTATCGTGCCGTAATTGGCTGTAAAAATGGTAAAAAAACAACGCATATATTGCTGTGTGTAAGTATTCACCACATTTTTTTAGTTAGTTAACAAACCAGCTTTTCTAGAATTATTAGGATGATTCCGCACTGCAAAATTCATATTTTCGCAACATGAAAAGCGGAAATTGAATTCACGGAAAGGCGAGGTTGGGGGTGGAGGGGGGGGGGGGCAAATCTCGACGAAAGTTTATTACTTTTGTATTTGGAAAATCTTGGTGGGAATAGATTAGCGAATTAAGCACTACTGTTCTGTCGTATGTTTAATCCAAAGGGAGGCCTAACTTATTAGAATAGGAGTTTGTTTCTTCGTAATGTCTTATGAGGTTTAATTGCAATGTATCGCATGCTTCGTCGTGAACTTGAGTAATAAACGAAAGCGCGTTGCGAAGGGGTCTTCTTTTTTTTTGGGGGGGGGGTACCGACAAGAATAAGGGTAATTTCTTACCGAACATTATAATATTGAAAAAGTTACTTAAATAGTATTTATACTTTATTTCATATTTCAAAACACATTCTTGATTTCCAAGTTTTACCCAAAATTTCACCCCACCCTCTCCCCCAAACTCCTCTCTCCTGCCCCACCATCGCGACGCCCCTGAATACACGGGAACAATGCAATATGGTTGCGATAGTGGGAAGGAAAACGTTCAGGTCGAAAAATTTTTATCATTGTTCGTGCTGTAAGCTCCGTCCCTAAGAATATTATTTTTACGGCATAAAGTTCCTTTGCTGGATACGTAAGAGATTCGGATTAAAATGGCGGTACGGATAAAAAAAAACTACCGCCAATCTTTCGTGGTTTCACACACTGCGCAAGCTCGTTGCATGACGTCAGTCGTGATAAGGCTCACAATAGCAAGACACTGGAACACACAAACACTGTAAGGCTACAGAAAGTGAAAACTGAAGTATTGTAACAAGTTTTCTTCCTGGATCCCGCATGATAAAACAGCGTGAACAATGCCCGTAAGTGGAGTCCGGAATCAACTACACGTAACTAATATTGATTTTTTTCTATGTAACTTAGCTCAACGTACAAGAGGCTTGCAAGTTTCTCGACCTATTTTTAAATGACCGAGAAGCTTGGAACACAACCAAGAAATCTTTAACTGGGGCGGGAATTACCGCTATTTTGGCATTCGTTGGCGCTTTGTTTTTGGGCCCCCCTGGACTCGCTATTGGTAAAATGTCACTGTGTATTATTGGGTACAAAAGTAATTCTCATTGTTCTAGGCGGTACGTTAGGTGGGTTAACGAGCTATGCGTGTTATTGTGATGATTTCCGGCCGATCATGGAAGTATGGAACAGTATGTCGCAAGAGCAACGAACGGAAATTGCCGAGCACTTCAATAGAGCGTTCCAGTTTGAGTTAACTGACGCTTTGCTATTGATGCGGTTACTGAAAGGTGATCCAGCTCTTGCGGATAAAGTAAAGAACTTCGTGTGCGAAAACGTACGTACTAGACCTTAACCTAATGTAGTTTTTAACTACTTACCGCGTCTGAATTCTCAAGACGGCTTACTGTGTATTGAAAGTGCCTACAGGAAGTAATCATTATCGAAGTTCCTTAAAGTGTAATGAACCATTACAGTGCAACGTGCTGAGTGTGAACTTTTGTATATTGCAAAGGCGGTAAAAAGATGGCTGGTTGATAAATGCTGAATTTGTTTACACTTGATGCAATAAGGTCTCCAATTATCTCTTAATTCGCTACATAAAATTTGAAGAAAAGTTTATTGGTTTAAACGGAAGTGCCCATGGGAGAAAAATCTTGGAATGTATAAATAAGCTGGTTAAGAAAAAAAATTAAGAAAGCTGTGCGCCATTGCAGCACACATCTTATTTCAGAAGTTAACTGGGATGATTTTTTTCCCGTTGGCAGAATCTGGGGTTATCTGCTTGTTGCTCATATAACTGGAGTTGTACTATATATTAGAAAAAGTTGTTTTTCCCTATATTATGTGTGCATTATACTTACTGATTTCAGTACTACAGATGCTGATAATGTACTGTACTTCCTCTTCCGTGACTGTGTTGACTCAAGAACTTCATATCTACATGTGCGTTTTCCAACGCACATGTTCTGTGATGCAGAATCCAATACTTCTGCAAATCATTTGTAACGTTTTCAGCGACACATTTGCGAAACATATAAAGGAAGTTGACTTGGTGACCACACCTTTCTTTTCTCCAATGCGGTATGATGTGGAGCGTTCGTAATGTGTGTGTTAGGACGTTCTACTGCTCATAGTAACTATAAAATTTAAATTAAGATTTTACATAGCGATTGTGCTTTTCTAAGCGTACCTGAATAGTTGCCTTGTATTTCCATGCAATTTTTGGGATTGTATTTCGGTTAAATTCAAAACATATAAATAAACAAGAAAAAGACTATACCCCGAAAACAAAGCTCGAAACGAGGAAGTAAAATTCGGAATCCTCACTCTGTATTTAAAGCCTCAGGCCTGTTATTTTAGGCCCTAGAACTTATATTTCTTTAGAGTTTAGCTTCTAGTTTATACAGAGCAGCTTAGCGTCCATTTGGCCCAAGATAGAACATCTATCAAGGAATGCAACAGGCGCGAACTGGAAAATACGTAATGAGATCGCACTGCAGTAAGGCCCATGTTCCGATCCTTCATTTCCGGTATGTATATAAAAACGGGAAAGTCCTTTCAACACTTCTTTTTATAATACTACAACGCCAAACTTTAACAGTCAATCCCTGTCCACAATTACTCGTCACATATGAAACTCGAACAGACGATACACTACTTCCATCAAACAATAAATAACGATATTATTGTTAAAAAGAAACTTAAAAAGAAGTAAAACGACCTATTTTACCCATTCCAAATACTATATACCAAAAGAAGCAATTTTGAATGTCTATGGGTTCGTGGGGAAAAAGATCCTAAGTTGCAAAAAGTTGATTGCGCGTTTTGGCTTCCTAGACTCAACTTTAGGTAGTATCTCACAGGGGTGTGTCTTTCCAAATGTCAATACATCGTAAATTTCAAAGGAACCATAGGGCCATTGCCTACGTTTACCCAAATTAAAAAGATTATAGGAAGGCAAGTATCACAAGGGAATTGAGTGCTCGTCTCGTTCTAACAATTTTTGCACTGTCATTTGGCGTGACGCTCGCAACCTCATAATACAGGACCACATGTCTTCTTGCTATAATAAGTCGATGTTTCGTTGCATCGAAACCCGTGCATAAATTCTGGAACTTGTAACAGTACGCCCGTTAACCTACAACAGAGCTTATTAGAGATTAGTTCCAAGATTAGATTAGACTAACCTTTCTTTCTCTCCAATGCGGAATGATGTGGAGCGTTCGAAATCTTTGTGCTGCGGCGTTTTAATGCTACACAGTGACTATAAAAAATTTTGTTAAACATTTACAGAGTAATTGTGCTTGTCTAAGCATACCTGTGCGTAGGATAAAAAGAAAAGTTGGGTGTGACTTAAATGCTGCATACCAGCATACTCGACTTTCCGACTATTCATTCTGTTCAATAAAGCCTATACGCAGACATTAGCAATGCTTTAACTTAATAAATAGGAATTCCCTTTCGACTTACTCTTAAAGTAGTCTGAGTGGCTAATAGCTCTGCTAAGTTACTGGAAGCTGTTTTCTCTAGAAATTCCGGGTCGTCTATTCGGTGTTGACCGAGAACTTCCGTGAAGCATTGCCGTTGCATAGTTAGAAGGGTTGTTGATTCGTTAGCTACTGGTGAGTATTTTTCTGCCAAAGACCCTTGGGTATCATACAGTATCCCAAATTCCATTACAGCATCAAGCATGGCTTGAGCCATCTGCGTCCCTACCATACCATATAACATCGGTCTGGCAACGGACAAAAACAATTAATTTCCATAAACATTAACTATTCTAAAATTCGAAGTTACTGACAGGGGACATTTGGCACAGTAAAACGGAGTCTCGAATAATTGGTCTGGGACTACCACTTTGTTCGCTTGGGATATATAAGTAATATATTGCTTGTTCAGTGCGTCAATCCATCGGGATTCGGCTGTAGGGTTAAGTAAGAGCCGCTCTTGCAGTTTTCGTTGGAAGTGGACGCCATATTCCATATTGGCATAAAAGTCATTGACTTGAACGCTCATGCCAACGTAGTACTCGTCAAGGTAGGATGTACTAGCTAAAGACTCTGGGTACCCTACTTGTAAAGTTATGGTCCGTAGCTAACATACAGAAAATATTGATAGCAAAATATCGAAAAATAAAGGCTTTCCAATAAAACTATACCTTTTCAATGGCGCGATTCCGCAAACCAGCATTATACCATGCGCTCGTTGCCAGGTTGTTCCCCAATTCCATTCTCAGCGACTCAAACAGGTTTTGCATCTACTCTCCGAAGAAATACAGGAATAAGTCAGGACTGTATGGGGATTTAAGGCCCGGGTATACACACCCCTGTTGTGGGCGAATAATATGGGGAATTCGGGGGATGGTTTCTCAATAATCGTTCTGTCAATTTCGAATCAATGTTGGCAGTAAAGTTGTACTTATTAATATTTAGTGCACTTGATCGAGATTTTTTAAAAATATGATTACGTTAAATTTAAAAACTCTAGGCGAAATTTTTCACATTTTGACACACTGAAAAATTTAATGTCTGGCTTTTTTGTGCAGTAGATATCTTTTTTCTATATTTTTGGGTGAAAACAAGATTCAAATCGGACGATTAGTTTTTACGAAATCATTTACTAAAATTTAGGAATTCTAGTCATGATTCCGTAAAAACCACTCGTCCAATTTGAATCTTTCTTTCAGCAAAAAATAAAGCAGAAAGATATCTACTGTACAAGAAAACGAGATTTTACATTTGTCAAATTTTTCGAAATATGTAAAAATGTTCCTACAGTTTTTAAATTTGATGAAATTAGATTTTTAAAAAGTCTCAAACACATGCACTAGATATTAAGAAGGACAACTTTACTGCCAACATTGATTCGAAATTGACAGAACCATTATTGAGAAACCATCCCCCGAATTCCCCATGTTATTCGTCCATAAGAGGGGTGTGTATACCGGGGCCTTAAGGCGATTTTTCACTAACCGTATGCCTGGCTTCCGCTAGTTTGTCGTTCCTTTCTGTGTAAAGAGTCCCGAGCGCTAGGCGAAAATACTTTTGTGTCGTTACCATGCACATCTCCCATCGATCCACCGGCACTTTTGACCCTGGAAAAGTAACGAAGATATTGAATGAAACAGTGCTCTTTCTGAGACGGTGTATGAGCGCTATACCTAGCATATCCTTGCGGTGTGCATCGACCAGGTCCCAGTAGTTTTTCGACAAGTACGGGAGCATGACATTGGCGAAGCGCCACATGACGTAGTTATTCAGCGTACTGGATCGCCATAAAAAAATTATTAGTATTGGACGTGGCAGTTCAGTTCATACACTGTTGAATAATACCTGCGGTCGCTAGTGGAAATGATGACAGACACGTCGCGCAAATATTGTGGTGACACGATCCATAATTCCGTGGAGTCATCGATCACGCCGGAGGGGTAGATGGCTCGTAATATTTCTAACCAAGGTATCTATGACCAGATCACTGCAGTTTATGATTACGGAAAAAAAGAGACCCCAAATAATGCACCACGTGCGTGACGTAGCCCAAAGAAGGCAGGCATTACCGAAAAGGACTGCTTTTGGAGTTCCGCCACCGTCAACAAATTGACCGTGCTCAAGGGGTTACGGAGCTCCGCTGAGGTAGGCGTTAGTTCAGCTATTCTTTTTTCATAATGGAACACTTCCTCCGCGAATTTCGACGCATCCGTACTTGTGGCGCCCAGGAGTTGCACAGCATCCTTCAGGAATTGCTTATACGTATTAAGCGTCTGCAAGAAACGAAGGTAAATTGGGATGAGCAACGACCTTCGTCTGGGTATCGTCTTCAACCAAACTTCCACAACAACTATCCTGCTCAGTAGCGTCAACTACTCTTACAGCAAGGCATTTGGAAGGACAAACGTTTTCACTATTGCCTGGATTCTCGTGCAACGCGTGCAACGGACGAAAATTTCAGGTTATATTGATTTCAATAGGCCTTTTTTTGTCTTCTTTTTTTTGGAGCGTCCAAGGGAGATCAAAAGTTACAAGAGGCCTTTCATTGCATTCACAGAACCCTCCGGAGAAGGCTGAGAAGCAAGGGGCGTGCATGTGAGACAATAGAATCAAGACGAAAGGAGAATCCCATACTTCAGTCACGTTCAGAGCATATCGAAGCGTGCAATATGTAGCATATTAACGACTATCACATGCTATTTAGTTTGGTTCGTGAAGTTTTACCAACCCGTGGTGCTGACTGCCGCGCCCACGCGACTTCTGGCTTTTGGGGGTGAAAAAGTCGTGGCAGTAGAAAGAAATTTCGTGGCGTGGCGAGAAAAGCGACGTTACAGTGGGAAATAGAAATAGAGAAGAAATCCCCAGAGAAAGATAAAAAGGTGTTAAAAATTAAGTGAACGGTAAACAAGAAAAGTGTGACGGCCGTGTTTATAGAAGCTTATATCGTCTCTATAATCATCGTCCCCCGTCACCACTATGTATGCCAAATAAGGGGCAACAGTACTTACGGCATGGTCAGGGGTCCGGTAATAATAGCTTCGATCGGGTAGACCAAGGCCTCCGGGTGAGATCTAATGAAAATTGGCCAGAATATATATGGCGACTCGAATTGTTGCCTATAGAAATTCTTGGGCGCCCCAGACAAAGGCCACTTAAGCTCTTACCCGTACAATACTTTTCTCCACGTTGTAAGGATGTGGCGCAACGTCGACAGTGAAAAAGGCGTTTATGCCATGCTCGGCGTGTAATCTCCGAAGTGCCATCTTAAAGTTCCACGTGTACATGGAAAACGAGCGCAAAACCTCCCAGCCGCCTTTTCAGGAAGAAATATAAATAGTCACATCAAACTTTATAACTCACCAAGGACTTTTGTTTTTCGTACAGTTTTCCTACTGCTTGCATCGAAATCTCCACCTGCTCTGGAGACTAATTTCTCTCTTACACTTATTTCCTTATTCATTAGTAAATTTAACGATAGGTTATCCCTCAATTTCAGGCGTGAAATTTCATTACTTTGGCGTGTGAAATTTCGTTAATTTGGCGTGTAAAATTTCATTAATTTCGCGTGTGAGATTCCATTAAATTCGTGTGTGAAATACAATCTGTTTGAAATGGAATTAATTTCACGTTTGTTTCAGATTTGCTGCATCCATTTTGCAATACACATAGTACGACGAAATTGTAGTGCGATATTAAAAACAGTCAGCATTTTCTCGCTCGCTTTATAGCAACGTTCCACGTATTTGATCCACATCATCCTTCGGACAGCCAACTTATTGCATTGCTGTTGTGCACTGTGTATTTTTTCACAACTACGGGGATAGCACCGGCTATGTGTGCATCGCAATTTTTTCCCCCTTAAGCTGTGTACGTTTTCTTATTCTGATCCCTTCTTCTGAGCGTAGGGTTTGATTTCTTACCTAGTTGGTCGATGGATCGTTTGAGTTTTTGCTCCGGAACGACGATGTGCTCCAAGTCCGTGCAGGATTCGTAAAAGTACTTGACTTTCCAAGCCACCGAATCGACACGCGTCGGATAAGGTCGTGTAACGAGCAGTCGACGAAGTTTGTCCACAGCTGTAATAACAGAAAACCAGTCGTTGGAGTTAAGGACCATAAAACGTTACTTTCAAACCCCTACGTGTGAAAATGTAATGTACAAGCCTATCTCCCCAATCACTCGAACCAAGTCAGGAATTGGTAAGTAACTTTGAAAAGCGATAAGAATCAAGCATTTAGTGGTACAGCAAGGATGGTTAGCTAATGAGCAATATAACTAGGGAACCCTTCAGCGAGGTAAAATGTCACAAGGTTCAAAGAAAAAATTCAAATAATCTTTTTAAATGAATCTACCTTGATAGGATAAGGCTTCCGTAATACCCCACTTGCTTAATGAAGGAGGCAAGGGGTTTGAGTCTAACCAGCCGCCACATGAAAATTCCCAAAAATCCTGGCACGCCGACGAGGATCCATTAAGGCTTCCGAGTACCTAAATTAAAAAAAATCATCCAGAAACAGGTGAATATTACGTAAAGATAGAAGCATCTCACGAACATCGGCACGCTCGGCAGCAAATCCGTCCAGCTTTTTTTTATCATAACGCTCTTTTTTCTGACACTTTCGGTTGTAAATCCAAGCCGTTTAGGTTTCGGATTTATACGTTCTATCCTCCAGTCGTTTTCAAGATACAACAACAAAAAGCTGGCACGTACACCCTCCGTTTACGGTTGGCAGGGGAATGAAACTTTTGCGTACGAAAAGATTGGATGTGAGCCGCAAATGCGAATTAAAAGTTGCTTCATGAAAGCTTAGCTTCATTAGCGCGATGACTGGGTGTCCTTCGAACTTTTGTCAGATTTTTGGATGGCGTTAAGGTGGATACTGCATTTTTTTACGTCCGAACATCGCAAAACGAGGTTTGAGGTAAATCGATGAAAATTTGTAAACATGATTGTACTCATGTATCTAAATTTTCTCGCAAAAAGCCAAACGCCAGCAGCTGGTCTCGCTTCCGTTTTTTTTATGCAAGGGGCCTTATTGATAACTTCTAGGAAGGAAGCAGCACTAAAAATGAAGGCTCCAGCACGCTTGATGTTTTTCGCTTGAACACGGTATCCGACTATCTCTACGACAAGCCACCGTCCGCGGCGTACATGCCGAACGTATAATGTGGCGGCGCAGCTTTGTATGCTAGATAACCTAGGAGCAACTTTGGCATCCCCCAACCTCTTTTCTTAATTTCCCCTTTTTAAAGAGCTATCTTAGAAAAGTTGGTTTTATTGCCATGACAAAGTGCATTTTTTGGGGGGCTGGGGCGTATTTCGCCACGAGATGATGGCGCTATCTCCTTCCAGTGTTTCTCCCTTTTACGGCGCTACATTGACAATTCATTCTTGAGCACTCTCACGGCTATTGCTCTCTGAAGCGGACACGGATGGCTCATCCTTGCAACACCCTGTGGGTGGGGATTTTTACTGGTGAGCAGAACAAACTGATTTGCGTGGAAAGAGCGTCAGGAGCTTATTCATTACCATGCTAAAAAATTGGCTGTGGTATGAATAGTTTTTTTTGTTCGATCCTACAAAAGGCTCTAGCCTTCGCGCACTGATGGAGTGTCAACGTGCCCCTCGAGGCTAACAAAAGGCGACGAGCAAACGTCAATAAATCCTCCATTTGATATGAAATCTGCAGTGCAACCTTTTAGTGGCCAGATTTTAGCCTCCTATTACGTTTTGACAATCGCAAATGCTCGTAAAATTGTAACTACTAAATACAACCTAGATTTGTGTTTTAATAACTGTAAACAATCGTAAATATTCCATTCTATTCATTATAAATCATTTCACAATGTTATGAAGGTTACAGTATGATTACAAAATATATTTAGGCTAATAAAGGGTTTCTTTCGATTTTTGTCGGAGTTTAGAGGGTGATTCGCCAATTGCACGTTCGCAGATTTTGGTTCGTGATTTTAGGTACTCGAGATTTGTAGTTCCATTATGAACGGATTTTCTAACTTATAAACAACGGTAGGTTTAATAGTTTCTGATTATTCTGACGCTCCGTTATAAAGCACTCCATGCGTGAAATCCCTAGTGCGAAGCTTGAACTGCGTTTCCACAAGTGCAAGCTGATAAGTGAATCTATCTGATTAGCGTAGGGGGGTCGTGCTTTGATAACACTACATGGCATGTATTTAAAACTTGTGGGAGCTTTGAACATTGTCTCTCATCACTCGTGAGTGTCCTGGCAATGTTACTTAATTTAGTATTCACGTCTCGCTCTAATGATGTTGCTCATCCCTTGTCAGTACGTTTGATGTATGGCTGTCGGCAGTCCTTGCGTACATCGGAGGGCATGTTGTCCTGCATACCATACACGTTATAACTTTCAAGTGAAGACCCTACGGGCAAGCTTCTCCCCAAGCTCGACAAAGAGTGACAGCCAATTGCACCGAATCTGTCGTTCGCTTTCGGCTCACACTCAAACTGGAAAAGCCCAAGCATACCGGATCTCTGTAACTCCAATTATACTGGAGGATCTATTGCTCGTTAGCGTTTTGAGAGACGGAATCACTGCCTCTGGCCAACAGAACAAAATACATAAAAAACGGAAAAAATATCTATAACAATTATTCCCAGTATGCGACAACATGAACTATACATTACTTTCGGAAGGCGAACGCAGAAAAAGAAGAAAAATATAAAAAAAGTTCATTAGACTCAAGCTGTGCGGCATCTGCAGATATGACGCAAATATCATAACATAAAAGACCGCAAAATCAGTTAATAAGCTAGGATAGTAGCTTTAAGCTTCTTAAATGTGCGCTTTACTCATCCAACGTACTGGAAAGGGGTTGAGAATCGTGGCTGCGGTCGTTAACGGTCGTAATCATTGAAGAGCTGCTAACGACTTCGCCGAAGCTTCTCAGCGGGTTTTAATTCAAAAACTCCCGAGTCTTTCGCTCGTCTACTTAACCCCATATGATCTGATTTCCGGCATTAAGCTAGTAGACCACATGTGTGCAGCAGCTTCGTACCACCACATCAAGATAAAAACCCGAGATAACCAAAGGCGTTCCCATTTTTTACGCTTTTGATTTCGCTCTACAAAAGAGCTTCTTTTAAATAACTCCTCGGAAGAACTGGTGGCTCCTTTATTTTTCTTTTTGTGTGTGTCACCCTAAATGGCCGAGCTAAAGGCGGAGAATAGGTCTTTGCATACAGTAGGTTTGCGTGCGGGATTTTCGTATTTAGGACTTAAAAATAGTCTTCAACTCTTGCTAACAGCTCTTTTGTGGACAGTTGTTTCTTCTCAGGTCGAGGGTTTATAGTGCGTCGGAGAGGAGCTTCATTTAAACGAAAGCCCCTTTGCAGTCAGATTGTTGTGCACTCGCTCTGTCCTTTCATGCATACATTAGACACAAACGTGTCGCCCGATGCAAAGATTTCACTCAACACCCGAACAGTGAACCGTTTCTCAACGCGGCTTACACTACTGAGCTCGTGGGACGGAAATATTCAGCGACGATTGTGTGTAAACAGAAAAACAGAAATAAATTATTTGCACCTGCTACGCACGTGGAAAACAATCACGTTGCGCTCAGTACGAAGCGCTTCCTATTCCTCGTATTAAATGCGTAGGCAGATTCTTTCCCTATTGTGTTTTTACATTAAGTAGAAACTACGTTCCTGCTTTTCTCCTTTGGGAACGAAATACAGAAGAAGTCTATTATCTGGTTTGTACGGGTATTGACCATACACAGGATAAACAAAAGAAAGGTCAAACCGCAAAACCTATAAAATAACAATTGTGACTCACAAATAGAATGAAGAAAGTTTCTAGAGGAGCTGCGTTTCTTCTGTTTTTAAAAGTATTTTAATTATTAAAGTTACGTTGCAACTAACCGTGCTTTAGCGGAATCACAGGTTAGATGGTTCGTGCGATTTTTCCCAAGTGCTCAGTGTTTCAGTAAATAATACCGACAGTAAAATTAAGAATCAAAATGTTTAGTACACACCGTGAAGAATTTAGGGAATAAACTACTGAATAAATGTGTGACAAACGAGTTTTTCATTAAATACTGAGCGGTTTTTATGATATTGCCTGTGTCGTTTAGCATACAATTCCCCTTTAGCACATTAGGTGCACAATAGCCTTAATATTTATTAAACATTCATTTATTTAGCTAAAAGTCAGTAGTTTTTTAGACTAATTATATTGTGTTAAACAATGTACTGTGTAATTTTTACCTATAGTCAGGAATTAATTCCTGACTATAATTGACGACAAGTGACTATAATTCAGCAAAGCTTGATGACGGCATGGACGCTTAAAGCGAGCCCGGACACAAGGGCTTCTTTTGTATCTTTAATAAATAGCAATTAAGAATGACCTATATTCACGTTGGCCCCGTATTTTCAAAAAGAGATGGAGATTTATAGTGAACAATTTTTGCACACGAAGTTTAATCTATTCTTCTCACGAAAGGAAGAATTCGCCAAGAAGCGGCTGCGAGCCAAGGCTTTAATCTCTCACGTAGTTTGTCTCACCCGGCGGCGTCTTTGGCAGTTTGGCAAAATGAAAGAAAGTCCTCGTGAAACAAAAAAGCTTGCAAGTGCCTCGAAATTCTACCGAAATCCTTTTACCTGCAAGCTTCAAGGCTTGCCAACTTAATGGCTCGATCAAAGCGACGTCTGTCATCGTTAAAACAATGACACGTAAAAGTTGCACGACCAGCTCGGAAGGAAGCTGTGGGGAAAGGGGAAGCCGGCACATTCTTGGTGGTGACGACTGTCCAAGGGAAAAACGCTGGAGCGGAGAAGCGGAAAAACAGGTGACCCGCCAGCCGTCACTTAATTTTTCAAAAACATCGTGAAGGCTCGTGATTTCCCTCGTTGGCTTCTCCCTACAATGACACATGCCCTTGGTGGATTACCCTACTACTATTTGATTTGTTGCATGAGCTACAGTTCCTCTATTCACCCGAGACAGAATCGGACGCTTTTCACGCAACGCTTTACTTCTGAATGACAACATATAAAAAGTAGGTCCTTGGTTGAGAAAGTTTAAAGCGAGGAATGGGTACAGGGATTAGACTATTTCTATTTTATATTTCTCTATAATTTGAATCCACTCAAACTCCCATGGTCTAAGTTTTCACTGCTAAACTACAGTATCAGAAATCGTTTTGAATAAGGCTCACGTTTTCGCTTCTTAAACAGAAGGGGTCATATAAGAGAAGGCATTCTTATGTGCACAGCCTGCCAATGGAAGATACATGGGAATTCTTCGTTTGCCCCACTCTTTACGGCCACGAAAGTAAATTAAGACCAGCGGTATCACTTTCTGAGAGGAAAAAAAAATGCCTTCATGGGATTTCAAGCATGAGGCCACATATACGGTAAGTTATAGCACAGCGCTTCGTTCCACGCTTAGATAAACTTGCGGCGCAAAACACCCACACCAGCCGTGCGGCTATGGCTTACGTGTTAAGTTGTACAGCAACGGTGAGAGATGAAACGTGATTCGTGCGACGCGCTGGCCACTCAAGCAATTACGAGTGTATGATTCTGTATCACGCTTAGCGACATGTGAGCCGAAGCTATTGAGCGAAAAGTTCACTTTTCGCGCTAGTGTCGTTTACGCATTTATCCCAGCGTGTCCTTCGACTGTGTGTGGGGGGGGAGGGGGGTAAAAGTCCTTCAGCTCAAGGCGACTGGGTTCCTGCTCTGTTTACATATACATTACACCGAGAGGCTGGCTCTGATTTATTCAAAGACACACAATCGTAGTCTTTTGTCTTTGGCCTCCCGGAAAACGAGTCGCGGTGTCAAACTTGGCGACGAGAACAACTCTTCAATAGAATAGTTACTATAGCTCTGCCTGTCAGTAAGGGAATAATAGACATAAGGCTGAGATACTGCAATAGGCAGAACCAACTACTGGGTTTTCGAGTATTAGGAGGGTAAAAGAAAGTCGCAGCAATGGAAACAAAAATGTCAACTCGAGAACGCGAGATTTTTGGATTTAAAAATTGTTTAACAAAGTGGACTTCCTTTTTCATAATGAGATTTACATAATACCAAAATAACACTTAAGAGTTATCATAACACCAAAATAAAAATTAATAATTATCGTAAGACCAAAATGAAATTTAATAATTATCATAATACCAAAATGTAATAAAAAATTTCCTAAATTCATTATACGTTAAAAAAACTAATACATTCCAATTTAGAGACCAAATCTTTAAAGTAGTTTTACATGTAGCACACACCGCCAAGAGAGATGCTGCGTTACGTGCAACAGATCGATTTATAAAAGTATAATTATTTCAAGAGAAACGGAATTGAAACGGTTCCAATAATGAATGTAGGTACTCCTGGAAATTTTCATTTCAAATAGAAATCTTAGGCTTATTTAATAATACATCAGAAGGACGCCAATTTCATAATAATTAGTACACAATATTACTGTATGTTACTCAATGTTGTTATTGTATGCTACTTACTATACCAAATATAATTTAAATAAATCGATACAAGAAGCACGATATCATTATAATATTACATAATTAATATAATACATCAAGCGTATCGTGTACTAACATAAACAAAGCCCGAGCTAGTTTCCTTACAGAGAAACACAGTCGACTGAAACATGTAAGGAATATTCAGTTTTGATTACCTTTATCCTTATTCCTAATTTTTATCAAGCAAACAAGAGCGACACGAACAGCGAAGCCAATTATTCATTCAGCAGCATTGTTTTATATATACGTTTGTTTATCTCATGTGCTGAACGAAAAGGAAAAGCCTTTGATACATGTCACACCTCCCCTCTACGAAAAAAAATCTTCCTTTTTTGTTACTTTCGGTCGGTAGCCTGTTCATTAAATTCAACCATTTTTTATTTTTATTATTGTTTCGTTCCCCATGTAAGCTCGCTCCTATTGTTGGTTGCGTAAATTATCCATACAATGTAAGGTGTCACTGATTTAACCAAATACTACAAGAACAAAGTGTACCGTTTACTAGAGATTTAATATGAAAAAAGTAAGCACATTTTCTAACGCTGGTAGTACCCAAGTACTTAAACAATATAATTATCAGTTCCTCGGACTGACACGTGGTCTTTTGTTTTTAACATGCAATTTCCCCTTCGTACATTAGGGTGTAAGTAAAATGGGGGGGTTTCTTAATAGGGGTACTAAACACTGTTGTAGCAGTAACTGTAGGAAACGCTTTACGGGGGTTGCAGATGCAAATACGCACGCGGTTGTCACACTGACGTCTTCTCCCAACGCTATTACCGTAGAGCAAGCTGATTATGCCCGAGTTAAATAGCCCAGGACTGTGTGCATACATGAATGGCAATAGACTCGCGTGTGTTAACGAGGCAAGACAAGGGAAAGAAAAGTGACAGCTACTACCCTTCCAAGATTTGTTATACACTATAAGATCTTACGCGCCCATTTATGGTACCCTACGTAGGCGTTCAATTACGCGAACACTGATCAAGGAGGCTCTTTTGCCCTAAATTTTCCCTCAGGCTTTTACCAGTGGACGGAGCTAACCTTGCAAAAAACTCTCAACGCTCAGGTCGAATGTTTACACGTACATCCGCGGAACTACGTACCTGCGCTGCTGCACGGAGACACGGCGGAGTTGAACAAACTTCGGCAGGTTCTTCGTAGGGCTGCCGGGGCCAGAGCGCCGCGATAATTACGATGATGACAAAACAAATGAGCAGCAAGAGTAAGAGCAAAAGGAAGATTTTGAGTCCTTTGCCTGAGATTCCCAGTTTCTCAGTCCACTTGTTCATGCGTTGCTGCAAAGCATGTGGCTGCATTTTAGTGCCTTGTTCGGCGTCATCGCCACGGAATTCATCTCGGTTCTTTTGAGGGGTCCGGGCTTTCTTTTTGCCGTGGCCGGTTTCCTTGCGTCGTTTCGATGCAGGCGGGGGCGGGGGCACAGGATATTCAGCTCTTTCAATCTCTGTCTGATCAGGTGAAGGAATCGGTTGCAATGGCGATGGTAAGCATGGTTCCCATTGTTCCTCTCCATTCTCCTTAAAGCGCGGATATCCGTGGAGATCCATTGCACACCACTTTATGCAACCACAAAAGAGAATTCGCTCCCCAAGCTTTAAATCTCCCGCTTATCACTAATGCAACACTACCTCACGCCACTACCACCTTATTTTATCAATTGTGCACGCTACTGATCCGCTCTCGTTTCTGCCTCCCCCACTCGGAAAGAAGTTTCCCAGTTCTTGGCGTTCTTTCGAATGAACTGCTCTCCTGGTGTCCCAAATTCGTGTGGTAAATTCTGAAACAGACAAAAAAAAATATTAAGCATGTGTACCGGCGTCTTAACGGAGAAAAAAAAATGTGAACCCTCTTCCTAGCCATCCAATTGGCGTACATTTGAGGCAATGATATCCGTTTCAAGTTTTAGTGGGCTCACAATAGTTCAATAATCCCTTTTGAGGGCAAAGTTCAAACCCAGGAAGGTTTGGTTTCAATTAAGAAGTTAAGTTTTAACCGTCTGTCACTTCCGCGATAACATACTCGACTTAAGGGAGCTCGGGGTTTGCCTTTCTACCACCACACAGTGAAACATTTACATGATTGCAGGATTCAACGGTCCTTAAGCTTGAAGTTTCTCCTCCCCAAAGTCTTTCCCCCAAGTTATGGCCAAAGGAGGAGGTTTAACGGAGGGCGTACGTTTAATTAAAATGGGAGCATGGAATAGGTTTGGAACTTGCTGTGATAACAGCGGAGGCTTACGATATCGCGATAAAAGTCACGCCCAACCCAGACGAATTGCTTCCAAGCTGGAGCTAAGTGAAGCAGAAACTTTCTGGTCATTGGTATTGGCATATAGTCTTTTGGGAGAGACAAAAAAAAAAGAGAAAAGATGACAAGTTTTAGAATACTTCTTGTTTATATTAACCAAGTGTGTACAGCTGTTTGCGTCCCAGCAACTTGAAAACGCGTTCCCCGTGATAACAGCTCCGTGCTACAACGCCGAGAGCATCAAGCGCGTTGTTCTAAACAAAACTGCGGCATATGCCTGGAGAGTTGCAGGGGAAATTTATCAGGGGTTTAAGACTTTAAAACGGACAGAAACTTATTATGAGCGACACTACTCGAGTGATTACCCAGCTTGATCGTACGCTGTTAGGGTACAATGTTGTGTTTCGTGACGCACTTAAGCAGTGCAAAAATGAAGGCTATAAGTGACATGTGGGCGTCTGGTAAAGCAAAGGACATGCTGCACCCAGATTTTTTTATTTATTTATTTTTTATTGTGGAAGAAAAAAAAGGTCGCTTCGAGCTTGGGAAGAACGACAGAAACTGAAAGCTATGAAACCCTTTAAATGGGTTTGCGTACTTTGTCAATTTCATGTCTTCGTACTTGCACGGAGAAAATTCGCCAACGAGATATATCTTCTTCAACTACTTTTTCTATTTAGAATAATCGAGTTACGCCATATTTACGTGCCAGGCTCTGCTCACAGTTCCGGGTGCTAAGTAAGAAAAACTACTTTCGTATGACTCGAACCCCAAACGAAGAACGCGTTACAAGAGCAGACAGCGAAACGACATTGACTTCTCCAATTTCGGCAACTTTCGTACTTCCCCGTGTGCTTGGACGTTATGCTAGTTTCGATACTTCAGGGAACAAATGGGCCAGAGGTCTCGCTATTGCAGAAAACTTTTCTCTCCACGCAATTTAATTTTGACACAGACCAATGGGTTATTTCCGGAATAAATTAGCTGCTTAACTCGCGTATTTTGGATCTCAACGTGGCATTTTTTCCCCTATTTTCGATGTCACTCTTGGACTTGAGGATTCATATCACGCCAGGGAAAACGTACGGAAAAGCGTTTGCTGTTCTTACCGGACAGAAGGTCGAAACTGCACCGTTTCTTATTTTTTCTCGCTCTCGCCTGCACAGTCAATGGAATTTCAATAGCGGGACGTTTGTGGTACAGCAGTTTGCAAAGGATGTTAGTGCTCGATAGGAAATATTTCCCCTCTTGGTGGGCGGATATGCAAGCATTTGTCACACTGGCATTTCAGGGGTGAATAAGAACACAAGCTTGAACGCAGACATATGCACATGGCAGAACAAGACACCCCAAGATTTCAAAGACACCGCTTCGGCCTAACCGACAGCAACATTTTTCTAAGGAAACTGACTCACAAAAAGATTCCCGTACGAGAAGGGTGTTATCTAATTTTTGAGTCTCCCTTCTTGAAATGATTTTTTTTCTTAGATAACGCCACTACCCAATGGAGCAAAATCCCGAGGACACTTGCAGAAAACTGCGTAATAGTATAGATGGAAGTCAGTGAGAAATGGAATATTGCTGAAGAGTCACTACACAGCTCAGACTCGTGAAAGTGTCGAAAAGCGTCTTGATTTTGTCCAACCAAAGTGTGGGCAAGAGGTGTGCGTACACATGTGCACCCGGCCAAAGCTGTTCAAACTCTAAGTCAGGACTATGCGGGACGCGCGAGGCTAGCCGAGAACGAGTCCGTCCAGCGGGCTCCTGCCGCGCGGGAGATGCGGACTGTGTTTCAGTGTTTAATGCGTGAAAACCACCCGGCTTACCGCTTGCCACAGCGCACGCATGACGTCACTGATATTAGATACTTTTCAGCTTCATTGTTCAAATTTACCTACCGTATCGTATTGCAAACTCGCTTCTAATACACTTGTTGTCACTACCATCCTTACCAATTCCGAAACTATTACCCAGTAATTGGCTTCGGCTTGCACTGGAACGCAATAAAAATTACTTCTTTAAAAATGGGAAACTGCAAAAATAGGGGAAGTTGCGGTTCTATTTTCCTTTGTCTTAAGAGTAAGAACACCCGCTTTCGATTTCGCGCTAAATAGGGCCCAAGTATTCCCAAGTGTTATTATTATTGGGTAATACCCATGAATACCCAAGTATTCCAAGCTTGGTAACAAGGAACCCTTTAATGCTTGAATACAGTTTGAAACTCCACTTGAACAGCAAACTATACTATGTTCAGTCTTAGATAGACACTGGAGCTGTGTAGAGCTGTATCGTATCGGAATTGAAGAAAAAAAAGGAAAAAAAACTTCCAACCCTTATTGAGGCAAAAGTGCAAGGATGTTCCACCATTTCTGCTTGCGGGGAGTCTTAAGTTCCACCTAATTCAAGTGGAAAGTTTTTACTACCGTTTGGTTACGGCCTTCGAGCGACCGGGGCTAAACAGTTTACTACTCTTGTGCATTAAGAGGGCTGAAGAAAACTTCGGCCCTGTAGAAGAGACAAAAAACTTGGGTGAGAGTAATTAAGAGTTCGCAGAAGTAACTTTCTGCCCCATAGCCAAGACTCGTGACAACGGAGCAACAACGAAAACCTCTACATCTACATTTTGTCTTTCTATTGGCGGAGAATTTAAGATCGTTCTCCTCATCAAAGAACACCTGTGTATCACCTGATTTTTTTAAAAATTTAAGCTGCACTGCTTTGAGAACTAGAAAGTATGACATGGCTGCAATAATAAGCACACCGCTTCATTTTTTTCCTAGTATTTACTAAGTTAAGTTTTATTAGCAAGTAGCTCATTAAATTATTATTTGTATAATGCACTTTTTTGCGTAATTACGAGACAACTAATTTGAGTTTACTACTTTTATTGCATTTGGTATCTCAACACACTTATGTATCCTGTTCTGTGTGATACCTAAATACATTTCGCGTATGTTGTTACATTTCATACATTAAAGTATAGAAAGCATAAGTTAAAATAAGCGGATTGGTACACGTGATTAGTACAAGGTTCCTCCCCGATCATAACGGAACGTGTCCTTACCTGTTTTAGTCAGTGGACGACCAATGCACATCCGTGCCACTGAAGTTATCAACACATTAGCCTGCTAGCTTTCGCTACGGAATTCCTTTACACTCTGATTTAATACAAAGAGTAAACCGTTCAAGATGCCACGCTCGAAAGCTAAAAGCTCAAGGTTGCACGGACTATCGCACGCTACTTGCCCGCCTAAGCGTTGGCTACTTGACTAACGCGAACCGATAGTTCCAATCCAACGTTGTCGTCCATACGTCTGGAAATTCAAAACGCGCGGGAAATTGGCGCGGGATTCCTTTCGCACCGGATGGTCTTTTCACTCATATCACGAAAATCTCTGTAACGAAGATGGGTCTTGACTGCACAGGTGTACCAAAGACTTGTTATTTTTCTTAATCACTACTTGCTTAAACAGTTGGGAATTCGAATGGTTGATTGTAGTCCGACAACGTAGCTTGAGGAGGCAATGACCGTCTCTGACCAAAAGAGAATGGGAAATCAACTTGCTTTGCAAAGTAAGTGCCTCACGAAAAAGAATGCCTAGTCCCCAATCCCCTTCCCCCTCGCGTATATCCATCCACCCTCCTCAGGGGAATTTTAGATACCTGACTGCTCCTCCGCTTTTGTTTACTCTTCTCAATTCTTCTCGCATCCCTCTCCATCTTTTCTCCATTATGGATATGGTAGCTGATCTGTTGATATATCCTATTCCTTGGATAGCACTGCAGAGCGATTGGACACGACAGTATTGTACTTGTTTACTACAGTCGAGATACGAACAAAAAAAGCGTCAGCGTTTCAAGCACGGAACAAACGAGTTAACACTCCATTGCTTCGCTTAACCTGAAAGGAAGCGTGAATCTGTCAAATCTCTATGGAAATTTCTTTACTGCTTATAGACAGCTTTGTTGACTAGAAACATACTAGTTTTTAACGTCTTTTCCTTAAGTTACGTGAGGATCGATAGAATACCTGGTTCTTTAAATCCCTAATATGAAATCCCTAATATAATTCGACTGATTACGATTACGACAAGTAAAATAAAGCGAAGAGTAAAAACGACACAAGCTCATAAAAATCGTTCCTTCACATTCATTGCTTGGAAAAGAAGTTTTGATAGTTTATTTGAGATTACTTGACCATGGGGTCAGATGTAACCCGTCCGCTATTTACCGTGCAATCCATAATCATATATTGTGTTTTATTTACCAGGATTTCCCCAGCTTAAAAATCATTAATCTGCGCTTGCAGGGGCGTACATTATAAATTAGCCGGGTAAGCAAATTAGATGTGTCAAGCAAGAATTCTTCGCAGGGTTAGTAATTTAAACGGTACAAGTCCTGTGGAAAGCAAACCGAGCCAGTTCGTGTTCCTAAGTCACTCGGTTACATTGGGAGGGTCTCGTAACAAATGGAACGGGTTTTGTTTTTTGGGACGCCCGGAGTGAACGCTTGCTTTACATTGATGGCGATATATGACGCAATAGAAACTGAATATTTCCCATAGAATGTAGAGTGTAGCAATGGTTGCATAATATACTGCTCTAGGGCTTGGGATGTGACATGCAAATCGCACTAAACCTCCCTGCCCACTGCAGGAAATATCATAACCCGAACCTGCGGAAGTAGTTGGATGTTGGGTAAATGGACGTCAGGCAAATAAGTTTATGTGACAAGCATATTGGGGAAGCCCGGATTGTTTTTCTTTAGAAAGAGGGCGAGTAAACGTGAAGAAGAATGGACTAGTGACAGGATACATTTGCTATAGTCCGTAAAGTAGCTCCCAAGCACTAGTTTGTCCCCAAATGGAAAGGATCTCACAGTCTGTGCCAAAGGTTCTCGCCATAGTTCAGGAAAATTAAAGGATAGGAAACGAAGGTGATGTGTTCTATTTTTTCCGGCGAAGTGTTCTATTTTTTCCTTCGATAAGTGCCACATTTTTCGATAGCCTGGCTTTTTCTTTGAATCGTTTTATCTGCTTTCAAGTGGACGGGCTGCAGGCGACTTGAAAAACCGCTGGCGTCAGATACTTGATGTCGAAGCGGCCAGTTAGCAGATCTCGGAAACTTATCTCGGCTCTTTTTATATTAATTATTGCCTTTATGGGAATCTATAACTTTTTTCTATAGTTTCCCTAGCGTACGAAAGCCTCGCTTTACCTCGCCTCGGGTTAAGCCTAGTTTACTCGATTCTCTTAAAATTTTAGGCAGGCCTTGCGCTTTTGGAGCACATCTATTTTGGTTTCATACATTTCGGTAGGCTTTCTATAATCCAAAAATCGCTGGCGAGGGGGTAAAGGAGATTTATCGGCCGCGATGTAGATCTATAGTTCGTAGTACAAGGATCTTGCGAAGGAATGCCATCGTAAGTTAGAAATTGATGCGGAAGTCGAGACAGAGTATGCACGTGGCGTATCTACTCGTATTATGAGTTCCAGCAGCTCTCTTATGCAAAATACGGAGGTATGCCACCCGAAGAGGAGAATGGTGAATGACATAATGGGTTCCAGGGTGTGAAGTGCATGGCGCCCTCCGAACAACGACGCTGGGCACGAGGCCAAACTGGAAAGGGAAATCGTGCATTAGCTACTCTAGTGACCCCCTGCACTATCGTATGTTAACCTCACCCCTGGAAGGCTCATTTCGCAAACACATGCCTGAAATATGTGGTAGTACTTTTTGGTTTTTGTTTAGATATACTAGAGGAGTCTGTGTCTATAGTTTGCCCGGCCAGTTATCGGATACCACTGGTAAATAAGCCAATAAAACTCTCTATTTCTGTGCTCGCTATTATTGTCTTGTGTACATGGCCAAACGTTTCCAAAGATTGTTTCGACGAGGTCAACCGCGCTGAAATTTGTTTTGTTTGCTCTACTTCAGCTGGACGAACTCAAGACTTTTCCAATATAGCTTTCCAATCCACTTTGGCTTCTTTGTATCAGCGATTTGTTTTTCTTAAGCTCAAATCTCTAAATAATATCCCTAGCAGATTCCAAGGAAAAAAAGAAATTTTATTTAACGAACAAGAATTTATGCATTTTTCAATGATTCCTTCGAGAAGGCGCATAAAGTTTCTCTGGGAGTGGTTCTAAAAAATTTACCTCGGTTTCAGCACCTGCAGCTACAAATGTAAGATCTACGGGGTATAGCTATTGATTTTGCCGACCGGAACGTTTCCTATATTTTCGAAGAAGGCGAGAGAATTAGTAATATTAGAAGAGATAAAGCACGTGATTCCTAAAAAGGAACCCTAAGGCGTGGAACTCCACGATGTTTTTGAGCGAAGAGCCATGCGATTAAAAGTAAACGGGCAATTCCTGTGCGGCAGAAAAAACACTAGATTTTCGGTAGCATCTCAGTATCGAGGTTTCGGGAGATCAATAAGCGAGAAGGAGGGCGAAAAACGTCCGTATATTACTGCGAAAGCAAAGCACTTGTCGAAGGTTATACGCTTTAAGTGATGCCCTTCGTATATGGTGCAGTATATGTCTGCCAAGGCAATGCTGCCTATTATTGCAAATAGTTTACTGCACCAGGGTATCGGAACAGGGTTCTTGGCCTAACTCTCCCCTTTGAAAGGGATTTTCTCGACTCGTGTGGACTGTCGCCCTATCCTTTTCAGTGTTTGTGTCCATCGAGCTCTAACGTTTTTGCAAAATCGCTGAGGTAAGCTTGGTGCTCTATAGTCTTTCTGAGCAGAACTTATTGGATGCGATGTTAGGGACTTGTGTTGACTGTCTTTTTTATGCAGTCCGTCTGCTCTGAAGACAATTGCATTAGCAGGTTCGTGACGGAAGGCCACTTGGGGACAGGCCGGCTAGAAAAGGTTTTCTTGTTCTGTAGTCGATCCTAACTAATTGGCTTCTTCACAAGAAGATCCAGAAGACTCTAGAGCCTTTCTTTGGTAAGGGTGAGAACGCTACAACATGGTCTAGGTTGTTCTCGGAAAAGGGGAGGCTAGTACGCTGCAAAAAGGGGCAGAATTTCCGATTTACATGTAGGCGTTAAGCTTTTGTGCGGTTGGGGTGGTCGTCGAACGTTTCTCTGATTACACCCATTCTTGCAGTAGCACTTTGCGTGTATCTATAGAAAGCAGGTGACAGATTGATGGGCCGAAAGTACAATAGTGAGAGTCCTTGTCGTCCAGAACTTATGGCATTCTTATAACACTAGACTCGAAAATGCAGGATCCTCTCTATTACTCTGAAACACTCAACGAAATTTAAAGCCAAAAGAAAAAAGTTTCTTGTATTTTGGATTCTATATACACATAAAAAGCACACAGTAAACGCAGGTTTCAAAAAACATGATGTGTTGTAAATTTCTGTCCAGTTTTCGTCATCGGAACTTTACAGCAATATTACACCCAATTCACTTTCTAGAAAAAAAATGCTTGATTCCATACCTTTAAAAATAGTTGAGCTTCAAGTTATCTTTTTGTATAAATAAAATATCTAACAATTTATCTGTTCTGCTCGGAAACCTAATTTTTTTTTTGCTCCTCACTTCCTTCAGTGTTGGAAAAGTTGCACTCTTGGAGGTTTTGGTTCTTATTCATCATTCTGGGTACCAGCCGGTCTTCGCTGCACGAGCTGCCCAGGTCTACGAGGACGTAACCGGTTTGGAAGCGCATTGGGTTTGCTTGTGACGCTAGCCTCTACGGCGTCAGAGGCTTCATCGTCATTGTTTTTTTGAGTAACCTTTGCTGGAGTCACTGGCTCTTCTGACATTTCAGGGCTTTCTTCCGCTTTGGGTTCTTCGGGTTTGACTTCAGCGGCAGTGTTGAGTCTCGGACGGAGAATGTTACGACGCTCTGCAATGTTTACGGCAGGTTTGGCAGTTTTCGGCTTCTCGCTGACTGTCAAGGCAGGTCGGCTTCTCAAGCGTCCCAGGATGGAGCCTACGGTCGTTGATGAAGGTGCTACCGATTCCATGGTTGCCGATTCCTTGTCTGCTGTCTCGATGGCTACTGCTGGGGCATCGCCGGTTTGCTCGTCGTTTTCAGATGTGGCTTCCGGCTCTTCCTTGTCTTGGCTCAGTTGAGGTGCCTCGGTAGTGGTGGTGGTCGTACGACCTCGGTGAAGGAGGTTGGGCCTCGGGCGAGCAATGCCAGCACCGGTGGTTGTAGTACGCTGCGTTGTTGTTGGACGAGTCACCGATGGACGAGTCGAGGTTACTATAGGCTGCTGATTAGTGATTTCATTTTCGGCAGTGTCGTTTTGGGGTCCGCGTTTGAAATTGAATCGATTGGCGGTAAAGGTAGGTCGGGCTCTTCTGGTGGTGGTGGTAGTTTCGGTGGTGCTGAGGCTGGCTGCGGTACTGTCAGCAGAGGTCTTGGTAACCTGCTCAACTTGGGCGGTGGAACCACGACGGAAGCTGAATCTTCTGGGTGTGGTGGTATCGACAACGTTACCTGATGGGGCTTCCGTGGTAGCAGAGGTTTGAGTTCGTGTACCAGAGTTGTTTTTCCCGGTGAAACGTCCCCTTCCCCTTCCAGAGGTAGACGATCTGTCGGCCGAGCTTTCTACCGTGGCACTCGTGGTGGTGGTAGAGGTCTCGGTAGTGGTTCTTCTGGAAGACCGGATGGTAGTAGTAGGTGCCGTCGTAGTTGGCGTCGTCGTAGTTTCCTGCTGCTTGGTCACTTCGGTGGGGACTTCACTCACCTGGAGTACAGTAGTGCTTTCCATCAAAACTTCAGTCGTCGGAGTCAAAGCCAGGAGCTCTGGTATCACAGTTTGTGCCTCGACTTCTACATTTAGGAGCTCAGGTTGAGAGGTGGATAAACCATCACTAGTACCAGACGCGTCGGGTGACGCAAGTTTCAGCAGAGAATCTTGTGTGGGATGGTCTTCTTGGGTCAACGTCTCGGTGTTCAAAGGCAACTCGGTGGTGCCCACTGGTGTACCTTCTCCGTCGCCAGTTGCAGCGTTGGGTTCGGATACTTCGTCGTCTTGAACCTCGGCAGTGATATCTTCCATGTTGTCCATGGATAAAGCTCGCGATAGAGCGTACAAGTGGTTGGCTTCAGGGTCTCCGTTGTTGTTCCGCGTCCGGCCACTTTGCGTGGGTGCTGCATCAGCGCCAGCTCGGTCTTCGGATTGCGAGCCAGGACCTGAAAGGATGGTCAATCGACCTCGCGTACGACCAGTAGATGGTGCCACAGGAGCTTCTGGTTCAACTTCTTCTGCGGATGCACCCCGGAAAGAACTGCTGTCGACAACTCTCAAGGAGCCTCTGCCAGAGGTATTCTTACGAGTTTGAACCTTTCCCTCGTCTTCGCTAGCGTTTCCTCCCTCTTCCAAATTATCGGAGTCTTTGTTGTCCTCGGCGCTGGCTTCGGTCGTAGCACGAGGAGGGAAACGAGTTCGAAGAGGCAAGCGATCATCGTCAGAAGGCGCTGGCAGCGCACCTCCAGACACAAGCTCGGGAAGGGTGAGGGTGGCACGGCTGGGCTGCTCTTCTGCGGATTCGGGTGTGTTGGGAACCGTTTCATCGGAGCTTCCTTCACGGGCTTCTTGAGAAGCGCCCAGACCAGTTCTGGACGAAATCTGGAATTTGCGGGCAGGGCGTGTGGTGAAGCTACTTGGCGTAGTAGTAGTGGTTGTTGTGGTGGTTGTGCGGCGCCCAGAAATCTGCGGTCTAGCTACGGTTGGGTTTCGCGTACTTGCAATTGAATTTTCTTTGGGAGCATCAGCCAGTTTTTCAGCATTGACGTTATTCGGGTTGAAACGGACTTTTCCCCGAAAAGTAGACCTGGTATTACCAGCCGTGTTAGCAGAATTAGTAACTCGTTGTTCAGTTGCTTCAGTGGTGGTCGTTGATGGCGAGGCGAAACGGTTGCGAGCCGACGGTCTGGTGGGTCGAGTTCGAGCGAAAGCTCGAGCCGTTGTGGATGGGGTAGTTACCGGTGCTTCTGTAGTAGTAGTAGTTGTTGTTGTTGTAGTAGCCCTCGTCGTTGTTGTTGGGGCGGAAGTTGATGTTATCAGAGTCTCGAGATCTTCAGTAGACGAGAGATCCAAAAGAAGGATATCGTCCGTGCTTGAAGAGATGTCTTGTTCGCCGATAGGCTGGACGCTGTTGGTTGGCACGGGAATCATTTCTTCACTTTGCAAGATGGTGACGTCACTACCCGCCGAGAGCTTATTATCGTGAGCCTCTTCGAGCTCTTTCAAGTCCGACACCTCATCTTCGTAGTAATACAAATATTCGTATTCATAATCTTGACCGTTCTCGCCCTTCTTGATGACGGTCCTCGAAGAGACAGCTGATTCAGCGGGAATGAGATTGGCGTTCTCCTCTTCGGGCGTGAATGCGCGACCTTCGATCTTTTCTTGTAAGGTGACTACTGGGCGTTGATTACTGCTCGCGTCATGCGCTGCTTGTCCCAGTTGTGAGTCATGACTTTCACCGTGCTGCGTAGCAGCAGCTTGCTGCAAAAGTGTTGAGCTGTGCCCGGTTGACTCCTCCTTGTCATCGTTGGTAAGTGCATCCTCCAAACCAAACTGGAAAACTTGAAAATCACCGGATAAATTCAGGCTTCGCTGCTTCTCTGCTTGGCCGCCTTGGGTAGCATTGGCCACTAGTGCAGCGTTTAAGACTTCAGCGGGTACCACAGGAAGAAGTTGCCCAGGATGGAGAAGAATGTCATGCAGTGTGCTAGGCGGAACTGTTAAGGGCGTCCATGCCGCGTCTTCGAGAGTGGCAGGAGGCTGAATCGGGAACGCACGAACTTCGGATGAACTTCCGCTTTCAAGGGCTCGGCCACTGACAAGTTCTTCACCGGCAAGGAAATGGCGACCTCTCCTAACCGAATCAGCTCGGGGAATAGTGTCGGAGTCTCCCTGTTCAAATTTGGCAGGCTCCTGTAGCGGATTGTCATTGGCGCCGGCAGCAATCCAAATTCCATCCTGGAAAACGAACTGCGTAGGTCTTCGGACTTGAACGACGGTGATGGGACTTTCTGATATGGGGTCAAGTTTTCTGGGTGAAGCGGCTCCCGAGAAAAAGCGAACTTCTTCCTGGCCGGGCTGTGGCTCTGATATGATCTTCAGGTCGTCATCACTGTCAGAAGACGCAACTCGGAGAGTTTCGGTATTGAAGTCTTTGCCTATGACTTGGCTCGCGATCACGAGGTGAATGAAAAGGAAAAGTGCCCTAAAGAAAAAAAAAAATTTGGGAATTATTATGAGGCCAGTACGCTTTAATTTAAACGATGCATTGCAGCGGAAAGCAAGCAACTGTTTTGGGTGTATTGGCTTATGTAGGGCACTGGGTAATAGGGCAGGAGGTTTCCCAGTCTCTTTTTGAGCCATGCGCGGAAAGTTGATAGGTCGAAAGTAATAAGACTGACAACTGTTAGATAAGAATTCCTGTTCTTAAGGAGTTGTACACGTGTGTCTCCTAATGTTGGTTATTACGACAGGTGCTAGCCACCTTTATTTGCAAATATATCAGCAATTGTACAGTACATGAAAGTACCCCCTGGCGTGCTTGCTTTCTGAATGAAGCAATGTTTGAGAATAATACAGAGCTAGTTTTCAAAAAGTACCCCCAAGCTGGCAACTTGTAGCTAGTATACATTAGGATGCAATACGCGAATGTAGAAAGTTGAGTTTTCGGCAGAGATTTTGGCAAGGTAGGCTGACACTCTCACTTTCCCTTTCTAGCGCTCGAGAATTGGAGAAGAGTGAAGACCCTTGGCATTGCGTAAGGTCGTTGGTCCGGTAAATCTTTCCAGTAATGCGTGACACGTTAACAAAATTCATGCCAAAACGCCAAACTTTCCATTGCCTTTCTTCGCAAAAACTAGTTGGGCGCGTCCTGTTTAGGCAAGGTATACGGTTAAACTTTCGTTATTAAAACTAGTTGCCGTATCTGCCATATCTAACCCACCGATTCCGGAGTGCAGCCAGCGGAGTTTGAAGCGAATAGTTCTTTATAGAAAAAAAGAAAGCTGAGAGTTAATTAATTCTCTTTCATTTTTTTTGGCGAGAAAGCTAGACAAATCTAGATTGAGATCGCAAGAGCGTTTCCTTTCTTTTTAACTTTCCCTGAAAACAAAAGTTGCTCAGCCTAAGGAAAGATTGCTGGATTTTCAGGTAGGGTCGGTCAAACCTGTTGAGTGCTGTTTACATAAACATAAGCACAGCGAATTAACCGTCTTGCTTACCTGTTTTTCCACATGGTAGGAAAGGTCACTTATTCCAAGCGTAATTATCACAGGTTTGGCTTTAGGACGGATCACTCACTGTGGCTTCAGTTCAAACACTGCATTGGAGTTCTCGCCGAATACTAAGCCAGAGCACAGCACGTTTTACATGTGACAATCCCTGCCACACTCTCTTCGTTTCTAATAGGGTAAGGCGTGGTTGTTTCACGTTTTAGGCAAAAAACTTTAAGCGCAAATCTTGGCCTTTCCAATAAGAATCACCCCTAAAAAGAAGGGAAGTAGGTGTTTGAAGATTTCTACAATAAAACGAGACGGGACGGAACTCCCTTCACCGTCTGCCTGGGCTGTTGGTTGCGAGCTGTGAGCCAGGCTCACTCGATGCTGTTGCTTTTATAAGGCGGCCTCCTGACCTAAATTGCCCTTCCTCTTATTTCCTTTATGGAAAAGTCCTCCGGAGTAAGTAGTGACTACCAACCGTAGTCTCTTTTCTCACCTCGCGGGTTTTCTCTTTGACGTGATGCAAGAGGACATTAGTTGCAAGGTTTGATGCTGAAAGAAGATGCTTCGGAAGAGGCCAGTATGATGCCAAGAATAATGGCATAAAAGTTGCCTTTCGCGCTGCGCTCAAAGCAGATGCCACTCACTAGCATAACATCAGAGAGAAAGGTATCTGGATGCCCAATGTTCATCACAATAATGCTATAAACCCATCCCTAAAACCAACAAAATGTAAAGCCATTGGAAAGACCACAAAAAGTTGAGCGGACAAAATTCATAAAATGTGTAATACACGCGAGGTATGTGTAACACGCTAGGTATGTGTTACACAAATTTTTGCCCCATTTGCAACAGCTGAGTCACCTTGTCGTTAGGAAATGTTTAAAGGTGAGTTTGTATGGGATACCTTTTCCCTTTCTACGGCATGCAGTATGGTCAAGGCATTACGTGCTGCGGCTGCATCCCAACCTTCGTTAACAGCAAATCCCTTCACTTTGGCTCTGCTCAGACCTGTTGTCAAAATCAGCAGAATAGCAACACGACCCCAATTTTCCACTCTAGGTAGACGGAGCCCACCATGGCTTGAAAGTAAGGGTCTCTATCCAAAGAAATGAAATAACGTTGACTATCCTAACCCCGTTACCTTCACCATTTCTCTCCCCGTCATCCATTAGGGTTAAGCTAATCGAGTTGCTGCCTGTATCCTCGACATTATCAGCGCTTAGCGACCCTGGGACGGTAAAAAAACGAGTTGGCTATTGTTCGGGATGGAAAGGCCACAGAAATCGCCCCGATGTTTCGAGAAGGAAAGCGTGGGCCAACGGAAATACATCTTGACTCGTATATTCCCAACGATTTGCGCGGTGGTATTCCCGCGGCGACACACTTCCAGGATTCCTCGAGCGTCTACGCAAAGGAAAAGCAAGGTTAACTACTGGTTGGACGGAAATTGTGTCGAAATCTAATTGCATCCTTTAAGAGAGCACAAGAAACCTTCATCTTAAGCGTTCTTGTTTTGCAGTGGCCAGTGAAGGTCTTTCGTGGCAAAAAAGTCTTGGTCTCGTCGTCACGAGTTCATTGTGAGAAAAAGAGGTACAAATCCTGCATGAAAGCAACGAGTTATTGGACAGATTACAACGTTCTTCGTGATGCTCTTTACGGGTTATACCCAGAATACAGTGCTCAGATTTTCGCGAAACGAGGCTTCGTAATACTTTCACTTCTTTTGTTTCTGTAAGTACCGATGAAATACACAATGGAACAATACACTAAGTTTGTTTTATGCTGCCTCCGGAAGCCTTGTTTCTATTTATAGTTCAATCTCCTGGTTACAGAGCCATACATAGGTTACCCACGTTTCACGCATTGGAAACTTTCAACGATTCCTTGTAGACTTTTACCATGCTTGGCACAACATAATTAAAAAAAATAGTAGTAAAATAAGCAAAAAGTCGGGCTTCATTAAATACGAAATTCCTATTATAAAATGAAAGTTTACAACGACAAAACTGCGTGCCTACGCGATTGGTCACGTAAATAGCGTAAATGGAGTGGACACGCTCCTTAACTCAACATTTTTTATATTTATTTATCTGGAAAGTGGGCAGGACAGTATCCCGTGGAAGAAAATTGTAACACGAATTCTTCCTTCTCACCACCTTCTAAGTTTCCTCTATTTATATGAGAGTATCGGTTTCATTCATTCAGCACATGCAGCTTTTGGTACTTAAAGCATAAGAAAGCCTGGTAGCTCAACACTCAAAGCAGGGGCCACACTAGCGGCATCCCCACTCAGCACTCTTGGCTCGAACTCAACTATGTCACATGTGTGAAAAGAAAAGGCATCGCAGGAGAAAACGGTAAAAATTGGAGCACTCTGCTCCAGGAGAAAACTTCTTCTGGATACTGGACGGGTCACTTTTCCTGGTCCTGGCCTGGATTTCATCTTTCTGTAATATAATAGTGAACCCTTTCCTAGGAGCGTATACTGTGTAGTACATTGTATCTTACAGTCAGAGCGTTGTAAGGCATCAGAAACCTGTTTATTTGTATTGAGCACAGTAACAAATATGGCACATTAGAAGCATACACACCCAATGTAGTATTTCTTTCAATGGCTACTAAGGAATTAATGAGTCGCCTTCTATTTTTAAACTCCATCGTAACGAATGGCGTCAAAAGAGCGTTGAACATACCCAAGGTCCTTTCCAGGTAATCACGTTCACGAAGTGATACCTCCAACCACGTTCTCCTTTCCCCTTCTTTCTACATCCGAAAATTGTGTGCCTAGACGTACCAGTCTGCCTGATGTCCCCGAAGGAATGAGCTCCACTTAGGCGGATACATCTCTGTGCACAACCTTCGTAAAAGAAAAAAGGTCGCAGATCCGGATTTCCTTAAAATTCCTCCGATTTCATGGCGCCGAAGATACGTAATAGCCCAGTGTCCTAGTGTTTGGCTTCAGGTCCGGGTGAACCCAAAGCGGGGATGCTGATGTCGCAGATTCACGGAGAAACCGCCTCGAGAAAGCGACCCAGTTGGCATCGTTGCCCATCGGCGAGGTCGGCCAGTCCACTACGTTTTCTCTTTTCTTATATATAATGTACCGTACCCCTCTGGAGTGAGTTGAAAACGGCAAAGCCCCTTTCGCTATTGTACAGGAAATATCTGTGAACGCGAGGCTGGGAGCGACTCCCTGGGATATTTGTTGGCAGCACCAGTAGGTCGACGTTACCATGCGAATTGTTGGAAGCCAGTGCATTTGCTTGTTGGTAACATTCAAGGAATGTTTTTATGATAACACTCAAGTATGTTTTTATCAGGTATGTATTGCTTAATTTTAAAAAGGCAAAAGCTAACATTTCCGTTTCACCTTTCTTGTCCCTTTCCGGGAATGTCTTTTTTTCTGTCAGGCAAAAAAATATCTCAGCAACTTTATGTACATCTGCATTTGTAAATATTTGCTTAGGCTGAGTGCACGAGCTCATCATGAATATTACACACAACTTGTTTACGCTCGCGCACCGCTACGCAAACCGCGTGCGCTACCGCGAAGAGGTTTTGCGGGCGCGACAGTAGGCGCAGGAGCTTCGTGTTCAATCACTACTGTTTCGTCCAAGGCTTCGGGGTTACCACCAGCGAGATCGTCTAAAGTATTGGCAGGCTGTTCTGTTGTGGTTTGCGCAGATTTACGCAACAATGGGCTAGGCGCGGCTGGCTTGAAAACTACGGGCCTAGGAATGGAAACACAATATTATAAAGTTGCGTCAAGGAAAGCAAAGGTTTAGAATGCTTTACTTCTTGGGAAGAAGACGTGGCTTGGATTCTGAAGCTGCGGGCTGTTCTGCGACGACTGGTTTGGAAGTAGTGCTCGCTACACTTCGACCATTTTTGGTAGTTTTGGGCAACGAGAAACGGTTGCGCCCGGTTTTGCTCTCGGTGGTAACTTCTACGGTAGTCGCTGCCGTCGTGGTGGTCGCGGTCGTTCCGTCACTTCCACGGGAAGAAGTCCTTCGTCGTCCTCCACGTACTCCAGATCTAGTGAGAGATGTTGCTAGCTTAGAAGGTTTGGAAACATTTGACTTTTAAAAGGGTCAACGAGAGCAATCCGTTACAGTAATCCCTCCACTTACGCGCTTAATCGGTTCCGCGGAAAACAAAATTTGCGCGTAAATGAACATTGAGAATATCGAACCATTTTTCAAATGTGGAAGGTAGGAATGTGCACTGTGTTCTCACAAACTTTAATTATTTGGAGGCAAAAATAGCTGAAATTGTTTTACTTTGATGTGTCTTCTAAAAAGGTCTTCTAATTGAAAATGTACAGTATTCGGTCAAAAAACAACAACGAGCGAACAGGTCCTATGCTAATGGTACGACACGTCGCAACCAACGATATTTCCCATTGCGAAAGCCTTCCTGTGTGTCACGGAAAATTCGCAACAGGATATGTGGTGGGACACCGCTCGCGCAACTGCCGTGGCGTTAGAATTGGAGTCGTCTTTCTTTTTATCGAGCACAGTACGTACAGTACTTATTGAAGTTATGGAACACTACTCTGAGATATATAAGAACCATCAACAGCCGACATTCTAAGACGGAATTACTAAAAAAAGGGTTCCTTATAAAACTCAAGGTCTAAAGCCAGCCGTGATTAATTTACGAGAATATAAGTTATTGAGAACCTCACAACTTTAATGCAGCCTATTTAACACGACTCGCTACTTGACTCTTCGATTTCCACTCGATCCACGTAATATGGCATGGAGGTGACATCTGTTGTGCAGTAAACGGTTCTAAAACGTTAAAATCTTTCACGCGCGTAAACTGAGACCGTCTAAATGGAGGGATTACTGTTGGTATCAAAATTACAGTTGAGCGGTTAATTTTTAAATAATTATAGCTTAATGTACTCAGCATCGGACGAGGCCTTTGTCTTGGCCAAGATAGGGGCAATAGGGTCGGCTTCAGTTGTGGACTCAATACGTTCGCGGCGACGAGCTTTCAAGAAATCGGACAGACCATCGGGACTAGAGCGCGAGCGTCCAGACTTGGCTTCTTCAGCGGCCGGAGTGGAAGAGGCGCTGGTGGTAGCGAAGTTCTTGGGTGTGGGTGAGAATGTT
This sequence comes from Triops cancriformis, assembly GCA_020615345.1. Taxonomy (NCBI): domain Eukaryota; kingdom Metazoa; phylum Arthropoda; class Branchiopoda; order Notostraca; family Triopsidae; genus Triops; species Triops cancriformis. The sequence goes on along the minus strand of JAHZNP010000070.1, from coordinate 83,238 downwards.
CGCGACGGACTGGAGGCAGCAGCTACGGGGTTTTGTTTACGGTTACGGCCGAACGTGTTCTTCGAGGCTCTAGTCGTGGTAGTTGGCTCGGTAGTAGTGGTCGTAGTTTCCTTGCTACGACGAGAACCGGCACTTCGTCCCGAGTTAGCGGTCTGTCGACCCCGACTTACAGCGGCAGCGGATGTGGTTTTCACTTGCTCAGTGGTTGGCGCGGGCGTGTTCTTCTCCGTGGCCGGGACTTGGGGTTCAGAGGTGGAATCGGTCGTTTGGGGCAGTCGACTTTCAGTTGGGGCAGGGGTATCGATTGGGGGCATGGCTAAGGGTCCGTCCAGGACTGTTACCGGAATGTTGCCGATACCTTTGATGAAGAGCACCGGGGCTTCTTCAGTTTCTGCGTCGCCTTCCCCAGTTGCACCGCTTAGAGGCTTGGCATAGTGGCAAGCTGGCAGGCACACAGCCACGATTACAAACCAACTGAAAAACAAATAAAGGGGGCATCATTACCAAACTTGCTGCCAAATAAATACTATCACTGCGGAAAAGGGTAAAACTGGCTACACTTCTTTTTTGAACAGAACAAAAAAGAAAGTGAATGGCGAGTTTTTTGCTACACGGGGACTTTCTTTTCTGACCTTTACAATCCTAACTAGCTTACACCTTTCCACTGTAGGGTTATGCTAAGCTTTAGACTTGTTATGCAGAAAAGTAGAAATTATGATGAATTATGAAGTAGAATTACGAGAAAATTAGAAGGCGAAGACTTAACACCCCCCGAGGCTTCTCTCTGTTCTTCGCATCGAGCTGGACGTGTCCGACAATCAAAATGCAGTTTTTGAAGAAATTGTACAAACAGGTCCGCAAAGTACCTGTTAGGTTTGCTAGAGATTGTCTGAACCAGCTTACCCAGGGCGTGGCCTAGTTTTTATTTGACCTACACTGACAACATGTGCTCCGTCCTTTCACTTTTAACACAAGTGAGAAAACCTGGAAACGTAGCAAATGAGCCATTCTCCGTGAAAAAAAATGAAAAAAAAATAAGACAATCAAATATCAACGTCTAAGAGCTCTAACTTGGGCAATTGATGCGGTATTGTGCGTTAAAAAAAGTCTTGTTACAAATTAATAAAAGTTATCCCTTTATCAGTGTCAATATATCAGTTACGATTTGTTTGCTTGGAATTCTCGGATTTTTGTGAGTGGCAAATTTGAGGGAGAAGCAAAGTTATCTAAATGGATTTCTAAGGGAAATAAATATTATAGATACTTACAAGAGTTTCATAGTTTTGAGTTTCTGGATTGTTTCACTTTGTTTCACTTTGACTGTTTCAAACAAGGGTAAGTTTTGTCTGCTTGTTACAAAGCTTGTGGCTTGCGTCCACCAACACTGGGGGCTGCGCTGAGTGGCGTCCATCCTTTTTATAGTGACCCATATTATCCTGGAAGGAGGGGAGGAGTGCACGGCTTATTTTACTGAAAGGAAGCTTTGCTTCAGAAATCGAAAGGCAGGAAAAGTGAATGTTTAACCGTAATCAGGAACCAAACCAGGTGGTGTAGCAGCGGTTCTACGTGAACACGATGCTCTACTTCTGGGCCCTCGCAAGTCGACTTCCCGTAGATCTTTTCACACTTAATATTTAATGCGACTTTAGTGCTTAAAGTGTTCTCCCAAATTGTCCTTGATGCATAGCGAGTTTTGTGAACCAATTGTTCTTTATTCCACGGACAGTACCGTAGTTGGTCATTCCAAACGCAAACTTAAGAAAAATCAAGGTTGACAACTGCCACGACTTCCTCGCAAAAGTTTTGGCAATAACTAATCAGTTCGGTCTCTAAGTTATTCCAAGAGAGTAAGGCCATTGTTTAATTCACCTCTTATGACAATTGGCATTGAGAACTACGCGGAAACCATAGAAAGGGATTTTCTGAAAACCGTCCCATTCTAAATTTTTGACAGTCAGTACTTTGGAAAAATGTCTTAGGTAGATTTCAGTGATATTTACAGCAGTAAAAGCTTGAAGCTACGGTTATGAAAGAACGTCATGACTTCAACGAATTTAGGCATTGAAAATTGCTTGTCAGAACGACGTTGAACTTTTTTTTAATAAAAAGAAAAAGTAAAAAGAACAACAAAACTTCCCATGAACGGAATTTTTTCCAGTAACCAAATTACGGATTACATTTGTTGAAAACATCTTGAATAATGTCCTTGGAAGGATCAAGCTTAACTTTACTGTCAAGAAAGTTTTCAAAAATATGCAATGATGCTAGCGAAATTGTCGACGACATTTTCTTCTATAATTCACCCTTAAGGGCGGGGGTTTACAGTGACCTTAATAGTTTTATAGTTACTGTACTACTAGCTCCGTTACGTCATAAGTTGACTGGTCTTCGCTGATTACTCTGAAAGGTGACGAGTTTGCTAGCCTTCCTGTTCCTTATAATTGTACGGTGCAATGAAACTTTGTGCTAATTTCGCAAGAAAAAAATCCCGACAACCGAAAATGGGGCTGGTCGAAATTGCAGATTCTGTGGCTATAAAATCGAACAATGAGAACTTTCGTTCCATCATTGTCACGGTCATGAAAACGATTGGAACAAAGCTATGCTCCACTGACCACACGAAGACGATCTAAACAATGGACAGTTTCGACCATCCGATTGGTGTTCCCAGTCGCCCTGAATAAAAAAAGACTGACCGGGCTGTTTTTACAAAGATTTCTCTTTTATAGCTTTAAAAAATCGAGATTCTTTCGTGTGCTTGGAACATCTGTCTTAATCCCCACCACGTGCAAAATACATTTCCTGCTAGCTAATTATTGCATTTTTACGACCGACTATGCTACCCTATCGACTACGCTCACAAAATTTAATGCCTTAACTACCAATTTGCCGAGCTTTCACACACCGCAAGCGTACAGTACGCTCCGCAAAGTAATGTGCGATCTGCGTTCAGCTCCTTTCAAACATTTTAATTCCGACCTGTTTCTTGAAGCAAACTGAACGTGAAACATTCTGAATAAGACAGATAATAAACTTAACGAAACAAGCAAAACCAGACACTAATTAACAAACGGGAACTAGATTATTATTTTTTTAAAATAAAAGCTAAAAAGGAAATAGTTAAAAGTTTTCAACAAGATTCCAGACTTGGACAACAATCCCATTCATTTGTCTCCCGAGCTGGTATAGGTAGAATACCAGAGAAAGTGAAAGTAAATGGTACAGAGGTACACAACATATTGAAAAAGACATTCATCGCAAGTTAGCATCCAGTTCCTCGGCACGTGAGCTATTATACAGTCTTCGCTACAGCAGTAACGTGAGAATTTTGAAGACATTTTTAACTTGTCTTTGGAAAGGTCGAAATGGCAAGCTTTAAGTGAAAGGGAAGGTGAATACGCTGTTGCTGGACCTGTTTCTGTTCTATCAAAACCAAGTGTAAACTAGCTTTAGTCCTTTCTGGGAAACAATCGCACCTCGTTCACAACGACTAGCAATCATTCAATAAAAAATATATGGTCGCAATTGGTACACATAAGCCCAGACGAGACAGTGTGCACTAGATTTGAAAGTATTCATCATACAAGACAATGAAAGCCGGACAATCTCCAGATTTTCCATTCCCGCTATCTTTGTGAACTTAACGGGTACCGACGTATTTTCCCGCCGTTCTAAGCTGACAATTGCAAAGCGTCGACATGGCTCAACGGCAGAAAAAAAAGTCAACGGGGCCAAAATGGCGGAAGTGCATAAAGGGCGGATTTGATTAACCAGTCAATTCCAGATAATTAAAATAACCTTCTATCACGTTATCTTTATATAATATGAATCAAGATAGAGAGTCTTGCAGGGAATGATTGCGAGTAGCAGAGCTGATACTTTTACTTCAAACATGAGGCTTGGGTTTGCAAATGTTGTACAAAATATTACAAGACTATTTGAAATATGTACAGTACAATATATGCGCAGGCTTATTGCAGCAGGATGCCTAAGGCGATTTTAGTAAGTGAAAGTACTTTCACGAGTCTGTCGGAAAATAGCACAAAGAAGAGGCTTACAGAAAATTGACGCCAAACTTCCCACCAGGCTGCAGAAATACTCTGTATATTTCTTCAACATCAATAGATTAATTGTACAAAAAAATCGGTTTTATATTTGTGGTCTTGCAACGGGAAAATATAATATTCGACGATGGCTATAAATGAAACTCCACCCTTAAATTTAGGCCAAATACTAGTGTAGTTGTCTAGAAAGTTGAAAAGCTGAAATTGATACTATGCCACCACTTAAACACAGTAGACCCTTGCTTATCATCTATAATAGATTTTGGGTGGTAATGTGAAATATGTGACCACCAACGTCGGATATGGCATAACCTTAAATTACTATTTCCTTCCTTCGAGTTTTGCTCAACAAATGAACAGAAACTATCTTTCTTCTCTTAATATAACAACTACCTTCTCAGCTTTTTCTGGGAACAAAAGGAACGAACAAGTGAAGAACCGAATGATAAAAACGATGTGATGGATAAAAAGCGTCAGAGCTTACAAAAGTGTAGTGATGCCATGAAAAAAAGTACGAGGAGTTGACCCAAAATATACAGGAGAAAAACACTTAAAAGACCTTCCAAAGTTTTCTGTTTTTCTATAGAATACATACAATAAATTAATTCCGTTACTTTTTTCGCGTTTTGAATTATAATAAAAACGATTATTTTCCAGCGACACATTATATGAAATATAAACTAAGGATTCAATACCCAACTTTTTTTCCCCAACAACCTCGATGAATAGGTCATTTTCACGAATCCTGTCCATTTTTCCTATTTTCTTGACGTAACGAATGGTTCGGTTGCTTGTTTCAAGCTCGTAAAAGGATTTTTTTTGCCGATTGTGAAGAGCCGACCATAAACTGTAAAGATGGTAATCCTTGCCCAAAGCTTACAATTGCATAAATAGAGACGACCCAAATGCAAATTTTCGTAACTACCGGACCAGCAATCCATTACCAATTATTACAAGGAAGCTTACCGAGCGTCCGAAATGACATGAATTTGCCTACGCGCCAGGGGCTGAGAATAAGGGACAAGAATGTAAAACGTACCGATAGAGGAGCCTACGTTACAACCGAGTTTGGGACACGCGGAGTCAACAGTGTGTATTATTTTAGCGAAGGAAAATGGCGAACACGGCAAACTTTGTAACAGTAAAAGATGCTGAAACAGGTATTCTGTCTGAATAACTCCTTGGGTTTATCATACCCCGTGAACTCTCTTTACAAAATCTTACAGGAGAAGCGTTTATTCCAGCTAGCCAGAGACCAGACGGTACATGGAGAAAAGCACGAAGAGTGAAGGAAGGTTACGTTCCTCAAGAAGAAGTACCTGTGTAAGTGTTAGATGGTCTGAATTTACATGACAGTGTATTTTCCCGGCTGTTACAGGTATGAAAGCAAAGGCAAGCAGTGGGCCAAATCGCAACTGAGCCATCCGATCGGTTTGAATCCCCAGCTTCTTGCTGCAAAAGAGACCAAGCCCAGCATCCCTGGATTACCTCCTGCAACCGCGACTGCCGTTAGTAAGAAGAAGAAGAAGAAGAAAGCCAACAAACCAGCCGAAGAAGAGAGTAGTGTGAAAGAACTAACAACCCAAGTTACGGACCTAAAGTTAACGGAAGACAAAACTACTACGAATGTGCAAAACACGGACCCAGCTAAAAAGCTGAAAGCCTTGAAAAAGAAGCTGAAGGACATTAGTATGCTCGAGAAAAATATCAGCAGCGGCGAACTCAAGAACCCTGAGAAGGAACAACTTGAAAAGATTCAAAGAAAGACGGACATTGAAGAGGAGATCAGAAAGTTGGAAAGTTCGCTTTAGTTTTGTTAATGACATGGTATTTATTGTGCAAACGAAATGAACAGTTATAAACATGTTTTTTGACAACGCGTACGCCTGGCCGCAGGTTTTTAACTTCCGTTCTGACCCACTAAGTTCCGGAATGTAAGACTGTTAGACTTGCATATAGACTGTTTTAAGATATATACCTTTATATGCGTATTCAAGGGCAGTTGCCGTCGTCTGGAGATCATTTTCGATACTGCGCGCCCAATTCTCTACATCGCCAATCTCTTTCAAGGCAGAGCTGAAGTTTTCCACTAAATGCAACCATTGCTGGGCTTGTCGTGAAAAGTTGGAGGCATTCAGCTGCAATTGACGAGCTTCAGCATCCAGTCGCCGTTCGTTCAGATAAGCCTGAGCAACGCTGAGACGTATAATCCCAAATATTAGTTTCTAATGCTTCCTTTTGGTTTATCTAAGCACACATTCTCTCCTACCAGCCAGAAGCTCAAACACTTTGCAAGTAGAGGCTCATTGACACGAAAGTAATGTGACTTAGGCAAATCAATTCTGTTTAATGCTGATATGCAGAAATGTTAGCAGTAACCATGCTTATTTTACTCTAAGGAGAAAAATAATTACCCGACGTTCAAATGGTCAACCAACGCATCTGTTAGATTAGAGGCCGCGACGAGAGCATCTTTTCTTTTATGATCTACAAGAGGAGTTTTCAGTCTTCACATATGATCAGAAAACGTCACCTGATCTCAAATAATAAAAGACGTCGTTTTGTATAAGTAGGGATTTCAAACTACTCACTGTACTTGACTACACAATGTACTAGACTACTCGACAATTTTTCTATAGGTGTTGTAAGGTAAAGTGATTTAAAGATTGGCCAATATTTCGCGTTAGGATGTAAAACTGGGAAAATTGGTTCTAAAATTGCACAAAAAAAATTTCCCAATTATTTTTTAAGATGTTATTTTAAGTTAGTAGTGTTCAGTTTAGAATGAACCAAACATGGAAGAAAGCGACTTTTCAATGAAAACGGCAATGAGCCTAGCTTACATCAGATGAATTATAAAAATAAATAAGATGTGTCCTGCCCATAGATAAATTTGCTTCTTTGCGTGTACTTTTTCTAGAAACATTTCCTAAGAAGAGTCACCGTAACTCCAATTCTTACGGAGGGAATTTTAAGTATTATTTATTGCACCAGCCGACGAAAACACATCTACCTTCGCTAAGTTATTAATCACAGATGATGACAGACTAAAATACTTCACAGGTCTTCCAAACCCTGCGTTCTAAGCTTATAAAGTGCCTGGGAAAGTTTTAATTAGGATCACAGGCAAATCCGCAAAAAAGATGCTGCGGCTAACGGCAACCACTAAAACCAGTGAAATGCTTACCTCTATCTTCTTTCTTTGTTTGCTGCCTAGCTTGATGTTCTCTTACTAATCCTGAAAGCATTGTACAAGTGTTCTGGACGAAAGTAAAAGTTATTTAGAAACGACAACTCGACTCGAATTGAGCGAAACGCGAACGTTAGCTAAAGTCTGTATTTTGGACGGCGTCTGCGCGATTTTTTTCTATAGGCCGTGTTAAGCAGACGACTGATAGTGAACAGCGAATGACATAGAAAACAGTATTCCTAAACCTGTGCAAATTACCCCAAATTGTATGAAAATTGAATTCAGTTTTAGAGGTGAACATTTCCGAGTGAAAATTGCTTCGTAGTAAGCAATATTTGAGAAACTGAGTCAACGTTGTGAGATGCACTTGCGTAAGCGGAATAAGAGAGGAGTATTTCCCAAACTCTGTATATACACTGAAAACAGAAGGATGTTTTAGCAAATTAGCACTTACTATTAATAATAAGAAATAGAGGTAAGTTAATTTCAGGATGTAGGCATTAATTATACATCTTAAGGCTATATGAGTCAAAGGCACAGTGCCAAAAAATTCTTAGTACACTGAGGCACTGTCTTTCTATTGGCAGGCATTCAAAAGTTTAATGTAGCATAAATTATATTTTTTAAGCGAACTTTTTTTTACTATGTATACATTGCGTTATCGCCATAATACGTACCTTCTCCACGTTCTGTCCGCCCTTTCCACGTAATCCCACATATAGGGTTATCCGACAAACTTCGGTTCGGATTGCGTGTGATTTGCTGCGTCCTTATGGTGAGATCATATTAACCTAAAGTGAATTCCGTTTAAAAGATTACGTTATCTAGCTAAATATTGCACATCCTGTTTTTATTGTGAAAGAATACTTTAAGGCTACGGTACACCTAGCGTGGTATAGGGAATCACATATTAAACAGCGATTTCGCCAAAGTTACTTAGTATTTCATTAAACAGTCTCAACAATAAAGTTTTGCAGTGTCATACCTAGTGCATACCGTCGAGTTTTCTTTAAATTTTGTTTAGTAAATTCGTAAAAAGCGAATCAAATTTCATTTTTTGGGGGGAGGGGAGGCGAAGCATTTTTACATACACGGCCCACTAAAGCACCGTTTACCTAATTTATTGGTGAAAATTGAATTCAGATCCGTCAGTTAGTTTCGGATTTTTCACCCAAGTGAAATTCCTACGTGACAAATCCAAAACGAAATGTTGGATTTGAATTCTGTCTCTTGTAAATAAATAGCGTTAAGCGGCTTTTATGAACCTTGCCATCAAATGTTTGAAATTCCATTTTTTTTAAAAAAAACCCATAAATTTACTCTCTGTTTAAAAATTTACTAAGAAAATTTTCAAAGAAAATTTTGACAATGTGCGCTAAATATTACAATCTAAACCTTTACTGTCGAAATTGTTTAATGAAATACTGAGTAATTTTGGCGAAATCGCTGACGCCGTTTAACATGTGATTCCCCTATACCACGGTTTGATAGGCGTATTGCTGCTCACTAGTCATTGGTTTACCAACGTCCTTATTCCGTCAAATATAGAGAAATGAGTGACAAAGTATTCGACACTATTAAGGCGATATGTGAATTTATCGAAACGAATAGCGTTGTCAAAGAGTTAACTGCTGCGTGAAATTCCATATAGTGTGGAGCTGGGCTGGCTTGTAGTCTTGCATTCGTTTCGCTGAAAACATCAACTTGGTAAAGATAATATTTGTTCCAGTCTTCTCGATAGCCTGTGAATTCAATCAGCCTTGGTAAAGTAAATTAGTCTCTGAGTTTTGGCAAGTACAGTTTCTCTTTCAAACTAGGAGTGCGATTTGGTTTACATAACCCAAATACGAACGAGTCTTACATAGCCTCTATTTGTTCTTAGCAAGTACATAGCAAGGTGGGTTGGTCTCACAAACAATAGCAGAAAATGGTTTGGAAATGCATGAAAAGAAAGCCTCTATTTGACAGTAACACTCCGCCAAACTTTATTTCTTCGTAGTTTAAGATCTACTTATACGCTGTTTTCTGCGGCGTCGTGGGTTTCGGGTAGACGCTGGCCCTTGCAATAGTCGTGGTCCTTGATAGGAAGGTTGCCGATCAACCGAAACACGTTCTTGAATCTCGTCAACGACTATGGCTGTTGTGTAAGACAAAGACTTGCAGTAGCTTCTCTGCAAATTAGACATCAGAGCGACGTCCACAATGTCAGTACTATGAAAATAGTCCACAGCCACTAAATTGGCTTTGGACCACCACAAGTTCTGGAACCAGGCAGTTACATTACGGTTACTCCTCTCCGCTAACTTCCGTATTCCATCGTTTGGACGCAGGAAGATGTCAAATGCTGATGGCGTCAGCTCTGCCATGGCTGCATATATATAAGGATAGCTTATGCGGCCGTTAATTATTTCTGCCAAATAGAATTGCAGATCTTCGACTCTTTGTTTGTCTCCCCATTCCTTTGAAATTCGAAAGTATTTTAGACATTGCAACCACAGTTTTATTTCTAATTTAACGTAAGCCATACTTGAGGGATGTCGGGCCAAAGTTTGTCATACGCAGCCCTCATTTCGTAATTAGCGTAGCTTACTATTAGCGTTCTGTTTGCCTCCCATAAATGATTCATTGTGGCGTTATTGATCATATCTCTGGATGCCATGAACTCCCCAAGTTCCGTGTATAAGTACTGGACCAGTTCATGGTGTCCTTGTAGTCCATTGTTGAAGCCAACAGGGAAACGGTGCAAATCTAATATGATTATCTCACGCGTTTCTATAAGAAAAGCCTCGTCAAAAACCCCTTTCCATTCCAAATGACCGAGTTTTGCTATATTTTTTTTACCTTGTAAATACCGTTTAAGGCTTGTGATTAGTTCAGATAATGGGTTCATGCGAGCGTAATTGTGATTCAGCCAGAACTTCTCCGCAAGCTCTGGGTAATAACCAATACGGATATCAAAGTATCTAATGCCGTAAATAAGCTGGTGCCAAATATCTTCGTCGTGACACGTTAGGTATCTGGTAACGACGTTGTCACTTACACCACCCAAATATTTATTATAGCTCCCAGCATTATGAGTACCAGGTATCATAAGATCCTTCAGTTCAAAGTTGCCAAGCAAATTCCTAATTTAAACATGAAACATTAATAGCTCATGATATTCAATCTCAGAAAATTTAAGTCACCTGTTGGTCCACATCCACGAAGGTCTGATCTTATAACAATTGGTGGCGGCGGACGATCCTTGCCTGATGTACCCAATCCAATAACCGACGCACGAGTCTTCGAACTTTCGCAACGCCGTTAGATTTAAATCTGGAAACTGAACTTCGGTTCGGTAATAGCCAGGGTGATCCTTCGCTGGGATTCGGACGAGAGGTTCTGTTGGGTTATTGCTGGGATCGTGATCGAATAATCCCACCCAGTCCCCATCCTGGACGGCAAAACTTTCCCAATTTAGCTCAATTTGTCGTTGAATTATAGTCTCGTCCGCCAATGTTTGCGCCAACGGTGAAAGCGTCAAGAAAACTTGAACTGGCTTGGTGGATTCATTAAGTTTCCCGTTTAAACAATCTGTCAAATCGGCATGTACTTAGAAAACTGTACCTTCCTGTATGCTTGCAAATTGTACCGATTAAATATACATAATTTGTTGGTTAGCATACGGTAAAAGAGCGAGAAGCCAGTTAGTTTAGAAATCCCTTTTGTTTTTTGTTCATTAAAAGCATGTATTTCTGGTGATATATTAGGCCTTGGTCGGTTAGTTTACCGTATAAAGCAAAGCGTCCATTAGCTTGACACTAGCGCGGCGGTCGTTTTCGCTCAAAGCAATGTTAATGATTTGCGACCCAAGCATGAAATCATTCGACACGATCGTGGCTGATTCGTACCACCTTGTCGCGAACCAAATACTCACGTTCCGGTTCACACTATCTGCCGCGGCCCGCAGGCCGCCGAGACGGTCCTCGGCGATATCCAAGGCGGTTGGGGTGAGCTCTGCCATACAGGAGAAAGGATAGGGAAACTCGCCGTTAGCAGCTTGTTTCATGACGCCGTCCAAGTAGCTTTCCAAGCGGTCCACCTGGTCCACATCCCCCCATTTGTGATGGACAGCTTCCCACAGCCAAGGATTTGCATCGCCATGGGCGTCGTTGTAAGTCACAATAAGTCTCTTATTAGCGGCCCATAACTGGTTCAGCGTTACGTCCCATGTTAATTTATCTGGCGCCATCCAAGTGTTAAACTCTTCATACAACAGACTTTGTAGCGCATCGTGGAGCGTTTGGTTATCGCCGAAGCCAACAACGTCGTGGATATCAAAGATAACAATCTCTTGCGTGTTTTGAAGGAAATCTTTAACCAGTGCAATATCTTCCACCAGAGGCCTCAGGGGATACGTCCCGTGGTGAGTCCAGAACTGTTCGTCGGTACTTTCGTAGTAACTGATACGAATGTCTAAGTACCGAATGCCGAACTGCAGTTGCGCCCCCAGGTTTTCGTTCTGCGCAATGGAGTAGCGAGTTGCTGGGTTCTCAGAAATGATACCTTTGTATTTCTCGTAAGCCGCTGCATCGTGCGAGCCGGGGATAAACAACTCCCGCAGCTTGAAATCACCGACGCTGTTTTGCCGTTCGAACATCCAGTTCGGTTGGGGTTGGAGGCACGCGCAGCCCAGGAGTTCATTGTTGCGAATGTACCCTGCCCAGTAAAGTAAGCAGCGGTTGCTATCGTAGCCGATCTCTTGATTGGATAGATAGGGCATTTGGGTGCTGGCGCGTACCCAAGATTGCTGCATGGCAGGCGTTAATTCAATAGACTCGACAGGAGTAGAAACTCCGCTGCCAATCGCACAGTAAGGGGTTTCACTTAGCGAAAAAATGCCGATGGTATCCCCAGATTGGACCGAGTCAATGAGGTCAGTCCAAGCTACCTCGAGTTGCCGTTCGTAAATGGACCCGTCCAGTGTACCGGCCAGAGAACTGACGGACATGAAGAGTCGCACGCCTGGACCTATTACTCAAGGTAAATCTGTGCACCCATCTTTAATTACAGGTTATAACGCATTAAGAAAGCGGTTTAGCCCATAGCTCTCTGAACGTCACAACCCAGCACGCCCGCATAACGAAATTTGTGCCGTATTTGCAATATATAGCTTACCCACATAGTACAGTGACAGGCGAGAAGACTGTAATTCTTACTTGCTGGTGATGACTCCAGAGGATAATAGGGCGCAGCCAAGGCGAAAGTACACCAGATCCATAGCCAGAAGAAGGATGCCAAATTCTGCATTCTCAGCCAATTTTCCATTTGGCCCCCTACAATATACTGTGCATGTGCAATAAAAGGCAACACGCTCTAAAGTTCCTGTGCTGCGTAGCTTTGGAAACTGTGACGACTGCGAGAAGAGGAGCACAAGGTACACGACTCTTATGCGAAGAAGAGTGTTCTATCTTATCAAACGCAGGTGCTTTCTTTCACGTGTTTGTGGGAGCTTCCTTTATCAGGCGAGGTCTAGCGAGCAAAAAGGTGGATTCGTTTGCAGATGCCCGATTATTCTAGTAAGCCTGATTTAATGATTCAGTGACAAGAAAAAATGAAAGAGAGAACGTTCCTGTGATTAACTTGCTGGAATAATCATCATCATAATAATTTAGAATAAAAGAAATAATAATAATGTTAAGAAGAAAAGAGATCATAATATTAAGAATAAAGCGGTAATAATATTAAGAAGAAAAGAGGTAAAAATATTAAGAATAAAAGATAAGAATATTAAGAATAAAAAACACGTAGAAACTGTGAGGCTATGGAAGAAAACGTCCAACATCTAGTCATGGAATGCCAATGCTACCCAAGTCAGAAGAAGACCTTATTCGACAAACTGAGACGGAAAAATTTACCAACAATTTTAGACGAAATAGTAAGGTTTGGAGCTAGAACTAGAGACGAACAATATTTTATACAAAACACGCTGTGCAAATTTTTAAAGGATACGGGGATAGCCGATTTTATCTAATCACGTGATGGAAGGAAATTGCAATGATAATACGTCAATATAAGGACAGAAGGAAAGTCGAAGACGTTAATACGTCCATGATCCGACGTCGTATGTCTTAAGAAAAAAAGAACCAAAAAGGAAAATAAATAGGAAAATAAAATAAGAAAAGAAATAACGTTCCTCTCATTAACTTGCTGTAATAATCATAGTGATAATAGTTTAGAATAAAAGAGATAAGAATAATATTAAGAATAAAAGAGATAAGAATAATATTAAGAATAAAAGATATAAGAATATTTAGAATAAATATAATAGATGTAGGGAGAGATCCGATAATAAGAGCAAAACCTACGTTGGACATAAAAAAAATCAGAGGTAAGAAAGAAAACTGTATATGGAAGAAAATTTACAAAAGAATAATATGTATGGAAAGTAAATAAATAGCCTTCCTTACCCATAACGTGTATTGTCACAGCCAGCAGAAATTTTATGGAGCACTAGTTCTACTCCGCCATCGTCCTGCCTAACGAAGCAGCGAATGTCTGCACTCGAATGCGAGGAGCCTTCTGTTCATTGTATTAGCAAGCATGAGTGAAGAGGAGGAACTTAGTAACTCCCGCATTCAGGCTCGTAAAACGTGTTGGGCTTTGCACCTCATTCACCTCTCTTGTTCTTCAGCTCTGAACGTCTTGCAGTCCGACAAAAACTTGTTTCGGTGTTGCCTGTCTTTTAATGAAGAGGACTTCTCAATGAAAACCCCATTACATGAACGATGTGCCACTAGGCGGGATTGCAGCGTTTTTGCTGGATAGACTACCTTTCTTCTCCACATTGGTGGACTCAACAGTTCCTTGTATCACAAGACACTCACCAAAATTGTAACGACCACCCTTTTACATGTAATTTCTCCTTTTTTTCTAACATTTCCAGTTATTACGTCTTCTGAATAACACGATCTGCTGTCATGACTTGACGCTGAATCATTAATACATTACACACTGTATCCATTTTTATTATGGATTTTATGCACACTTTCTTATACGCGCGTAGATTGGAAGGCTAGCTACTTCCTTCGCCACACAATTTTACATCGTAACAAAATCCGTACTGAGTAAATTTTCCAAATAAATTTGTTCGTCAATTTGTTCCTAGAACCCTGCTTTAGAGAATAACTCCCTGGTTACAAGTTAATTTGCTGGTAGGAGAAAAATGAACGAAATGAAATGTATTTCGTTCCTGTTTCTTTTTATTTGTTTTCTTTTCGTCTTGGCCCTGAAACTTGCAGTGCTGTTGTAAGCTTTTATTATGGTTATTTTCATAGCCAACGGAAATCGCCCTACAACTCCCCTCTGCGGGCTGCAACATGGTGATGACCTATTTTTAACTGAAATGTGATTATACCACGTGTTAATAAGAAGGGACTATTTCTAACTGCACTATTGATCTGCGCAATTGCTCGCAATTAGTACACTAGCTAACAATAATATGGTCGTTATGAGGTTTGCACGCGCATTAACCTACTCCCAGTAATCGCTAAAATTACGGATTCTAGTCAGTGATGGATAGTGTAATTTTCCCGCTGTAGCTTTATCAGCTTCCAAGATGCAAGCCTGTTCTTAAAAAAAAAGACTGGATGCAATTATAATATTTAGAATTGAAGATAAGCCAAAAACTGTAGACTATTGAAAAGAAGCACATCCAAGCAGTGCTTTGGGCAAAACACCTGGCATCTCCCTCGCCCATTAGAACGAGCTCTAGCTTTCATCCAACCGCACATGTCTACACGTCAGCTAGAGTGATACGATTTTGTTCTAAGGTCGAGGTCAATTTTCCTCATTCATTATTACGCTAAAAAAATGCTAACTAAGCTTTGTCCGTCTCGCCAAGGGTAAAGTTTTGTGATATTAGTCCGTTGCACTCGACAATGTACCCAACCTTTCAAACCGAAGGTTTCCCATGATTGCTTAGCACCTATTCCAATCTTGTTTCCTTCCCCATAGTCGTCCAGTTGTGTTCCTTTGTAACCCAATCTAAACCTGTAGGGAAGCTTTTGTTCCCTGTCCTTTTGGTTGTTCTGACTTTTCTTTACGAAACATTTAATTACTAACAAGTCTACATTTGCTAGACTGCAAGCCAGTCGCGAAACAACTTTTGCAAACTCCTCGATGTTCGTTTACTTCACGACACTCCAACCCAATGAAGGGGAAACCCGGAACGGAGTCTCGTAAATAAGGAAAAGTGAATATGAGAAATTAGAATTCCGCACAGGCACCGGGTGTCTGGACCATGGAGTTGCCGCAACCGTCGGGCACCAGGTAATTTGCACGTACATTTTCCAAACATTTTATGGACGCCAAGTAAAGACTACATTCACCGTAACGCTTTCAGAATATAAGAAAATTAATTCAGGCACAGCTGGACTAACTTATTGTAAAGCAGAACTCAAAAGTAGCAACACGCTAATCATTATTCCCGTTATATCCCCATTTAATCTTCTGCCTGCCCCGAGTTGGACGTCAGTATACGCTTCGGTTAAATTCCTGGCAAAGTCTGACACACGAACCCACTTCCAAGGTGGTAAGTATATTCCTGTGAAAGAAAGGACTAAGCGACGACTTGAATGAGCTTACTTAGATTATTTACCAGTATCGTTTCTCTGACCCCGGAAATAAAAGTGGTACAAAGGTGCTGCGAAATCTAAGACGGAGCTCGATCTCCCGCGGACGGGCCGACGAAATCGGCACCAGAGGTAGTCACCGTCTGAATCTGTAGCATCTGGAAGAATTACCTAAAGATTTTAAGAGCACCTTAGAAACTACATAAATGTTCCAAGTATGAAATCATACTCCGCTGTGTAGAAAAGGGGGCAATCGGACAGATTCAAGTACATAATGGCCCAGCAGTACCAGTCCGTCTGACTTCAGGCAAGCGTTGATGTCCATCCCTTGAACATCATTTTTGTCCCGGGCAAAGCCTATGGCGACGTAAGACTAAAGGGCGAAAGAAATTTCTAGCGAGCTAGGAGAGAACATGAAGGAATCGGGAAGTATTTACGTTATTGTCTTTAACTCGGCCTCCTAAGGTAATGACAACTTCACGTGGCTCTAAAGGGTCCATGTCCAGAATGACAATATACTCAGCTAGGTCCGCAGGGCATGTCGGATCCCAACGACATAAGCGAAAGCAGGACCGAAAATTCCCACATCCTTTCAGATCGCCAGCTAAATAGCGACAATTGGGTGTGAGGGTTTATTCCCTAATTCACGACTTACGCAGGGGATTCATTCTTAAGCGGTCCGATGTGAAAATCCAGTAACGACCAGCGGATATAATGCTAGCTATGAAGAATATGTCCCCAACGTCCATGTCTGGAGCTTCCCACAGGAAAGTTAGGTTAGACATCCGAATTGGGTACAGACCTCCGTCGACAACAGCGCTGAAGGGCTTGTTTCGGCAGGAAAGAAATTGGCCTGGTTCGGGAACGTCCAGCCAGCGTCCGATACCATTGCTGGCGCCGAACTACACGTGGAAAACTTCTTCGCTTATTTGATATGTCTACAATGGTTGAGTTACCACTGATGAAGACGAAGCTGAAGTTCCGCCCAAAGACCGAGCTTCGACTAGGAACGCATCGAAAAAATCTCGACCCTCCAAACGAACTAAGAATAGCACTCATAAGTAATTAAGCATGAGTCTACATGCGATGGCATTTCCAGAAACCACTTTGCGTGCATCTCTATGGTAACCATGATCGCAACGTTACTTAGAAGAACGCTGATGGGTGTTTTTTCTTAAGGGTCACAATCCGTCAATATAAGAAACGTACAGTATAATGATTCAAATAAAGATAGACGCTCAAATGGCGACGGAATTCTACGAGAGATATTTACTTTCGATAATGCGACCTTTCCGGTAACGAGATTCCTTTGGAGTGATTCGAAATGGGCTCACTGTGGTGATCAGCTGCGGTTCAACGATTTCGCCTAGGCCGCCCGAAACAAACGTGCCGGTATTACCAGTACTACTGGGTTTGAAATTACCACTATTGAGACTATTTCCGTTTTCTGAGCCCGTAGGCTGCAACTTTCGCGGATGAAAATCCTCGCAAGAATCTAAATTGTAGCCGTATTCCTTGCGTAGACTTTGGCCCAATGACGAACGAAGTAGAAAGCACACGGTTACGAAAGCATAAGGGGAAAGGGCCCTCCACATCTTACTGAGCGATTTGCTGAAAATTGTCTCTGAACAACTTTTCAACGAAAATTTAAATTATATGGTATAGTTGCTTTCGAATACTTCGAAGTACTAACTGGCTCGTAGGACACTTTCTCGTTCAGACGTGTCATTCACTACTGGACCTGTATCGAAAATACCAGAGGCTAGTACTCGAGATTTGTGGGGATCGTGCATAACACGCAATAGTGTATTATTCATTCTTCAATCTAGCACACCGCAAAGGGAACAAATCACGCGCATGTCAAAAAAGGGATCATAAACGTTTCATTTGGCTTTGTCAAGTAAAGCACGTTGGCTTTGTGATGGACTGGTGTTTCTTAGCAAGCCCGCTAAGATGAGCAAATGGCATGCGTGAAGAGCTGCACTGCTTACAACGGTAGACGGAAAGGTGTTCCAACACATTTCAATTACTCCTAAAATAGCCAACCTGGCCAATGAAAACAAAAGTTTCAAACTCAAGCGTACGTAAATCGAATGAAAAGTATACTTTTTTGGAACGGTATATGGCGTTGACCACAGTAAATAAGGCAGCGTATGGAAATACCAAACGTAGAACTGGTAGTGTAAGGATCGACTGCAAGCTATGCCAATAAAGTTGCAAGTGAACATGGGTAGAAGGAATAACTGGGAAATTATGTCCACGCCCATGTTTCGTAGCTTTTCATAACTGGTCAAGAACCTGGACGAAAACGTTTTATTTCAAACGGACGCATGTAATCGCGATTTTAGGGATATTACCTCATCCATGGTTTTAAGAACGCGAGTAGCAGCAAGATATGCACGACAAGTAGAGATATATGGAAGACTGGGCTTACGAAGATGTCTTCGGGCAAAAACCGCCAGTTCACGGTCCATTCAAACAGAAAGACGCGACGTAAATCAAACGCGCGTTCAATATAGCCCAATGGATTGGTCCACAAAAACGGCAGAGCAAGACCGACCTATTCACCATTGTCCTCCATGTAATCGGGATGTGATTTTAATGCGTTTCGTACATTACCTGTATGGAAGCACAGATTCCTAATTGGAATATTGTACCTTTTAGCCCTTGCGTATACAAGTAGGCTATAAACAAGGCTGGCGCGAAGAGCAGAATGTTCATTTTGATAGAAACGGCTAAGCTACAAATAGAGGAATGTTGTTAGAAAAAAACATAAAAATACAAGAGCTATGTACGGACCTGTAGCACAAGCTACCGATGCTCCAGAAACCCGAGATGAACAAATTAATAGCGAGGAATAGGAAGAACATGGCCACTGGATCATTAAATAATCTCAATACGTATATTGAGTGTATTCTGTATGACGTGCAGCAGAGAAAAACTAGCACATATGGAGGCACCTAATTAGATATACATTAGGGATTTCCAAAGATATTCCAAACGCGTTACCTTCTTGGTTTTCGAGTAAATGCGGAAAATTAAGGCGAGACTAGCAATATAAAGGACAGCGAAAAAGTACTGCGCTAGGCGAACGTTTTCTCCATTTCCTGTGAGATAGTATAAGGCCGAAAAGAAATACACAAAACCAGCCGGATACACTATTGGTCCGGTACCTCCTTGTAACTTCATGTAGTCCCATGTGCCATTGAGGAAGCCTTCAACTTCTTGCATGTATGCTTTCCAGTCAATTTCAGTGTCTAGATTTTTAAAGAAAAATACATGAATAATATACATTTAAGTACAATATTTTTTGTTTTACATGGAATCCTCTGGATAACCAGGATGTTCACAACTATTTCGGCTATAATAAGCAGTACCGCTGTAATCCATATGTATTCTGCATCGAAGACAAGGGCTTTAGCAAAATTTAAATTGCCATAGTCACGGAGGTAGTTCTTCAATTTCTTTTTCCATGTTGGACGGCCTGCCCGGTTTAAAGGTCCTGCGCGCCTGGGGGCCATCTTTGGACTGACAACAACAGCCAAGTTTTCAACAATAGCAGTTTTTTAAATAGGTGCAATCAACGTACAATGTTTTTAAAGAGCATCATGTGTTTTATGCAGAATAATAGGAACGAGATATTTCCCAAATCCTATTATTTACCTACAATTTCTTAGTTGTAAAGAATTATTTTTTGTATTAAAATAAAGCGAGGATATGTTTTTCTCCCACTAGGTTTCTAGCAGACTATATACTAAAAGCTAACTAAACTTTCTTGGAAGTTCTCCAAATATTTTTAATAAATTTAGACGTCTATTTTTGCTATTTCCTTTACACTGTCGCCACAGCTTTTGAACACAATTTAAGAAATGAAAAGGTTTTAAATAGAAACAAAATCGTAAATGTTCCTAATACTGCAGCGTTTAACCCATTATAAGCTATTTCAATTTTCACGTCCGGAGAAAATAATTTGGGAAATTACGTGTGTACGCAAACGCTGGCAACTCTGTTCCGGTGGTCACGTGATCAGTTCACTTTCCTCCTGTTCTCCGGCCGCCATCATGTTGAACGCTGTTGCTCGTGCATCTGCTGGCCTTTTAAGGTCGGCTAAGCCTGCCCTTTCTTTCTCCCAGGCTTCAAACGAAAGTGGCCGAATTCTGCCAGCACTTGTTCAAAACCGTAAGTAGCAATTTTTGGCTCATAAGTATCTTTGAAATGGCGAATTCCCTTTGCCGCGACGCCAGGCGTAGCTGGCTATGTAGGATCAGCCATTTGCTTGTGAACCTCTTAGCTATCCTAGTCAGTGTCTTAACATATTCGGTAAATGAAAACTTGATCGGTATAATATTATTTTGCTTGTTGACAAGGCCGTTCAATAATAGTTGCCTCTGTGCATTTCCTTGTGTGTTAAAGCGTACTTTCTTGCCTATAGGAAAAATCCATTCGGCTGAACAAAATGCCGCTGCTGCGCCCAAGGTTGCCGCTAAAGCCGGCACCAGCAATGGTAGAATTGTTGCCGTCATTGGTGCCGTCGTAGACGTCCAATTTGACGATCAACTTCCTCCCATTCTTAGCGCCTTGGAGGTATCTAACCGCAGCCCTCGTTTGGTCTTGGAAGTGGCTCAACATCTTGGTTAGTTTTCTTACCATGACCAAATTGCGACTGTGCGTTAAATATTGCTGTTGTCTTCAGGTGAAAACACCGTTCGTACCATTGCCATGGACGGCACGGAAGGTTTGATCCGTGGACAGCCTGTGATTGACACTGGCTCTCCCATCAAGATCCCCGTTGGACCTGAAACCTTGGGCCGCATCATGAACGTTATTGGTAAGTTTTCCGTTTGGCGTTTCTGTTTATCTAAAAAAAAGAAATCCTCCTCGAGCTTACCCCAGCTTAACTAAGTAGTCATGCTGGAAGAAAAATAGGAGGTATAACAAAAGAAGTTCTATCATTCAGGTTTCGTTTGTTCCTAAAACGAGACTTTGCTATTCCCTTCTGACAATACAAAAATTTCGTTGTTGAGCTCGTCAGCAATATAATATTTTTTTTTTCGATAGGTGAACCTATTGATGAACGTGGTCCCATCAACACCGACAAGTTTGCTGCTATCCACGCTGAAGCCCCCGAGTTCGTCGAAATGAACGTCACCCAAGAAATTTTGGTCACTGGTATCAAAGTCGTCGACCTTTTGGCCCCCTACGCTAAGGGAGGAAAGATTGGTACATATTTATATAATAATTTTTATGAATGTATACTTCTACTTACTAGCGTTCTTAATTAGGTCTCTTCGGCGGTGCTGGAGTCGGGAAGACTGTGTTGATTATGGAACTTATTAACAACGTTGCCAAAGCTCATGGTGGTTACTCTGTATTCGCTGGAGTCGGTGAACGTACTCGCGAGGGTAACGATTTGTACCACGAAATGATTGAATCCGGTGTCATTTCCCTCAAGGACAAGACTTCCAAGGTACTGTCTCACGTCGTATACATACAAATGACTGATTCTAAAACATTTTGTGCTTCTATTAGGTCGCCTTGGTCTACGGTCAGATGAACGAACCCCCCGGCGCTCGTGCTCGTGTCGCTTTGACCGGTTTGACCGTGGCCGAATATTTCCGTGACCAAGAAGGCCAAGATGTGTTGCTCTTCATTGACAACATTTTCAGATTCACCCAGGCCGGTTCTGAGGTAAGATTGGCATATTCCTACATGTCATAATCGGTAGAATATGTAAAATTTTTATTTTTGATTGTGTAGGTGTCTGCCCTTTTGGGTCGTATTCCTTCCGCTGTGGGTTACCAACCCACTTTGGCCACTGACATGGGTTCTATGCAGGAACGTATTACCACCACCAAGAAAGGATCCATCACCTCCGTACAGGCCATCTACGTGCCCGCTGATGACTTGACAGATCCTGCCCCTGCTACCACCTTCGCTCACTTGGACGCCACCACTGTGTTGTCCCGTGCTATCGCTGAATTGGCCATCTACCCTGCCGTCGATCCCCTTGACTCCACCTCCCGTATCTTGGACCCCAACATCATTGGTGATGAGCACTACAACGTTGCTCGTGGTGTCCAAAAGATCTTGCAGGTACAGTATCTTTTTTTCTCACTTAAAAGTTTTTGTCTCACTCGATGTTATGTTCCGCATACAGAAATGTTTATTATTTTTGTTGTATAGGACTACAAATCTTTGCAAGATATCATTGCCATCTTGGGTATGGACGAATTGTCAGAAGAAGACAAGTTGACTGTGTCTCGCGCCCGTAAGATCCAGCGTTTCTTGTCTCAGCCTTTCCAGGTTGCCGAAGTTTTCACCGGTCACGCCGGCAAATTGGTACCCCTCAAGGAAACCATCCGAGTAAGCTAAAGAGTAGCCTTACGTATTGAGTATTCATCTTGATGGCTTTGTAGGGATTCAAAATGATCTTGTACGGAGAATTGGATCACCTCCCCGAAGCTGCTTTCTACATGGTCGGCCCCATTGAAGAAGTTGTTGCCAAGGCTGAGAGATTGGCGGGATCGCAGTCGTAAACACCTGTCCACCGTGAATTAGTTAATAATGTATAGAGAAAGAAGACTTTTGCATTGTGCGTCATAAAAGAAAAAAACAGATGCAGGATGCATTACAAACCTTTTTTTCGATCCGACATTTTCCATCTCGAAAAAACGTTATTTCCCCTACTTTTTAAGAATGCACGCGAGTTGCCTTCTTGTGAAGAGGCGCTCTCTGTGGGGGGTTATCTGTAGTGCAAAGAAACCAGCAACGTTGTACATGAATTCCATACCATAAGCTTTGTTGATTCATTTATTGAGTTCGAGTCGTAGCACACGGGGTTGTACTCGCAGTTATGGTTTATTCATTTATAGGTTGTCGCCACACGCGCCCGATACTCCAGGGTTTCCTTGCAGATAAATGGGGATTCGAAGTAATTTCTTGCTCTTATACATGATAGAGCTGTCCTGATTGCCGTTGTTGACGCGAAATTCTCGCAGTATAGTAACAGCGAAGCCGTTCGACCTGTTTCCTATTCATTGCCTGAGCATCCAGGGTTAAGTTTCTTTCCTGAGGCATGCTCACGCAATCTAAATTGTCTTATTTCTTCGGCGACCTAGATTTTCGAGGTTCGAATGATGAGTCAATGTCGCTTTATATATTACGTATAGCTATAGGAATTAGGAGATGGCGAAGTACAGGTTGCTGTTACCTGCCTTCTAAATGGGATAGGTTAGGTACTAAAAAGTACACTTGGCGTTCACACTAGGAAATATTTCATCAACATTTATCTCGTTTTATTTTAGAATCGACTCCCAATTTTTTTCCTAATTACATTAACGTTGTAGGGAATGGATTTTTTTTCCCCTTGGTTCAGCGAATATTTAGGTCAAATGGAAGAAAATTTTGAGGTATAACTCGATTCAAAGGTCAAATCAATTTTGATGGAGGAGGCCAGGAAAAATAATCAAATTAAATCGTCAGTTAGCTCAAAAGGGTCTACATTGTGCCCCCCAAAAGGACAACACGTCTCACCAGGCGTAAGCACTCTTGACCTGAGTTGCCCTTGACTTAAATAGATGACGTAATCACACTACTCCACCCCGTATAACTGCGAATGTGTACCACGAAAACAGACAGAAGCTTTTTGCGGGGAAGTTTGGTGTATGGCGACTTATTGGAACCATATTCACGTTTGGGGTGGTGCCAGGAATTTTTGTCACGGATTGACAATACGATGATATTTCCCTTCACGTGAGGACGTACACATTGTGAAGCACATCGCATGGTAAATTCGTTTATCTAATTTACTTTTTTCCCTCTTTTGGCATCGAATTGTTATTTTTTTTAAATGTAAATGTATATCGGATTGATTTTCGACGTGTACTTGCAGGAATACGCTTGGCTGGGAGGACCACAGAAGAAATTAGGAATTTGACATCCGAGCGCTTCGGCATGATAGAAACGCATTGCAATTATATTTAGAAGGCTGAACTTCGGTGGCTCGAATTTTGTGACTCGAATTCCCGGATTATCTTTCAAGCGTGCTGTTTTTACATCTCACGGTAAGTGAAACTATTTCAGTGGCGGCAATTAAAGTTCGATTAGTGGGGGGCAAACCCATTTGACTGCCAGTTGGTAGAAACTCATTTTTTTTTATTTAAATGGCTTTTTTCAATAATATCGTGGCTCATGGGACAGGGGGTAAAAAACTCGCTTGCTAAAACCCACCAAATGCAACCACTACCAATTTCCTCCTCAATACTGCGTTGGTTCTCAATTCGTGTAAATGCAAGTACCCATAATATGGTTAAGTGTAGCTTTCCCTTTTTTACGGGATCAGAGCAGTTTTTTTTTATTATTGAATAACCCGCGTAGGCTTTCGCCTATTACGGCGAACAGTTGATTCTTTCCGTAATCGTTGACGCTATGTCGAGATACGAAGTTTTCTCATAAATAAATTCTTGCTGCAACGACCGTCCTTTCGGACGATAACGTAATTCGGTACATCCGAATTGCGGGATATCGGACTCTTTCTCCATACATTTACATAGACCAGGATCTGTCGACCTAACTCCATATTAGCATGTCTTTATAACGGCGTTTCTTTGTTACCAGGATTCGTTAGATTCTACTGTAAATCAACAACTCTTCAAGAACGACTAACTCCGACAATAGAGATTTTTATTGTGTTTCAGCCTTCAATCGTAGTTACACCCATTGACGAACTCCTATGAAAGGTGTCCTGGATATTACTTCTTGAACTTGCGATTGTTCAGGCAATTGATGGTGTCAGGCAGGTTTATAGACGCGAATTGGGTTTGGGACGCTTTTCTTGCCCTGTAAACTACATACTCCGGTACAATAGGTTACGGTGAATGGCTTTGTCGGTGTTCGATACTTGAGAACTCGTGAAAAGTACTCCGAAAGCTCGGATATGTAGGAAATAAAAGGAACAGCTGGTCAATCGATCGCTTTCGAGTTGGAGCTAAGCTGGCAAGTTTCAACACGGGAGAAAAGCCGACCACATATGCAACTTGGAAAGCAGCACTTCCACTGAATTTGGCCGGGATTACTCCCATGTATTGTAGAAAGGAATCGACCTTTTTTTCGGTGTTTGGATGCTGTATTTATTTGCCTTCAGGAGAATCCGATCACATTCTTTTACCGATTTCTTGGTATAGATACAATACACGTTGTACCATGCCAAATGCTACGTTGGGCTTCCGATGCGAAAACTGACGGCGTCAGCACTTTGCGGATAACACAAACAGCAGCAGTTCATGGTTTTTGTATCTCATTCCCCTACTTCCCCCTATTGAAAAAATCGGTAACTGAGTCTAGACGGTGCAAAAAAGATTGTTGGGCTACGATTGTGTGTCAGCGCTTCCTTGCAAATAGCTAATTGCGAGATAAATTCTAAAGAAACACTTTCCCACGAATATATTGTTCGAGAGTGTAGTAAGCGACTGCATTTAGCTCAGAACCCCTCTGCAACGATGTTTTACAATTTCAGGTTGCGTGATGTGTAAAAGTATAAATGAGAAGTTAGTTTGACTCGCAATGTAAACGAATGGGCTCTGTTATGTATCAATACCTATTCATATTTTGCATATGATCGTCGATTTTTTTTTATGTTCGTCTTACTTTTGTTTGGAATTTGTTTTCTCCCAGTGCAAACTCTTTCTATTGAGATACAGGACTTCTGCTAAAAAAAATAGAAAAATACTAAAAAAAACTCTTACGTGATGTTCGCTGTATGATGTTGCCTGCATTGTGGTTTCGAGTTACAGCAATCGAAGATGGAACCATATTAGGAGCACTGAGGTGTAGCTTCGTCGGCCAACGATACGGAAATGTAGGCTGTCAACTTATTAAATAGAGGGCTTTGCAGATTATCTATGCTTTCGCTTCCTTGGTTCCCTTACCCTTTTCCATTTTTCTAGTGAGAGAAATAGACAAGGATGCGATGAGCTGCTCTGTTCCCGAAAAGACTTTCTTTGAACGGAATCCGGAATCAGGTCTTAAGATTAGGCCCAGGAGTCTCACTCGCTTGTGTGAGTTAGTTTTGCTCGCTTGTGTAAGATAAAATTGTTAAGGAAGAGTTATGAGATGACAATGGATAAGCGCAAAAGGCTGTTGCATTAACGAGGAGTAAATCTTCATGTTGTGTTCCATTCACCAGCGCCAAAAAATATTAACTCGGAGCCTTCACTTCTTTGTTCGGGACCTTCTTTCTTTGTGCAGAAGTAGAGGAAAAACGGTACATTTGAAGAATCAGAAGTAAAAAGTGTCTGAACTATTTATGTACAAGCGACAAGGAATTAAGAAGATAAATACTTCATTTTCCCGGGAGTTGACGTGCACTTGCATTTTCTTTTTTCTTTTTTCTTTGCCTGTGCGCGCATCGGAAACATGAAAGTGAATGGATGGCAATTAGGACCTTATATTACGTGTAGAGGTGCAATTAGCAAACCAAAGAAGCAAAAGAAAACGAGCTTTCTCTACGATGATTTCTAACAACTTCGTTTTCTTTGCCGTACGAGCATGCGCTGGCTCGTCCGTAGTGTACACTATAGTAGCAATACCGTCGTGGCACGCAGTGTATCACTCGCAGCACTCTCGGTCTCAGCTACTTAACAGAATTGAACTTGTCCAAGCCTTTCTTCTCTCGATTTTGAAGCACTGGATATTTTTTTATAATTATCGTCTGTTTTTTTTCAAATGTTACTACTGCCCTTAACGGGTCTGTCATTCGTGTAACAAGTTTCTGGCCCAGTCTTAAGTCAAACAATGTGTAAGTGTGCTTCAAGCAAGGCAAATCGAACCAGTTAATTGGTTTGATTTTCCTACTGACAGAAAAGGAAAAGCGGTAGTTTCTTTACCAGCCTGGCTTTTCACCGGTGCGGATATTGGCACTTCTTGACGCAGAGAGGCCCTGAACGCTTTTCAGATTCCTAATTTTCGGATTCCAACACGAGAATGGGAACCCGTCACGTGACTTCAGTTATCGAACAGGATTTCAGTAGTGAAGATATTACGCTAGATTCGGAGGCAATGGCGAGAATACCAAATAAACGATTGCATTTGGCGAGAATACTTCTCAAACCTTTGCGCCCCCAGAGCGCCATAACTGCGACCACAGAAAGTGGTCTTGTCACTCGTCCTCATCGCCCGGTCGTCCGCAGCCAAAGCTCCAGAGTAGAATTGCTGCGAAACCCGGACGGCAAGCCGCCTCTGAGTGCCAACAGTATCAGCAGCGCTCAGGATGGGGAACAGCACTTCCGAATGCCTGATAAGTATGCACTTTTCTGATATTTTACTTGGTAATCATGTTGTTGGCAGCGATTTACGTTACATCCAGCGGATCGAAACATTGAGCTATAAATTGTTGAAGTTGTCGTAGAATTGATTTCACTTTGTGGTAAAGTAGTCCTGGAACAAAAACTAGTACTTTAGATTGTAAGTGAAGAAAAAAGAATTTCCCTAGAATATTTGCAAAATAGGCTTTCAATTTGTTAACATATGTCCAAGTCACCGAAAAAACTTCAATCTTGTACGTCGCTTTCTGCATATCTATCCTCCCAAGTCAGAGCTTTCACATGAGAGCGTCAGCAATCTTTCGGACTACTTGAAGGATTATGTATGAGATACGTCAATCCAATACTCATACAATTCATTGGGACGTCGGACTTATCGTCCATCCGTCCGTCCGTTCGTACGAAAGAGCTTTACTGAAAGCTTTGGAATTTTACTTCCATGTGAAGAAAAGGTTTACTGTCGTAAACATGAAAGCTTAAAGATGCCATAGTAATACTTCTTCTTGGGAAACTTTCTTCAGATACCAGAAAACTTGGACCTCCCTACGTTGCTGGTTCAAATGTTTTTCAGTGCTTGCCCTGCTTACCGTCACCACATTCGTAATGTGGTTACTTAACTACTATGGTGAGTAATCCAGTTCTTTTGTTGCCCATGCTCTTAGGTTCAAGTCTTTCAAATTCTGGCCTGATTTCTGCTTGTATTGCCTTGCGAATTTTCGACCATTTTTCCTTCTCTCTTCATTTCTTCTTTCGAGCACGCTAGGGTTATGTTTTATAGATGTTAAAAGGTAATTTGTTCGCTACATTGTGCTATTAACGGTGGGATTGACGTTAAATCAGTATTAGTTCA
The DNA here is from genome assembly GCA_020615345.1 of Triops cancriformis. Classification (NCBI taxonomy): domain Eukaryota; kingdom Metazoa; phylum Arthropoda; class Branchiopoda; order Notostraca; family Triopsidae; genus Triops; species Triops cancriformis. The sequence continues at coordinate 55,204 of JAHZNP010000070.1, read as the reverse complement.
TAATTCAGATTGTGCCAGAATGAATTGGCAACATTCTGTTTACAAAGCTGTGTTGGACGACTGTATGCACGTGGAGCGAACACGGTTAATTTAATTAACCACTACGGTTTGAACTGCAGGTTGGTTGGTCTGGTATTCCGGTCACCCCAAGTTCTGCTCAAGTCCGGCTTGTATTAGAGCAGCTAATCGCTTAATCAGCCGCATGGATACCAACATTGATCCTTGTCAAGATTTCTACCAATTTACCTGCGGACGTTTCTTGGAAACGGGCTATGTTCCAGAAGATTCCAACCAGCTGTCTACTTTACAGGAAATGCAAGACGACATTCTCGTAGCAATAAGAAGTAGCTATATGAACTTTTATCTTTTTGCACCTTATACCTTCCGATCGAGAGAGCACGGTTAAGAGAATGTTTGTAGAGCTCGTCGAGGCGCGAGTGGGTGACAGCGATAACCTCGCTACGACGAAGGTGAAGGAATTGTATGCGTCATGTATGAAATTAGGTATGTAAAGCACGTGGCGAGCTTTTCAACGGACAGTTTTTTGTTCCTTTACAAAAAAAAAACTTGCTATCGCAGATGAAGACACGACGTACGGTTCTTCAAGTGAGTCACCCATTCTCCAGTTGTTAACGCCTCAGAAAATCGGCCGGTGGCCCTTGCTCTCCAGTGGTATGTGGAATGATAGCGAACTGGAAAAAGAAATCTTGATGGCTCGTCTAGCTGCCTATCAAGTCCACAGCTTTTTTGACGTTTATATTACCCCCGGTGAAAAGAACTCATCGCAGTACACTTTACAAGTATTCCTTTTTGTGCAATTATCAGCTTGTGGCGGACTCAAAATTATTGGGAGCTTAGTTTTACAAAGGCGAGCCAATATTGGAAAGGGAATGGTACGAGGGGGCGCAGCCGAAGCATGCCAAATACATGCAGTCGTACGAGTCGTTATTAAAAGACACTATTTTGCTACTAAGTGGAGGACGACAAGATCTTTTGGCGGAAGTTAGCGACATCATTGACTTTGAAACGAAATTTGCCCGGGTAAGAAAATTTCATTTCAGTTTCTTGCAAGGTTCGATCGAGACAGGGCGTTTGAATTCGAAAAATCCAAATTTAACAAGATTAACCGTGGAAAACCGGGGTTTTATGGATTCAACAGATTTCTTCCGCGTATTGCAACGACGAAGAATACAACGCACACGAATCCAACCACACCGAAGATGAAACTGAAGAACAACGTTTACTATTGAGCGACCTACAAGAGCTTTATCCAGAAGTAAACTTGTTTTTCCGTAGCGGCCAGCGAGTTTTTGACGATTGGAGTGACTGTCATGGAATCTCTTAGGTGGATTGGATTCTTATCGTATCCAGTATGATGGACCTGATTGAGATTGACCCTCATCTGAAGGAACAGCTCAATATAAGTACACTGCCCGTAAGTTTTCAGTGCCAAGATTTTCTACCTGATGTAATGCAACTAATTAAAACAACCAGTAAGAGGTAACCAGTCTTCCTGATTTTATCGTTCTGTTTTCCATACGTAATCCATATCTTGTCGTAGAACTGTAGCAAACTACTTAATCTGGAGATTTATTTACAAGTTCATGCCGTACATAAGCACGCGTTTCAATCTTCTTTGGACTAGCTTCCGCCTCAATGTCCCCAACTTGAGTGATGAACGAATTTATACGGCCAGGTAAGCGGGACTGTAACAATTTGTTTTTTTTCTCGATATTCTTTCTTTCTTTTGTTAAAAAAAAGTCAAACAGCACGAACGCCCTTGGAGTGATTAAAGGTTACAAACGGAAGTTGGTAACGCACCTAAACTTGTTTTTGTGATTGTTAGGTGGAAACAATGCGTTAACATGGTGAACGAAGGTTTAGGCTTGGCAGTGGGCCATTTGTACATTAAGAATCGATGTCCCGGCTGGAGCAACCAAGAGGTTGTTTTATTTTTCACTGGTACTATTTCCGTTTTGTTTCACGCTGTCATTGTGGGGTCAGATTTTGAATCTCATCCAAGAATTGAAGGATGCTTTCGCCGAGACTATATTACGGCAGGATTGGATAGAAACGGAAATGCAAGTGAAGCTTCTGGAAAAAGTCAGTTTGTATCTTTTTAGAGGGTTGTTAAACTTAATTTCCAACGCAATTTTGGTTTAGTTGGAGTTTATGGGTTCGAAAGTTGGCTTTCCTAGTCGAATCATGAACGTCACTGAGTTAGAGATTGATTATGAAGAGGTAGTTGGGTATTTTCAGTTACGACACAAATAATAAAAAATCTGGTTAGTTCACCGTTCACGACGATCACATCCTTTTTAACTTGTTACGACTCCGTAAATACGAGGTCCGGAGAGAACTCCAGAAAGTTTTTAATCCTCCTAACAAAGAAAAGTAAAGCCTACCATTAGAGTTGTCACTGATACATCGCTTTGCTCCTTTGCCACGGCAGGGATTGGTTAGTGCAACCACTTGTAGTGAATGCCTTCCACAATCCCGGGGCTAACGAAATAAGTATGGAGGAAATTTATACTCCCTTTACTTTCATCCCTATATCTACATATATTTTCATTTCTAGTTTTCCCATTGGGTATTTTACGTGAGCCTTTCTATCACCCCGACTATCCAAAGTACTTAATATACGGAAATATCGGCGTCGTTATCGGTCATGAAATCACGCACGGTTTTGACGATCATGGTACTTCCCAAGCCATCCTTAAACATTTCCTAACCTGAAATTTTTTCCAGGAAGAAGATTCGATCAGTTCGGCAACATGACGTCCTGGTGGAGTGACAACTTGCTGAAAGAATTTCGTCAGAAAGCCGACTGCTTTATAAATCAGTATAGTAGCTATGCGATGGACGGCCTCAGTAAAAACGTACAATAGTTTGAATCTTAAATCCCCTTATCAGCTCTTCAAAAGCACCGAGGAAAATTGCTCTAGGTGGATGGCAACCAAACGCTGGGAGATAATATTTGCGACAACGCTGGTTTACACCACGCTTGGACAGCTTACAAGAAGCTAGGTACCAATGGAGACTTAAATTTACCCGGGGTACCTTACACTAACGAACAAGTGTTTTTTATTACTTACGGACAGGTAGACAGAAAATAAAATCACCCAAAGTTCTCTTATAGCTCATATTGTCTATCTTTAGATTTGGTGCGAAATGCTGAATGAAGCTGGTTACGAAAAGTATGGCAAGGAAGTTCACAGTCCAGGCCGATTTCGGGCTCTCGGGGTCTTACAGAATAGCGAAGCCTTTTCGCGGGTGTTTCAGTGCCCGGCAAACTTGTCAATGAATCCTAGCGACCGGTGCCGTCTTTGGAGTTAAACTATTTCTTGGCAACATTACCCAAAGTTTTCTCGTTAGTTTTCACGTTTTTCTCGTTACTCTTTTAATTTCAGACGAGCAGGCCTCGTCATCCTCGTTTCCTCTTGTACTGGAACCTAGACACGCACAGAAGATGAAAAGCAATATTTGTACACGAAATCGTTAGTGACCAAAGTTACGCAATGGATCTTCCGTGTTTTTCATTTACGTTTATAAAGGAAATGTCCACATTGTAATGGTGTCAACAATTACATGTACTTATGAACACGATTTTTATGTAAAACAATCATTATAGGACGACCTGCGCCTTCCGGAGCGAAGGAATAATTCGCTCTCCATGCTAGACTAGTACAAAAAATCAGAACACTTTCAGAGTGACGATTAACTGACGCTTATGCTAGTAGGGGTTTTATCTCCTGAGCAGTACGCCAACCGCACAGTTTTCAATATTGGGGACCAGGAACTACGAGAGCTATGCCTTCGCCTTCGCGTGGTGGCCGCGAAGTCCGTTTCTTCCAAACTCATCTCACTGTGGACGCACGGACTGCTGTCTACGAAGGACGCCAATTTGGCTGAAGACGAAAGCGACAAGTTCTGGTAGCGTACAGCCATGTGCTCGTCTAACCAGCGCAACATGGTTTGAACGCCACGGGGGTTGGCCAAGCGGAAATTGGCCGAAGTACGGGCTATTGCTGCACTGGAAACCCGGAAAGTACACGCGATACCGCGCAAGACTTCCATCGCAGCTCCATCCAACACGTCGTCGCCGGCGTAAACAATGCGAACCCGTTCAGGCCAGTCGACTCCATACACCGAACGCAAGATGTAGATTGCTGCCCTGCCTTTGTTCCACGAAATCGTAGGGCGCGCTTCCACCGCCATGGAAATGTGATGCGGCTGCAAGCCAGCGGCTTCGAAAATGGCGACGGCACGTTGGACCAACGTATCGCGCAAAGCAGCTGGCGTTTCGCGATAATGGTAAGTGAGTAAAGCGCCCTTGTTTTCGACCCACGCCCCGGAAGAGCAAACTTCATCTTGCAAGGCTTGTAATAAATGACGCAACTTATCTTCGTATTCGACAGGGATGGGTTGCACGAAGCGTGTGCCGTCCGGATGTTCTATTTCCAAGCCTTCACTTCCGGCGTACGTGATTCCCTCCAGTTTCACCATTTCACGGAGGTTGGAGAGCGAACGACCGGACATAATACAAACGCTGACATCGGGCATCTCGGAAAGTCGGCGTAAAATTTCCCGCGTTTCGGGGGGAAGAATGGCTTTGTCCGGATGCGTGGCAATCGGCGTCAACGCGCCATCGTAGTCGAGCAGAATGCTCAACTTGCAAGATTCGTCGATGTAGTCAGCTAGGTAAGCGTCAAAATCTTCTAACGCCAAAGGCTGAAGATGGCGTGGAAACGCGACGACATCATCCATGTCGCGATCTTGACCGGACGCAATGGTGATGGCGTCCATGGCGTCTAGAAACGAGGCTAACCATTGATCCACGTCCATTTCTGCTTCGCGTCGCCGGAGTTTCGTCATGCGCATCACCCGCTCGTCCTCGGGCATCGACAAAGCGCGGTGAAGCATTTCTGCCATATCATTTGTTTCGTACGGGTTAGCCAAAAGCGCTTCTTTCATCATGCCACCAGCTCCGGCGAACGGCGAAAGGATTAATACTCCGGATGACTTGGTTTGACAGGCCACATATTCTTTGGCCACCAAGTTCATACCGTCTCGGAGTGGCGTCACCAACGCCACGGCCGCATCACGATACATTGCTGCCAGTTCTCCCTAAAGAGTGTGACAGGAACAGTCTTATCAATACCACGTCAGGCACTCCATTGTAAATTTGTGCTTCAAGATACATTTCTTTTTCATTTTTTAGTTCAATTTTTATCCGTTTTTTTCAAGATGGTGTACTTTTGTTCAACTTTTTAAATAATATTTTTCTTAATTTTTAATTTGTCTACAGCAACTATTCTTCGATTTTAATATTTTTCTATAGCGATTATTCTTCATCTTTAAATGTTTCTATAGCGATTATTCTTCATTTTTTAATGAATACTTTTATTTATATTATTACTTTACCTGCGAGACGCAGCCAAAAATGTAGCGAATAGGGGACCAGTGAGGTTTCGAGAAGCGACCGTTGACCCTTCCAATAAGTTGATCCATCTCATCTTTCAGCTGCTGGTATTCTTTAACGTCGGTGCGGGAAGGAACGGCAATTTGTAACAGTGTGACCTTTTCCAGGTGTTCGGGATGTCTTTCTAGTAATCGTTCGAAAGCTTTCACGCGGTGCACCAAGCCTTTGGTATAATCCAGGCGATCCACGCCCAAAATGATGGTTTCGTTCTTCATCACTACCTATGGGAGACAACAAAGCATTTATGTTTCGTCTTTTTTGACAAGATAAGTAGTGTAAATTACTGTCGGTGCTGTTTGTGCCAACTGTACAAATCGCTGGAACGGAATGCCAATCGGTAGAGCTTTTACAGTAATGCTTCTTCCGGCGTACTCCAGAATCATGTTGTTCCGGTCGACACGACATCCTAATCGTCGCTGACAGCAATCCATAAAATTGAGACAGTAGTCTTCAATATGAAAAGCGACGAGATCGCACCCTAAAAAAAGGCACGTTTTTATTAAGATTTTGCCTTCCAAATAATAAAAAGGGCTGAACATACCAAGCATTCCTTGGAGGACATGGTCGTCCCAAGGAAACAAGCGCATAATGTCCCACGACGGGAAAGGAATGTGTAGGAAGAATCCTAATTTACAAGGTAAATTCTCTTCTTCCGCTACCTATGATTGTTTTTCTGTTAGTCATTTTTTTTACTGTAACTAACAGGAAGTTGTGTAACCTGGCGAATGGTGCTTGCTGCTAACATTAATTGGTAATCATGGATCCAGATAATTGGGGAATTCGCGCGCAGAGCTTGCTTGTCCATGGTAACAAGTGTGGCTCTCAAGGCGTCCAAAGTCCGGCGAGCGAAACACTCGTTAACGAGCTGATAGGCTTTCCAAGTCTCGTTGCTAAAAACAGCACGGTCTGGCATCGAGTGGAACAAAGGCCAAAAGGTTCCATTGCAACATCCGTTGTAGAACTCGTTAAAATCACTTTTGACAACTTGGACCGGCACCACCTACAGACATTACCCAAGGTTAAAAATTTGCTGAAATTGTAAGGTTAGCGCAGATCTTTACCTGGGACGATAAGAGTCCCGATGTAGGCGTGTTGTCACTGGGGTCTGATTCAGGGATAGCTTCGTGGGGCTTTAGGTCAAACAACCCAGGCCACCCAACCCAGTGACCGCCACACTGAATAACCACCGGAGCTAATGCTGTCACTAAACCGCCAGCACTATCAATAGGCATACATATTGGTTCAGAAAATTCTCCACAGAAAGGTACTCGACGCTAACCTGTGTTGTCTTTTTAAAGTGTTGTCCGATTCGCGTTTCAAAACGAATGGTAGCCGGTTGGAGACCACAATGAGCGGAGAATCTGGTAAGAGAGATGTTCCTGTTGTTGACCCCGGCGAGGACGACAACGAATTGCGGAACCCGGTATGAGGCGCCATTGTTCAATAACGATTTTGATTTGTCGACTCCAGTTGACCGCTTTCTATAAGAGTAAAATAGAAGATAGAACAATGTGGAGGGGAAGATTCACGCGTTGACATGTCAGAAGTAATTTTTCTGGTACTGTACGAACATTGACTCGTAAAGTTTTAAGCTATTTTCGCAATAAAACAGTAAGTTGAAAAGCTCATTTTGAGTACTCTGTTAACAGCGTTGAAATCTTATTACACGTGGTTTATGTGAAGGCAGTATTTTTATGGTGTAATTGAACAGTAAAACATTAAACTTCAGTGACATTTTATTTACAATAATTCGCTTACATATTTCGGATCTAAATTCCACGGGAATGTCACTCGGTGTATGAGGTTTGTAAAACTTGCCAATTACGTTTCGGTTCAATTCTTGCCAAGAGCACCGTAAACTTTTTACGGAGTAGCACAATCTCAAGGTCTATACTCAATAGGCTTCGAAGATTCGCAACCCTTTTATATATGCTCGCTGGGACTAGCTGTCGGCTTAAATTCTTGGTATGCTGCCTAAGCGAGCAGTTCAGCCTAAGGTCTTGGGTCATTTCTCAGGTCAGGGTTGTAAACAGCCGTAGGACGTTAAAAAGGGGATGGCCCAAGAACCGACCCCTGTTGCACTATGCGCCCAATATTCAGTCACACTCGACGACCCGTATCGGTTAAGAAGTACCGGTAAAACAAAATTACGAAGCATGGAGGCACTTACGGGAGCACCAAATGCCAAAAGCTGAGATGAAGTTTTCATTTTCGAAGGTCTGTTATTAATTAGCAAGAACCACTACCAAGTTAAAAGTATTATAAGCTATAAACGTCCGAAGGTTCCGGTTCGAAGAAAAATCCTTCAAACCTTAATTAAAAGCTGATGACCCATTTGCGAAAGATCACTATCACATGCACGCAATTAGAGAATTGTAATTTTAAAAAATACATGCAAAATGTGATTCTACAAATTATGTATTTGTTAATAGAAAAGGTTTAAGATAAAAACATGGCAATGACGCAACTAAAGAACAGGTACTGTTCATGTAACAAATACTGATATTGCAGCTGTAATTAACACATCTTTTATGTGTTTCCTATAGACAAAAAAATATATTTATATTATGACGAAGTGCATAGAACTCGTTCGGCCTAGGCTGTACAATAAATATCCATTCAGCTGCGCATAGGTGAGATACAACGGTGCCCGAAACCAAGAGATATCCATCAACGACATAAAGTAGTAGTTTCGTTCCAGCAATGCTTACATGTATATCCCTGTGCCAATACTTTATTAAGTGGATTAAACCATTTTTCTTCCTTTTCTCCTTTCCATTTGGGCGTTGAACAGGCGTCACTCAACATAATACTTAGCCAATTCGTTCACCACCGTACCATCCATCTTTGGATTGCTGTTTGGACTAATCCAGCCTTTACTTGGAAGTGTAATGCAACGCGATGGGTTGCAAAATCCTGCTTGTGCAGAGATGGAAAGCGAAAGGGTAGCATTTCCTCGTTGTCCGACAGTGGCTCGCTGGGGACAGCGTAACATTCAGGTTTTCTCGGGGATGAGCACGAGTTGGGCTTGCTGTAATCGGGGTGCTGCAACACCTCTAATGACTAATAGACCGTTGAGTACGCTTTCCATTGCGTGGTGGTACTATCTCCGCGGACTGGCTTATTCACTCCATGTTATTTCATTTCCTTTGAAGCATAATTCGGCACTAGGTGGTCCAGACAATTCCTCGAATCCGTCAAATGTTACGGATGTTACCTTTAGCTTCTGACGCCTTGGCGCTTAATTATCTTTTCAATAAAAAAATAAAGATACAAGAAAGATGTTAAAAGTCAAGACGTTTGAAATTGAGAAACTATATGGTGAGTACGGCAGTACGGGTTTCTATCATAGGAGCCCGTTTTTAAACCCGGTGGAAGCCTGGGGCGGGTCTAAGTACAGTGAAAGTATCCGACCATCTCCTAATGCGATGTCGTACATCGCAAGTGCCAAAATCTTGAGGAACTGAGTTGTACCGACTACTGAACTCCATCTCTACACCCCAGGGTTGGGTAATCCTACTCAGTAACCTGGCATCTCCCGTAATTCGGACAGTTGGCACGCTCTGTTTAGCTGGCGTTGCACTAGGTGGACTCAGCTCTTGACAATTTACTCTTCGTTAGTTTTGTTGCCATTTTTTCGTTTCCGTAAAGCGTTCTCTGTTTATGTTACTGTCCCGAAAAGATAGCGTCTGTTCGAGCAGAGTGAGTACGTATTCGTGTTCTGCTGAACAAATGAAACCCTCCCTGTTTGACCTTGGTAGGTAAACGGGGCACAATGGATATGCAGTTACCCAAACTGGAAGTCGGTGTGGGGCTTGCAACTTTTTTTTTATTCGCAAGGGTGTTACGCGTGTAAAGGAGGAGACATACGATTGTTTGTAGTTTTATGTATGGTTAAAAACAACTGAAACCGTTGTACGTATAACTCGGTTCACCTAGCCGTAACAATCTGTATACGAACGCTAATTACTTTTCAGACTACTGCTTGAAACGGTGGTTGGCTGCAGACGACCCACAAATCTCTACATCACATGCAGGCTTCGTTTACACATGCGTAATTATCTGGCATGTAGTATTTGAGAAAATATTAACGGAAAGTTTTTTTTAGGAAATTCTCCACGACGATTCCGCTAACTTGGCTTTAAGGGTATCACCCATCAGATGCATCTTCATTATAAGTAAGCTGGCTGTGTGAGAAGCATTATACTTCCGAGATCCACGAAAGAGGGAATCGTAACGAAACGATGTGTTTGCTTGATTTCTTACAACAGCCGGTCTACAACAGCTTGACATTAAGTGTTTATCAATCAACACGGAGAGTGTTTGATTTTCTCCCAAGGCCGCGGACTCTTGGCAAAGAAATTCGTACTACGCAGAAGTCATTCAACCGTGTGCAACTGTACTGGGATGAAGGGTCGAATCCATCCCGTAAGGAATCTTCACCGATTCCCGAGTCTGATACAGAAAGGTAACATTCGTGATTGTTTATAATACAGCCTATCTAACCCGATACACTTTTAATGCTGCTACTGATCAACTTAACGATTACAAATAAAATTGTACGTCTATATTTGAAGTACCGAGAAAAGCCTACCCGTGGTTCTTTCCCGTAACCTTAGCTTTTCTTCCGAAAAAGGCTTCTCAGGGTCGTAGCCGTCGTTCCTTTCCCGGGAATGCTATGTGCACATAGGCGAACGTTTGGCGGTCGTCGTGAAAGCTTCATCCATATTCTCAAAAGTCTATTTCCACCTTACTTTTCTGGTTTGGAATATGAAAGTCCGGCAGAACCAAGCCAGCACGGGGTTAGTAGCCTCTTTTCCACTTGAGATACGGCGGAAAGTGTAATTTCGGTGAAATGCCCCAATCTGGTTTTACTCTCTCTTCGCCCACTCGCGTGTCGGTCCACACCCCTCCCTCCATCTCTTCTCCCTTTCTCTCAAGTTTGTTCTTGTCTTAAAATGTACCTTATCAGAGATCTGACCTCCTCACCCTGAGCGTGAAACAACAAGTTTTAAGATCGAACTTCTCATTCGCGGAAAGGTGGTTTTGCTCAGATGGCTCAGATCCCAGTATACGTGAAAAGCGGTCCTGATAAGACAGTGCGCAAATTCTCTGAATGATGACACAAAATACGTGCACCCTCATGGGATGGGCTTCCCCAACATCGGCGCACCGTTTCTTCCACTAGGATATTTGTGAACTAAGAAAATTATCCAGAAGACCCTCAGACCGCCAACGATGTTCGTAATTGTCAGTTGGTTGTTAATTAGTTCGTAGCAAATCATAAAGAATGAAAGGTACTTGCGTCTTTTGATCTGAGCTTTACAAAGGCTTTGTCTTTTGCCAAAGAAAGATATAAAGTACGCAAATAAAACTAGTCAAGTAATTGAAAATAATGAGCAATAAAAATAGATAAAAAATAAAACAAAATAGGAAGGAAACTCGACCGTCGCTGCACAATGCTGCTTGTGAAAAGGAGTACTCACTATACTGCTCTCACAATCAACTACAAAGCTTGCTAGTCTTTCAGACTGCGGGGTTTGTTCCCACTATCACGCTAGAAAGTTAACTTCCGGAGACTCATTCTTTTCCATAAGCAAGTATGGGTGTGAAAACAAGGTATGAAAGCTTGTATTGGGCGCAATACGATCACGGAAACAAATCGCGGAAATGAAACCTTGTGTGTTGTAACCAAATGGAGTCTGGTAGCCAGCAGCCACCAACACAATGAAAGGGAAATTAGAAGTTTGCTAATCTCCCGAAAAACGTGAAAGGGTAGAACAAGTGAAAGGTACCGAGTTGATGTACGAGAAAAAAATCCGCTGTAGCGGAACGGCAGTGGTTTACTTCTGTAACGTAAGATTGATTGCAGTCATGCAGTCATGAAAGAGCTATCCAAGCCACTGTGGATGGCATCGTTAAATATAGGCAACAGCTCCAAACCCGGAATATGACGTATGGATACGAAAAATGCATGTAATTAGACATTGTAAGCCGTCACGCTCTTGCTCAGTCAATACATCTAAATCTAAAGTTCAACAATATCCTAGAATTTAGTTATCATTCGAAAAATTACTTGTAATTTTTAAGTATGGTGTTTCGTGAAGTGTCAGTGAAACAACGCAGGAAAAAAATACGAGTTCGTATGTCTGTACTTTGTAATTCCACGCTCAATTACGGAAGATCTACCAAAACCTAAACCTTGTCGAATCACACATTAAAAAGGACACTTTGGTAAGTCCATTTTTCCAGGAAGACACATTAAGTGGCGGTAAGAATAAAGAGGACATACCCAGGAGCGTACCTAGGGTTTTGGTTCGGGTGTGGGGGGTGTGGGGGTACACCTTTAAGGCTATTATAAAACTTTCTTTCCTAATCGTCCCTATAAAAATAACATTTGGGAGGGATCTACTGAAGTGGTCCACAAAATCACCACTAAACCTTAAACTGTCAGTTATTATATACAAAACGCAAAAAAGCTCACGTATTAAGGCTACGGCGCACCTGACCGCGGTATAGGGGAATCACATGCTAAACGGCGTCGGCGATTTTGCCAAAACTACTCAGTATTTAATTAAGAATCTCAAATCAGTAAAAGTTAACATTGTAATGTTTAGCGCGCATCGCCGAGTTTTTCTTGTAAAAGTTTTTAATTAATTTGTAAAAAGCGAACAAATGTCAACTTTTTTTATTTATTTTTTTGTGGGGGGGTAAGCATTTTAAATGTACAACATCAAGGTACACTAAAGCACCGTTTAACTAATATATAAGTGAAAATTGAATTAAAATCCTTAGTTTAGTTTTTGATTTATCACAAAATAATTTTGTAGAAATTTCCCACGTGACAACTCGAAAATGAAATGTCGGATATGATTTCCGTTTTCGGTAAAAGACTACTTTGAAGAAGCTCTATTGAACCTTGCGACCGAATATTGGAAATTGCTTTTCTGCAAAAAAAAGTTAAAACTTGACTAGCTTTTTGTAAATTACAAAGAACATTTTGAAGAAAATCTCGACGATGTGCACTAGATATTACGATTCAGAACTTTACTATGGAGAATGTTTAAGGAAATAGTGAGTAGTTTCTGCGAAATCGCTGACGCCTTTTAGCATATGATTCCCCTATACGAGGCCTAGCCTTAATCTTGAGAATCCATATTGCGTAGCTTTGTACTAGTTACATTTTCCTAAAACTTTCTCCGTCCGTTGAAGAAGGTCTACTTTCCGACATAAATTTAACTAAGCGACTACGGAATACCTGGACGAACTAAAAGGTCTGGTAAGGCCACTGTCTACCCGCACATTTTTATTTTCCTGTGCACGGAAATAACTTTCCGTGCAAAAAAATTAAAACTTCGCTATAATAATATACGCTTCCTCTCCATTTCAATTTAATTAAAATGTAAATTAATGTAAAAGGCTTTGACCATAATTTTCGGACCTACATTATGATTGGCGCTGTCTCGTAGGTAGAGATGTTTATAAAAGCAAACACTATTGTATAATTGCGTAAAGTAGAAAGTGCCTTTTTATGCGAACAGTGAACAAGATCAGGTTTGGTAACATTTGGCAGGCGTAGTGTTACTTAAAAGCGAAGATGAGAAGCTGTCATAGTTCGTAATATGGCCGTGTTATACATCCAGTTTTTGTTGTTGACGTTGTCGGGGAGGAGAGGTGCGTTTTCACTTCCTCCCTTAGTTTCGCTTTAGTTTTTCCAGTTTTTCCATCGAGCCGGTTTTCTCTTGTGTAATTTGTTAACAGCCGGCGGGAAGTGACCAAAGTTCGGGACTCGAGGATGGCAAGGACTGGTTCAAGTACGATTATACGTTGCCAGCGCAGGTGACCCAAATTGCGGGCAAAGAGCGCCAGCTTCCTTTCCACTTACGCCATTGTATCGCCCAAGTCAGTAGGGCATGGGGATGAAGGTAGATGTATGGTTACTGGGACGTCAATCGTGAGTCTCCTATAGAAAAGAGAACAAGGTGTAAAAGGCAAAAGCCATTTCTCTTTCGACAAGTGAACAGCAAAATTGCGTTGGTCGCGTTTGTCAATATCAGGCGTTTTTTCTCTGTTATCTGTGCTTGTTTCCCACGAGTTTGTTTGGAAGCGGCTTGGGTACGGTGTCAACTGCGTGAGTATTATCGCAAATCTTGACTTAATTGGGCTTGCTTATTCGTGCAGCTCTAGTTACTTAATCTTTCAAGGCTTGCCAGTCCCGCGACAAGGATATAGCACGGGTATTGCATGTGTACTTTAGAGTTACTGTTGACAAGGTCCATTTATCAGAAATGAAAGGAACTGTACACTTGGAGAATAATTGTCGCTTACGATTTGAAAAGAAAGAAAGACATTTCGCTCGGAATAAATTTTGATAAAGGTGTTGGTAGTAAACATTAAATCGGAAATAATCTGCCACGTGTGTGCTCCCACCGCAGTGCCTTCTCCTTTGTTTCTTTCGAGTTTAAAAGCTTGTAAATAATGTCAGTTAATTTGTCTTCACATAAAACCATCCCCAGCTGTGTCCACAGTTTTGGTGGTTTAAGTATAGGCGGCTTTGCTACTTTGAAATTTTAGAATCTTGACCAACATCTGAGCCGTAAGCTCGTTCTTAGCTCGTGGCCCACTTTTGATAATGAGATGCCGAGATATGAAGGGAAATGTAGTCGTACGTTCAGATGTTATGATACAGTGACTTGGGTTTTATGTGTATTGCTTTGTTTTAAATGAGGGAAACAGTCACGCAAGAGTGATTGTCCAGTAGGACCCTAACGTACGTCCACCTAATCTCAACGTTTCAAATTTAGCATTTTTTGTTTAAGTCAACTTTGTTATGAGCTGCTCTTATTAATTTCATCGTATAAACCCCAATTTTAACGTTAAGTTCCGTACGCTCGACGTTTCTCGTCGGACACTGAATTAATGACAAGATATGTCCGGGTTTTCAATGGCAAAGATCCTTTTAAGCGAAAAATTCCTTCGTCGTGTAAAATAGTGAAATTCCGCAAAAATCAGTGTGACCTATTACTGTTAGACCGCCCTTTATCGTTATCTATAACTATAGCTTTGTTTAAGTTTTTGAAAAGAAATTATCAAAGATGTGAAGAACAATTTTGTACGAGTTAAAATAACAATACGTACAGATAACGGTATTTATCGCGAAATGTATTATAGTGCTCGCATATTTGGATTTGCACTGTGCCTTTTGTTCAGTCTCAGCGTGGGCTGGGCGCCTTACTGAAATCCGCTCTTGTTCGCTAAGCGTAAATAATTGACTGCGAATTTCATTCCCCACAAAGACTGTTCCACTAGAATTTCGGAAGTTTTCGCCTAAATTGTATGGATGCGTGAGCCGGATGGGCCCTAAATAGGAAAACCAATGGTCATGGACCTATTGTTTGTAACTAGTATCAAGGCCCGGCCTTTGATGTCTGTTTCCAGACAAAGAACGCAATTAAGTTTCGCAGTGCAAATAATTTACTGTGCCAAGCGGAAGAAGAGGTCTAATGCCTCATGAGGCTGATTTACCTTCATTAAGCAGTGAAAGGGCTTTGTATAATCCTTATTTATGTCAAAGATAGGCGGCAAAATCCGAACGCATTTGTCACGTAAAGTAGGGTAAAGGAAACGTTTTGAAGTGTAGCAGGATTGCTCCATATATTACGAGAATGCATGCTGAGCTCAACTTCCGTAACTGTACTGTAAAAAAATTGAATTTACAGTGATTCATTGTGCAGCAAAAAATGATATAGGACTCTACTGCGAAAATAATTTTCAAAAATGATTCTTCTACCACAAGTTTGTGCTAAAAAACACTTGTAAATATTTTTACAGCAAAAGTCCGTATAATTTTTTTGCTGCACAATGAATCACTGTAAATTCACAAAATATTTGTTTACAGTGTAGTCTATGTATCAATATACGAAAAGTAAATTGCGAAGTTTGTAAGCTTTCTGTGTAGACGGAAATGATACCTGAAGTGTAAAGTGCTGATGAATAATTCCTTCCGTTCGTCCAAAAGGCTGAAATTGATCAAGCCAACTGTCCTAAGCGGATATGCCTAATCTCCGTCGCGGATCGGTAGATTTTCGTGCAGTATGTTTAAGGGCTCCCCTGATTTGCTCGAATATGCGGAAGTAACATTTCAGTATGAAAATCAAACATTCTTAAAACGTAACCTCAGTAAAGAGCAAAAACGGTTTAATTGTTGAAATACAACGTCTTTACGAGAATCTTTACGAGAATGGCGAAGTGTTTAGGTTAAAGAAACTGTCAGCATCAGTACTTCAA
Source organism: Triops cancriformis (assembly GCA_020615345.1). Lineage (NCBI taxonomy): Eukaryota > Metazoa > Arthropoda > Branchiopoda > Notostraca > Triopsidae > Triops > Triops cancriformis. The sequence continues at coordinate 39,435 of JAHZNP010000070.1, read as the reverse complement.
ATCACTTTACTGTACTCAACATTTACATAAAAAACATTCCGAACTGCGCGGACTACCTTTTATAAAGACAGCGAGTTGTCAAAACTTTAAGTCCATTCACGACTTAACGATGATAAACTCAGCCTCAAAAGTCATGCAAACCTCTCGTTTGCCCAGTGCTAGTTTTATTTGTTTAATATATGTTATTCTTTTTTTTTTATTTCAGCACAGTACAGTAGCACTACGATTTTGTCAACCTCGATTGTGGAAACTCACGACTGTGTCAATTACCGCAGAACTTACTTTAATCTGGCGACATATACGTGTTTTACATTGCTTTCGTTGATAACGCACTAGTTATTCACCGGAATTATGACTTCATCTGAAAATAGCCTCATTAAAAATAAATAAAGGGCAGTTGGTTTACTTCTTTTCCCTACTAACAGTTTGCCCTAAGTTTTGGCCCATTTTCATTTCGCAACTCGACCAGTCCAATGAAGTGCACTCCAAATTGCACGCCCTAGGGAAACGCATTAAAAAGTTATAGTATTTTACATAAGGCATTTCGCTTAGTCTTTGGGGCACTTCAATTATATAGTGTGTTCATTCATTTTCGTCTCTTCAAAAGCCGTGAGGCGAATCCTAATTTGGACAAAGAACTTCATTATCAAGGTCATTGTCACCAAGTTGACTGATCAGCACTTCTGAAGTATACCCCTTTTAAGACGATGCCTATTTCGCGACGTCACTTTTGCATTGTGAAATAACTATTAGCATGAATAGGTACCATGATAAGAACTTCCACATTACATAGACAAACAAATCTTGAACTCAGATGACTTCTGAAAAGTGATTGTCCTCGTAGGGTCTAACGAGTGCCTATAATATCCAAATTCTGTCTTTAATGTTTTAAGCCCTTTTTTCGTCGGTTAGAGTGGCGATCCCTACACACTTGGCGCCAAAGCCCGGTTTCATGGAAAACAAGTGTTTCACGGACCGATGTGGAGGATCACTGCAGGGAACTTCGAGCTCATTACATTTATTTCGTGTTTTGAGTGCAATTTATTTATTATTACATAGTAATGTAGGAGAAATCGTCTTATACGGCTTTTAAGGGATTGGACCTTATACAAAATTAACAAAATCTGGGTTAAATCCGGCCATGTCGGATGAACGAAAGCATGATCTGTGGCCCGGTGTTTGCCGACCGTTACGTTAGAGCACGAATAATGACGCGGACTTCTGTCAACACTCCTTGAAATTAGGGGAAAAGTAATTCACACACCCTGTTCAATGACCTTCTACGATTTGACAGATTATAACAAATAATAAAAACATTCCAGGTAACACCTGTGCTGCAGACGGTGCGTGGGCCAAAAAGTGCCGTACGATAGTTCACCACAGACTTCCGTGTAAGAGTTGATTTGGTTCTCTTGGTCAGTTACAGTTAATATTTTGGCAAGTACGGATCAACCAATACCTCACTATTTGTCATAAGAGTTATCACTACAACGGAATGTGATTCCCGTATTCTGAAATCAAAGTCGAATGACTTGGGTGTACTTATGTTCCGTGTTACCTATTACCTTCGAATAACAAGGTTTTCATTCCTGCAATTCAGTGCATCAGGATTCTTGAAGAGTGTCAGTTTCAAAAGTCTACTCCTTGTGTACATCTTTGGATTGCACATTCCTCAACTGTTAGCGAGTATTCTACTGTTTACTCCCTTGATTAGTGCACTCTCATTAAAGGTGTAAATTAGCTACAGCTGACGGTGTCAGAAAGTTGACATTTTGGGAAGCAACATGGTTTAGTTTCCTACGACAATATGCTTACGTTGTTCTGGTGTTGTAGTAACCAAGAAAGTTTATGTAGTGCAAGCGCCCTTTCTATTGTAAAAGAGCACGGCTGTTATCAAGATGGTGACATTTCCAAACCAACACTGGAACAACAATCCTCGAATTGTGCAACAAAGGAAAAAATGCCTTGGGACAGCTCGGTTCACATTCTCGACAATTCCGTCAGTCCCAGCCGAGTGTATCCAGGGCAATTTACTTATCTTCCTCGGCACTTAACCAAGTTATCGCCAATAGGAAAAATCCCTAATCACAGGTACACTTTAAAATATGACATTCTTGACGAGGGAGCTTTTATTGGATGGGTAAGTTGTGGGTTGACGTCACGCCTCCCGTTTCTCTTCCTAGCTAATGAAGTTCTTGAGGACGGCGCGTCGTAAAAACAGTGAGAATAAGGAATCGAGAACTAGGACAATACTTTTTCCTCTTTTGCTGGCGTCTTTTTTAGTAAAGGAACATTTTCTACGTGAATACGCTTTCTTTTTCCAATGCCACTTTTACTTCGTTGAAAAAAGGATGCAACGTAAGAAGCTTGGCTCGCTGGCTTTCCATGCATTCTTAGTCACTGTGGATCAGCAGTTGGACGTACTGCAGTGGACTTGTTTACTTGTTCTGGCAAATGCTCGTTTGATCAGCTAGAAATGGCATATAATTTGAAGTACGGCATTTCGGCTAAATGTCTGTCACTTCCGTATCGAAACCGCATCAAATCGTACGAGTGGGCTGCCAACCATGCTTGTCGCAACAATACCGTGAAATACAGGTGCTTGCCACGAGAAATGATAGTGAATAGTTAGACGTACTTTATGGTAGTTAATTTGTGACTATTTAGACTTATATATAATACGGACTGACGCTCTGTTTTGTTAAACAATATTTTGCCTGTGTTTTGTGTAGAAATGGTAAAATAATATTATCTTGTCTTGTTAACTTGTCATTATATTAACTGGACATTGTCTTATTTTAGGTATGGGCGATTGAACGTTCTTCGGTGGCTCTTGCTAGAGGCCGATATGCCCTCCTTGGAATCCAGTAACAATGGGATACTTGCGCTGCATTACGCGGCAGCACGCGGTTGCTTGGACTGTGTCAAATTGCTTGTGGAATCGACGCCGGAATTCCAGTAAGTTACATACTTTTTAAGCGGTGGAGTAATTGTTCTCATGAATTATTCTCTATCTAATTCTTCTTCCTTCTCTATTTAATTCTTCTTGTTAATTAATTAGTTAACGAGCGTTGAATTTGAGATTTCGCTCGTAGAAAGTAATGATGCGTCAAGAATCGATTTAGTGTTATGTGGGTAGGTTACACGAGAAATCGCTGCAGCGATTCATAAGTAAATCTAGATGTTTTTACGTAGTTGTAAATATGGGAAAAGTTTAGCGTCGAGATTAGGTGCAAGGCGAATTTCGTTTCTTTGCTTGTTTGGTGTCGGTAAAGTGTTGTAAGATTTTACGCGAAAGGACAACTCACATTCTTTACACTACATTAAGAAAGAGAGCCAAGAATGGCGGAGGAAAATGTGAGAAGTGACGTAGAGAATTTCTGTTATGTGCTGGGGTAGCTAATTCGTAATGAAGAGGCCGAACTCCGGGAAACGAAGTTTGATGGGCGAGTGACGTGTTACTTTTACCAACCTAGAACTTGTAATGAGCTTATCGACGTGAAAGGCTCATTTTGGAGAACATTATTATCATGAAAGAATGCGCAAATGAATTTGGAGAATTTAGTAATGCGTACCACGTTGGTTCGTCTCGAAGAATACTTACATCTAAATTAAGGCCATTGTCGACGTGAGCGAACTAATGCAAACAAAATATAGAACACTTGGTAGGAGATTTAGAAAAAAATGGCAACGACTTTTTGCCAGCTCTCCTGGCATAATTTCTTCTTCAGAATATGTAGTGCATGACGGTGTTCTTTTAAATAAGCAAGCTCATGGCAATTGTGAATGATAAATTAATATTTGAACTACTTAGGAAGTTTTGTTTGTAAAAAGTGACTTGTCACGTATTAAAGCTTTTTTTACGGTATTTTAAACCAAAAAGAAAAAAGAAAATCGGACTTGTAAGTTTTATTTTATCATCCGGTGATTTGATTTTATTATGGATGTTGGATAGTGCTGCCGCTCTTTTAATGCGGACAGCGTCGGAAAGTTTTAGGCAAAACAAGACGCGGCGACCCAAGGAAGCTTTACAAGGACATTAAACTTAAAAGCTGCGCTATCCTTACGGCACTCACAACTGTCCTTTTCCATTCCCAGTTGTCTTTTTAGGCAAAGCGAACATAACGGCATCGTATGATTCATGACCTTCACGTGTGGCCTTCTACAAATCAGAAGCCACGTGGGTTACAAGTGACACCGGTATAAGTTATGATACAAAATAGAACACCCGGAAAGTTTGCCAACTTGGCTCTGTTAATGCTTAAAAATAGCTTAGTACAATGAGTTAACAGATCGCATTCTTCCTAGGACCATTGTTTTTCATTTAGTTTTTTATATATTTATTTGAACTCATAACTTGTCAAATCATTTAACTGAAAAAGTCTACTGGTACGCAAAGTACTGTACCAAACCTTCACTCGTATAACCAAACGATTCGTGACTCAAAATAATAATAAAAATGCTTAAAGATCGCCACGAATCAGGGAAAAAAACAGAATAACTCCAAACTCTCTAAAGCAGAGTTTGGACTATATTACAAAGTTATGTGAGATTTTTTTAAGTGGAATTTTATTGGATGGAAACTTTTTAAGATTTCACTCCGAATGGGATCGTGTGTTTAATTTGTTTCTCGGATTCCGAACTAAGCATTCTGAGGGTCACGTGAAGTACTGCCATAAATGAGTTCACAAAGACAGATCGTCTTCTTAATAATCAATATTTCCGGGTCAAAAATAGTTAACACAGCCAAAAAATTACAAACAACGTTTCTTGGTAATACTTAAGAGCTGTAAACCTCTTTTTGCAAGCAAGTGTAATTTTTTTGCCATTTTGCAAGCTTGTAATGAACTGCGCATTACTGAAAACGAAAATCGCTACATTAAACAATCATGGTGCAGTCATAGTCGTGCTGTCCGATTTCAGTGAAATGAAGTTTCGAGAGTGAAAGGTGAAAGTAGAGAACGACACTAGTCTGTGGCTCTGTCTTGTGATTTACGACAGATTGCGACACGACCACGACTATCGCAAGAATCCTAACCAATTTTAGTTACGATTATCCCAATTAAAGCTTGTGACGACATCTAGCCGTCGAATTGGAAACGCCTTTAGTTGGCTTTTCGTCCTTCCCTCACAAGCGTATTTCTTTTTTTTTTTTCGTCGGGCCTGGAAAAGATCTCAATCCTTATCGGTCGATGTCCCATTAGTGGAACATTTTATTATATCTGATGAGATATTAAACGATCGAACAGATTTTTAGCCAGCATGAAAGATTCTTTAAAGACTACGCTCGAAAATGTTCGGATTTTCCCATTTTCTTTTGTTTGATTCGAGGTACAAGTCTGTGACATAAAACAGAAATGATGTGAAAGGCATCTTGTTTCCCACAAGTTTATTAGTAATTCATGAACTTACTGTACACTTCCTACTCAGTGAACTGTCCTAGGTTAGACACTAGCAGATGCTGTACAGTTTCTCAGAACAACTAGGATATAGGTGAAAAGAATCCGGTCACAGATATGGGGCTATACTTTCTTATTCATGAGCCGAATTCCGCCACTGTTTAAGGTGTTAGTATGTAATGCAAGTTCAATTTCCTGACAACAAAATCGGGTCAGACAGGCCATCGATTATTTGCCAATTGCGTGATACCGGCATCAGTGTTGAGAAGCGTGGTAGTGTTAACTCAAGTAAGGAGGTCAATGAAAAGGCTGTCATGTAAAAGGAAACCTCGCTTGCTTGCAGCCCAGCCACCTGATAGCCGACGTTCGGCTTGACTTGAAGAAAAGCACTCTCTCCTCATCTTCATTGTTAGACCACTTCTGCTGTGGAATACTGTACTCTATGAGTTGCCCGGAGCAACGGAGACCGTTTGTTGAGGTGGGCTCTCATTAAAGTTCATCAGCCTTGTATAGCAACATAAGGTGCATCCCTATATACTTTCTGTGAAACTTTCAGCTTCAGTGCCCGGACGGTAAATAAGTCATATGTGCTGGGCTTGGTCGTTGTAGAACCAACCGAAGTAAACAGACACACGTTGTCGTTACATTCGCCTGACCAAGCATTGTTCACCTGAGACTTAGTGATAGTACTAGCTCAAGGTTTCAGTGGGACTACTTTAGTTGACATATTTCAGCTGTAAATAAAGGACTTCTGTAAAAAGTCAAGTGTAAATTTGGACTCCCTTTCACATCCTGGACATATTTATTGACGTGAAGTGGCTTTTTTTGTACGACACCGCAACTTTCTCACATGGCCCGAAACTTGTCTCGTAAGCCTTGCGGGGTTTGTTTCAAACTGTCGTAGTTGTTACTTTATTATTCACACTTCACGTTCGGATATTTATTTGTGAAGTATTTATGCAGTATATTAAATATTTCGTTGTATTCTAAATATTTTAGTATATTTTAAGTATAATATTTATTATGTTTTAATTATAATATGATTAGATTTTAAAGATAATAGTTATTAGACTTTAAAGATAATATTTATTAGACTGAAGTGTAATATTTATTAGATTTTAAGTATTTATTTATTAAATTTGAAGCATTTTAATATATTTTAAGGATTTTATTGTATTTTAAGGATTTATGAAGGTACACTTTTTTCCCTAATTTCCTTTGATAAGAATTTAATAGTCTTTTACGTATCAATCTCTTTGTATACAAAATAGCTATAAGCGTCTACCGGCAGAGTTTATCAAGAGCGTGTTAAGTCGTGCAAATACGACGCTTGATGTTGACTTGTTATTGCTTTGGTATGGGCAGCGTTTTGAGAACTTTGTTGAGTTCAGTTGTTCTGGTCTGCCGGTAAAATAGAGCGCCCGCTTCCCCCTTACTCCCACGTCATCTTTTGTTATGGTATGAACAGGTCGTTGCGAGGACTTCGCTACATTGCGTTCGGCCATGCTTGAGTCTTTGCACTTGACCATCTTATGCCTTTGGTTTAGTTCCTCCAAGGTTTTTGTCCTGTGAAGGCAAACCTCGTCCATATACTTAGCTTCTAAATTAGTATTAACCAAGAAAAACAGGCTTTCGAAGTTTTGTGTGTGATTGATTACACCGCAGACTGGAGCACTATCCGTGTTCGGAAAAACATGGGCTCAGTGAGGTTTTTAAGACTACGTTCTTGATAGCAGAGAGCAGTTTGGTGTAAAATGCGATTTGGATGGGCGCCGTGTGTAGCGGAAATTTACAGAATTCCTTCCTGCAAAGATCAGTTTATAACGGGTAATTAGTACATTTTCTAGTAATAAAATTGTTTCCAATCAATCGTCCTGAAGACTAGTGTACGCTTACTCCCTCAAGACATTTTGCATATTGAGGCCACTGTATACCCTTCCTTTTTTATAAAGATTTATAAAAGTACGGGAGATTTGCGTTGAAAGTCTTGCTATAACTAGTGCAGATTCCTTCTCCCATAAGTGTTACTTTGTAACTCGTATAAATAACGTAAAAATTTTAACACGAACAAATGTTAGAACTTACGATTTTAACAACTAAAAATAAAAAAAATCGAGAATTGGAAGAAGTCATCGAATTGAGTCATCAAAAATTAATCGTACCATCTAAAAAAATTCCATTTGATCGATGGATATTCTTAAGCGAAATTTACTGTCGAGAAATTGTTGACAAAATTCAACTGTAGTTGCAAAATTATAAGCGCAAGTTTCTAATTAATCGCCCACAACAGAAGGGGACATACAGTGGTTTTAATGCATTAGCCTGCAAACTTAGTTGCGACATGCAAGTAGTGGCCGAATTGAGCAATTTTTCGTTGAAAGTTTAGTGAATTTGCTTACCAGATAATGTAATAATAGACTATAAAAGTCAGAACTGTGCGACATTAGAGAGGACGAACTCTCGTATAGGGTTCGGTGAATATGGTTCAAGGTGTCCGTGAAACATAGTTTGTACATAATATGTATAGGCTGTTCCCATAACATTTGTTAAATTATCACAGAAGGGTTCACAATTACCCTAGCCGTAATTGGGTCCACTTCTCTCGTCAAACATGAAAAGGGGTCCTTGCCCCAGGAAAGACCAGGAACCCCTTGATTGATGTCCTTTCCCTGCTGCAAGAACGTCAGATTGTCTTGAGAATGTGCTCTATATTTTAATTAGAATTCTATCTTCGCGACAGAATTAAGAAATGAACTTCGTAACTTGAACTAAGCCTCTTCTATAGACACGAAATGATTAAAATGGGAAAAAGAAAGTAATCCTCGTAGAGTACAGCTTCATACTGGAGAGAGTGTACATTTTACGAGTTATTAGTACCGTATAATATTGTACTGGACTATAGCGCTACGCAAGGGTGCTGATAAGCTTAAAAGAACACGAGTTGCGCTGAGAAAAAAATTCCTGAAAGTCAAATGCGCTTTTCAGTCCAGTTGCTTTTCTAAATTGTTGCACCAGCGAGGGCAAGTTGTTTTTACCCCTGAATACAACAGTGACGTCACGCTTGACGAATTTTTTTCTGCTCGAGCCACTAGCTAAAGATCGAATTTTCGGGTAATGAACGGCGAAGAAAGTTGCGCTTGACGAGCGGCCGCTTACAGACTATGCAGCGTAACTGTAGTGTGAATTCGTAAGGCGAGTGAATTGCTTGGAATGTTTCGTCAAGTAAACCTGGGCGTAAGACAGCCCAACGTGCCGAAGGGACGTTCCACTACCACCTGTCAACCACCTGACCACCAGCAGCACAATCTCTCCCAAGAGCATTGCCTCCACTTTTACCGGGTTTCGGTCCTTCCAGTCACTTTGGCGTTTACGTAAGTCCGGAACGCTAGACATGGCATGGATGCGCAAAAGTAAAAAAGTAAAGACACCGTCTCCTCTGTAGAGAAGAGTGAGTGCAAGTTTCCTTGTGCAGGGCAAGAAGCTCTTAATATGGTTGCGAACTGATAAACTTGTCTCTGGTTGCTGTCCAGTCACTAGTCCGTACAAACCTGTAGAGGTCACCCAATCTTAGTAGGCTAACTATGTCTCTTCACCGATTTCCTTGTATGGACATTTTTGGCCAGTATGTCCATTTTAATAAGAACGAGTTAACACTGAAGTACTGGAAGCTGGGAATTTTATGGTATGGCGAAGTTTTCTGTCTCCTCGGGGCGGGAGAGACTGCGATGGAATTCGCAAACTGGCCATGTAAATGTTAGTCGTCCATTAGAGCGTCATAATTGGTCTGGTTGAACGTGACTACCAAATCAGCCATCAAGCGTTCCCTATGCCTGAGCTCTTACTCCCTCGTTTATAGCAGGTGTTACTTTTTACGCTCCCTGCAGAGCAAAACTCGTTGGCGCTGAGGCAAGCAGCCTATACAGCTGACCACAGTTGCGGTGAATACACGCTCCCGGAAACGCTTGTTCGAAGCTAGAGGACTGCCCTGGTACAGCGATTTGCCTTTTCTTATACACCAGTGGCCATTTGTTCGGATTTTTCCCGGTGACCTAGTGAGCCTCCATAACCGTTCAATTGTTGTAACCTAAATTAGGTTGCAGTTTGACTTAAAACTTTTAATGGTGTAGAACTGCCTTGTGGAAGTAGATGTGTTAGCTGCGTTTTACGTGGACATAAAATTACGAAGCCTAGGAGAATTTGCGTGAAGTTGGAATTGGAGTTGTCACGTGCGAGTTGGACAAGTGTTCAAAAAGATTGTTACAGACGGATCAAAAGATTTCGGTTTGTGGGATAATTGATCAAGTGACACTGTCAAGGATTTAGTGCAGAACTATTCATCATTTGTGCAAAGTTCGTTTCAGTTGTAATTTGCTTCCTAAAACCATTAGTTAATCACAACGCGTTGGAAAGACTGGATAGAAACAATAGCATTCATCCTAGTGTGGCGCAACTATGACCAACGGTGCATGACCGCAGCCCTCGTTTTGTCATTTGTTGATTTTTCGCAACAAAAACGCAAATCCTGTTGCTATTAGCATCCACGCTGCGAGCCATTACACCGAAAAACTATCGGTATACGGAGGCGGAGGGATGAACGGAAACACCATCTGGCCAGGGACTGGAGTGAAAAGGGTTAAAAGGTCTTTGTGAATTAGGTGAAACTCTAACGTACCCAAGAGCTAAAAACGCAACAAGAAATACCAGTCAGCTCTCCCATAACTAGTGTGACTTTTTCAGCACGAAATGGTGATCGTGAGCAAAGCTAGTCGCAAATTCTCGCAGTCTTGTCCCTCACTGGTAGCGACGAAAAAACACGTCGCATGGTACAACCTGTGTTGCCGTCTATGGCAAAAGAATTCGCTGTCCACCAGCTGCGAATCCTTGCTAAGTTCTACCGCGTCTCCGTCAGGCGTGGCGGTCAGGTGCGAATTAATTTTCAAATCGCTTTGTATTAATGTTTCGTGTGATAATTATCAGCCTCTACAGATGAAAAATTCCTGAACTTTCTTTTGTACCCAGTCTAGTCTTCGTGATTTGCTGGTACTGTGTTTAGGTAACAAGCTAACGGGGTTTTAATCTTGCTTCGTATGTTTCAGTAATGGAAAAATGTCGGATTTTGCCTGTCAATTGGAGATAAATCTGTTAAGTATTGATAACTTTTGAACTCGTTTTTTTTTAGTGCGAATCTTCAGATGGAAAACGACGTGACGCCTGTGTATTTAGCTGCCCAAGAAGGCCACTTGGATGTACTCAAATATCTGGTGGAGGAAGCTAACGGATCTCTATATATTCGAGCCAAGGATGGGATGGCACCAATTCATGCCGCAGCACAAATGGGATGCATTTCCTGTGTGCAGTGGATGGTAAGCTGAGTAACTCCCATTGGGTCATTTGTTGCATTTTTTCCTTACATTTTTAGTGATACAATGATCCGGTTTATTGGTCGACATAAATGTTCCCAAAGTTTCAACACTTTACTAGTGTGCCAGTTGTACAGCAAACATTATGTTTATTAGTATTGGTAGTTTTTTTATTTTATTTATTCATATTTTTTCTTTTTCATTTGTATTTTATTTGTTCGTATTTTTCCCTTATTTATTTGCTTTTTGTTTATATTGTTTAAATTTTTGTTTATACGTATTTTTTATTTATTCTTATATTTTTCTTTTTTATTATTCATAATTCATTTCCTTTTCATAATGCGATTTATTCCTGTTTTATTATTTGTGATTTATCTCTTGTCTTTATTTGTTAATGATTAATTAATTGATTATTTTATGGTGTATTTATATTTGTCTTTGAACCGGTTCTGTAAACAGGCGGCGTTCAGCGTTGTGCGTAGTAAATGTTTCGTCATCATTGAAATTATCTGTAACACGCTTCTGAAAAATTTTCTGTATTCTTATCCTCGACAGGTCAATTCTCAGAAAATTGATATCAACATGCGAGATTCTGACGGGGCAACGGCACTCCATTTCGCTTGTAAGTAGGAAAAATGGGGTGGCATGACATATAATTTCCCAACTTAACCCCGCGAAACTCCGCTATTGGTAAAAAGAGCACAGAAATATATAGTTTGCATGACAGCTGAGTTCAGCGGACCACGGAAGCCGCGGAAGCAGGATCATCCGCCTGAATCGCAAACGCAAGCATGTTGTGATTCATTTGCTCTCACTTTTCGTGCAGAGAAAAACAATAGATGTCTGAATTTTTGTGTGTATAAAACTTGCCGTGTCATAGCTCGCCAAACTAATGCATTTGTCTCCCTCAGCACTTTGCACTGACGTATGCCATTCTTCTATTTAGCTAGTCGCGGCCATCTCGACATCGTGCGATTTTTACTTGCGAAAGGAGCCAAAGTAACCCTTGACAAATTCGGCAAATCTCCCATTAACGACGCTGCCGAAAACGAACAACTGGAGGTACTAGCCATATTTTCTACTTTTTTTTCTGGTCTGAAGCGATGGCCTAGTCAGTCAGCTATTCAGTAAGGTATTTGTGCTTTGATTTCACGTCGATTGGCGTTCCCTTTCTTGACATGGATTTCGTGCCTGCATTGGGATACGTGCTAGTTTGTCACGACTTTTGTCGAACTTTTTGCAACGAAATGAAACGGGGTGGGGTTTTCCTAAAAGTGTGATACAAGGACGATAGGAAAATGAGTGTAGTTGTCAACAAGCGCTAGTCTGTACGGGATTACTCAGAAGCTTAGCTATTTAATGGCTTGTTGCGTATGTACTCATGGGTAACACTTTCCAGTGTTTGACGTTGCTGGTGCAACATGGAACCGATCCGGATTATGGGGAAGATGCTGACTATTTGAACAATCAAGGATCAAGCCCGTGTATTTGTAAACAGAATTCTAGCCACGATGGGGTAAGCTTCAGTATGGTTAGATACTATTGCTGAAAAAGGTAATTAACCAACTGTTGTGATTTGTAGGAAACATGTACTCCATCGTGCGATTGCCATTCGCCTTGCTGCCATTCTCCCGTTTCGGAACCTACCCTGTCAGGCCATGATAACGACACTCTGAATAACAGGAGGAATTCGTGCAAACCATTCTACCTACATCCGCCGCCCGTCACAATACCGCCAGAACATCAAGGCCTTTTCCCGGGCAAATCCGGGAACGAATTGTGCAACAGTAGTTCCTCATCGCCGCACACTACATTGAATCGAATGTCCAAATCCACCGATAGCTTTCATCAGCCGTTCTATTTGCACGATCCACGTGACGTAGCATACAATCGAATTCGAAGTTTGTTTGATCGAGGATCCGCAGGATCTTCCCAGCCTTCTTCAGCGTCCGGCAACTCCGAACTCTCTAGCGAGGAAGATGACCAATACCTGCACGGTAACAGGGAACGTCTGCCATCATTTAAAGGTCCGCTTAATTCTCTCTATTTAAACATTATTACTTTTTATTCTTTTATTTATGTTTATTTATTTTGTTGTTTTTGTATTCATTTATTTATATCCATTCATTTTGCTATTTTTTATTCTTTCATTTATGTCTATTTATTTTGCAATTTTTGTATTCTTTTTATGTTTATTTATTTTGCAATTTTTTATTCTTTTTTATATTTATTTATTTTGCAATTTTTTATTTGTGTTTATTTGTTTTTGCTATTTTTTGATTTATGTTTATTTATTTTGCTATTTTTGTCATTTCGTCAAAGTAGGAAGTTCCGTTCCATCTGATGATACCATGAGCATATCAGACAATGAAACTTCCCCGCTAGAGAACCACTACGAGGATCTGTACCATCACGAGCCTCAACCGGAGACAAGTTCAGCCTTGGTTGGAGCTACGAGCAGTGAAATCGTTGAGCCAGAAGCTGTACCTCCTCCGCCAGGTAACACATGACTATGATTAAAGATGAACATTATAATTCCCTATTGTCTTTATCGGCATTAATCATAAGTCGTAAGTTTTGATAGTGTTGTAGACTACGGTTGGCTTCGGGTTGTAAATAACAAGCGTCCTTTGTTTGCAGAGTTTGCTGAGACAACAAGTGCAGTTGCTCTTGCCCCGGTCTCCGTCACGGATACAGGGGACAAGACATCCCCGCCGAGTGCCTCCCAATTTACGCTAGGAGACCATCAAAATGTCAAGTACGTACGATCAAGGTTAGGAGTTTTCCGACTAACGGACATTGTCCGTGTCGTGAGTGTACGCCTTAACCTTAACTGGCATTGAGAACGAATTAGAAGCAACACACATTTTTCTGCAAACATCCGCATTTAGTACTTTTTAAGATTTCACACTTCTTCCTTCGTAAAGTTAAAGAACGTGGTGAATTGTAAATTTTATTTAAAAAAGGAAAGAAAAAAGTTCTAAACAAAATTGTTGTGCAGTTTCGCAAAAGCGAGTTTACTCATGGTAACCTTGTTGTCTTATATCGTAGGACCTTACGTCGCACACCATCGATTCCGCCGCCACCCCCGCCCCTTCCGCTTCATGATTGGGAACGGAGTTCGTGCAAGGATGCGAGCTCCTCGTCGTCATCCGCTTATGTAGAGGACAAGGAGGTGGATTACGGAATTTATTGTCAGGTGAATGACGAAGGTCCTTGCAAAATCGCCCACCAAGACAGCACGAAAACAAATATGACGCATAGCAAACTGTATCGCCCGTTATCTTTGCCTCCTGATATGGGACATGCATCAGCCGACCAGTCGAAAAACTTCCAGTCATTGGATGACAATAATAATGGGAACGGCAATAACGGGTTGAAACAACACCCGTCGTTCAACAAACAAAAGGCCCTACCCTTTATACCACCCAAGTTTCCGGCCCCTTCAAGTGGGGATGTCCTGATCAGGCCGTCGGAATACCTAAAATCCATAAGCAAACCCACGCCCGCCAAGTCGACAGGCCGGAGCAGCGAAAGTGCGACCAGCCAGGTTTCACGAGAAGGATCGCCTGATAGCGGAGTTAGCAGCTTAGAGAGCAACGGTCACCGCGACAATATCTCTGCGCAGGTAAAAAAAAAGATAGTGTTATAAATTTTATGTTTATGAATAATGTAGTTATTAGAATACATTTACTTCTATTCAGTTGTAAGTCTATGGTGCACCTAACCGTGTTATAGAGTAATTACGCGTTAAACAATTCGGATGATTTCACAAAAGCTCAATATTTCATCGAAAGTTCTCGACTGAAGTTCGGGATATGATATCTAGTTTATGTTGTTGAGACTTCCCGGAAAAAATATACTAAAGCTGTAACAAGTGAATTAAAGTTGAACACTCTTTAGAGAAAATCCATTTCAGAAATTGGTCCTTAGATTGTCACTATAGCCATTTTAGTTTGACATTTTGACGAAAAAAGAATTTAAAACCAAAAATATGTTTTGGAGTTAGCAACGAAGAAAATTCTCGAAAGCTATCCGGGTGACGACTCCAAAAATAATCGACTTACTCGAATTCTTGTTTTCACGAGACATTTTTTAAAAGGTGTTTTGTAGCAAACTGAGGTCTAATTTTTGAAAATGGTTTTCTCGAAAAGAAACTTGCAATCTGACTCCGTTGTTGCAAATTTATTTGATATTTTTCAAGAATATTGACGCTGTGTGCGGGATATTTTGATTCGTAACTTTAATAGCTATGAAGTATTATGAAATATTGAACGTTTTGCGCGAAATCGGATGAACCCGTTATAACATGGTTCAATGAACGTTAGTCTTAACATTATCACACACTTAGCGTCTCTTATCATGTCCCATAGAACTGAAAAACTACTGGTAGTGTATCGTATTATATAGCAACCCTAAACCTTTTCAGATGAACGCACCGCCCCCGCCCCCTCCATTACCAGTAATACCAGAGGTCGAAGATCGATCAACGGCGGTATACGACACGTGTGGTCCAAACACTGCCAGTACCAAGCCTCCTACGTCCCCTTCGGAATCGCCTTACGTACCAGGGCTCGGTAACTCTGGTCCAGCAGTAATGGCTGTTAGCATTCGGGATATTCAGAGCGTGCAACTAAGAAAAACTGAGAACCGATTAACCAAGAGCATATCAGCCCCCGTTTCAACGACAGGTAATTAACCTTTCGAATAACACATGATGGGCCAGACAGCGATGTCGAAGTCTTACGATAATCCTTCAGTGAATAATATTCTGAAGTCGTTTACTGTGTCTAGCGTTGTGTGAACAGGACTTACTTATTGTCCAAGTCGTAAAGTTGAGCTAGTTTTGCCGTGAAGTTGAAGAGAAATTCACTGCTGGTATATACTAATTGGTGCCATTTGTTTAGTTCCCGGTTTAGCCCCAGTTGATGGCGTGAATCCCCAGCAAAATTTAATTGCAGAGTTGAAAGCTTCCAAGGACATTATAGGCATCAAGAAACTTAAGATAGAAAAGGCCAAAGAAATTCAGCAACAGCAGCAAATGGAATGTGAGAAATTCCAGAAACAGTTTACGCCCGAGAATTTCGTTGAGAAGGTACGAATGTTTCCGAATTCCACTTATTTCCGTAAAAGCAGTTTTTTCCTTAACATTCTCCGCTTTTTTTCCCTAAAACTGCGTAGATTCCCGACACAGACGCATCCGGTCAAGCAATCCCACCGTGGAAACGTCAAATGCTGGCTCGTAAAGCCGCGGAAAAAGCGAAGAAAGAAGCCGAAGAAGCGCTGCGAAAAGAATTGGAAGAAAAGCGCTTGCAATCCATTCCCGCCTGGAAACGACAGCTCTTGATGAAAAAAGAAGATAATATAAAGTCGGTGTAAGTTTTTTTCTTCTAGTTGTATTGCTGTTTTGCGTAGTGTCATAAGCCCGTGTACTACTTGTTGTTTTGTGCATTAGTGAAACTCCATGTGTTGCGCATGTGCCGGCTACTATAGACCACAAGCAGCTCATTAGAGAACCGGAGGTGGAAATTGAGGAGAAAAAGACCATTCTCATCGAAGAAATTGAAGTACCACAGAAAGCTGGAAATAGCCAACCAGAAAATCCCGCTGGTGTTTCTCCTTGGAATGTACGACTTCGAAAGACTAACAGCACACTGAATTTGGCAGACTAACTTCTGGACTTGTCTCTTTTTTTTCAAACTTGAAATTCTTACACCCAAATGTACAGTCCGTCTTGTGTGAACTCGACTAAAGAAATGGGTTTTTGGCAAGCTTCCAAGCACTAACCCACTGTTGTATTACTGCTAATCTCCCTGTGCAGTGTCATTGCCATCTTTCGCTTTTTTTAGTCTCACGACATCGCCCATGATAAATTTTCCATGTAAATAAGTTTATCTTGAATTACAATTGAGTGGAATAGCATTTTCTGGCCAAGTCGGTCGATTGACTTTTCTTTCTGTATCTTGTTATCATAGAAAATCTTTGGCAATGATTAAAGAAGACCACCTAGAGACAGAACCTGTAATTAAAATCCAATACGGTTAGTAGAGCATGTGCAATTCTCCCACTCTACTTTGGTTTACTTTGCGTAAGAGCATTACATGCGTGTAAACGGCAGATGGGGTCTTCGGTCCATGGATTGCATAGGGATTCATTGTAATTCCCAAAGCACAGACATTAGTGCTCTCCTCAGTTGGCTCAACATTGACTTCAGTTTTGCCGTGTTATGGCCCAAACTGTCTTTTTTCTCTCTCCTGAACATGACGTATATGAGTATCGCTCCCGATGGACCTGAATACCGTGCATACCGAATGTCATACAAAGTTTGCTTTCTCTACAACATTGATAACTCTCTTCTTTTCCATGAAAAAATTCTTGCCTTGACTGTAAAGGTTACGAGTATGATTCGTATGTTATATTTTCCGCTTGTGATATAAATCTATTAGCTTCATCCGAAGCTTTCATAAGTTACCACTCAAAAGTCACTTACTGGCGTTGCGCCAGAGGTAGTTGCGTTAAGTCCGTACCTTTTTTTTCTCTCCCGCTCTTGTCAAGTTGTTCTCGTCCACAATCCACCGAGCCCAAAGCTTGGCGCCAGTGCTGGGAGCATCACACACACTCACACACGCTTACACACATAGTAGCTTAGCAACCGTTGCTGAAGATCGACGCTTGTGAATAAACTCGGGAAGCCTTGTGAATTTGTTTTATGTATACGTACCCTGATTATTTGGTTAAGTCCTTAGCTCTGCCGTCTCAAGAACTTATAAGATAACGCTCAATTCTTCCGTAACTTGAGATGGATTACAGTATGGTGTTAAGCACGCTATAAACCGGTTACAGGTAGGTGGTTCGTGTAACATTTCTAGTTTGAAGGCATGTGCCTTCGTAACCTGTCCAAGACCTAGGATTGAGTAGTAATCCGTGAAATTTTGCCGTACTAAAAGTAATTCCCTTGTAGAATCTAGCGTACTCCACTGAGAAAATTGTGTACCTCTGCACGTATTACTGCTTGCTACGTTCGGCCTGCGACAACCCAGTTTCTTCCTTTTCAAAAGATAACGTGGACACAAACCGAGCAAAGGAATCTAATTAGAAACGTATTGAGCCTAATATTTAGAACTTTGGCCTTGCCGTGGGAGTAAACTCGCAAATCAAACTTCGACAGCGAATAAGTTTCACTACGCAGTTAATGAAAGTCGTTTGGGTTATATTTCTTGGAAATTTCGTTGATTTTCCAGTGTAAGAATTTATTCTCCATTTTCTCTCCCTTGGGTCGGGATGCATTTAGTGTGGTAAGGAAAAAAAACAAAAACAGGCTGCCAGTACTTTACCCAGACATTCCGCCGTTTGGAGATGGTTTCGTCGAAAACGAACGTCTTTTATGTGCGTTCCGTGAACTCTTTGCAGCTAAAAAAGGATAAGAGTTGCACCTTTTTTTGAGCTATTACGAATTATGATACTCAAATTGTGTGGCGTGTCGGTGCCCTGTGCGGCACCACGTGTCTGTGAAACGCTGGATCAATAAGAGTATATCTGAAGCTCGACCCCCTCAAGCAAACTACTGTTTTCTCAAAGCCCGGCATTGCAGAAAGCAAGACTTGTGCATGGCAAATTCTCCTAGTATGCAAGCTTTCGGTCCTTTTTAACGACTTACACAGTCCGTAACTTGCCGTAGAAATAAATCAGCGTCTTATTCGGTTAGCTTACAAAAAGGTTGTTGCATGCTTGCGTACCACCATCGCGGTCGTTGAATGGCCCATACTGGCCTTGTTTGCATTCCGTGTTCTGGACAATCACCGGTAGGACTGTGGCTGTGCAGCTGCTGCTGACCGGTACCCAAAGGCCTATCTTTAGTGACCATTGCGTCCCAAATGGAATGGTGGGTGAATTGCTTTGGTAGAATTAAGATTTTTCTGCATACGAGGGACGCTGGGGGCAAGGTACTGCAATGCGCAACTTTCCACTCGGACTTCTCCCTCGTCTCTTACCGGTGCTGGCTTCGCTTGACGGATAATCTTTAAGCTCTTCAGACAGTAATGTTTGGAACGTAGCAAACCTTGTTTCCAACATGCATGCCACGGAGTTCATCCATGTGTAGTGAGCGAGAAAGACGCGCCAATTATTTTGTGTGGAGTTGCTTAAAAATTCCTTGCTTGGTCCACTGCCACTTGTTTGACTATTCTAGCTGAGAATCTTTTGAAGGCCTGCCTCTTAGAGCTTGGAGACTAGTTGGCTTCTTCAATTTCCTTGGGAAGCTCTGGAACGAACCAGACAAGAACATCTGAGACATCGACATTAATCTAACTTCAGTGGCGAATAGTTTCTCAATTAAGACCAGGTCGAAACGTAAGTAATATTATAGATACAATAATGTAATTCTCGATGTTCTGTTCATTCAACCTCGACTATCGTAGATAGAGTTGCGAGCGTTATGTCTCAACCTTCTTGGCTTCCAAAAACTCGGTTCGCCCATACGCTTTCTGTTGCTTGGGGCCTCTTGATATTACTTCAGAGCGTTTATTTATGAAGGAGTGAGTAAAAACGTGATTAACATCTCGTAGGTGTGGCATGTCTTGGGAAGGTCAATTGCTTTCCATTGACATCTGCTTCTTGGTTTTAACAAGTCCGAACCACTGTCGACCAAAAAGAAGCTTGACTAACCCCTGTAAAGAGCCAAAGCCAACACACCTAGCTTCGCTTATAGAGACGTGGGCAAACGCGGGTTGCTTGTCCAGGCGGTGGCTGGAAGTGGTTTATACCTTCGAGAGAAACAAGGGGGCATTTATTTCAAGCAAAATGCCAATATGCTTTTTTTATTACTTGCCAACCAACCGACTCCCTCGTAATTAATTGGGTACCCACTCAGTTTAGTCAACGCGATTCGAGTATCTTTAACTAGGCAGTGTACATTGGGTAGAATTGAGCGTTTGGGTTTCATTCCTCCCAACAAAGCATTTCATGTGTCGTCAGTACTTAAAGTGCCTCAATTTTGTTTATCTTTCAGGGTGGTCTCTTTCAGGGGACTGGTGCTTACAGGAAAACTTTCATTACGGGGTTGACTCATTCTGGCTCATCAATTCTGGTACGCGTCACCACCCGCGGCACACGGGGTGGGTGCCGCGAAAGGGGCAGCGGAGCAAGCCCATGTGCAAGCTCAGGCTGTTGCCCAGGCCAATGCCAATATCCAAGCCTATAATAACGAACGCGGAGTCCCAGGGATGGATGAACGCGGTTCACAATGGTAAGAACGCCGCAAATTGAAGCTAGTGACAAACAAGAATGTTTCATGAGCAAGGTTTAACACGTGCAGAAATCTTTTCAAACGGGGTGCTTTGTCTCACATCTATCATGTCCACTATTTTTTTTTACATTTTTTTCGTTTTTTTCCTGTCGTCTTTGCATTGTCTCAATGCCAAAGGCGGTGAGACACTTTTTTCCCCCCACCAAAGCTAATTTAAGCTGATTTTACATGAGTAACTTTGAATCTTTGTTTCTTTTGATCGCTTTTAAAATCTTAGGTATTTCTAAATGCTATTAATGACTTTTGAAAATAAACAAGACCATTAGGAAAAATTTACAGGAACGCTTTCATGCTGGTTTTGTTACTAAACTGACTTGGGTCGTGTGGTTTGCTTAAAGCCTAGTATCTGGAGCTATGCCCACAGGTCTATTTCAAACTAACGTACGCGTTGTATTCTTAGTCAAGGCTTCCTCAAGCACAACTCATTTTCGTTCGCGTTTGTAAGAGAAAAATGTTTTCTGTTACGTGCTCTGTTGCCTCTCGTGCCTAATCTAACAAGTTCCGTGGACCACTTCTGACGTAATCGCTACTTTTTATGGACTTTTTCATGGCTTCCTATCATGTACAGTACAGTTAGGTTCCCCTACACCGTCAATGGGACTTTTCCTAGGGTCAATAAAATACGGACAGCAAGCGTGGCTCAGTTAACTCTCGTAAATACTTGACTGTATACTATTCAGGGCCAAATGCAGACGGCCTTCAGCTAAGAAATTGCAAAAAAAAAGTTGGACTAGAATTTTCTTTCTGATGCAGTTGTGTTCAGAAATCTCGAAGGTTGGCTTGTGAGTTTGCCAGAAAATTATACAATGATTTCTTTCAAAAACCGTTGGCCCATCCTCGAATCCTGTGTTTCACTTTAGAATCTTTAAAACAAACGTTTGTTTTTTCGAGCGGTCCTTAGTAATAGTGAAGAATATTCAATCATATTTTTACAAAGAGAATAATAATAATTATGGGTAAAGTAAAGTAATAATAATAACTACAGATACGAAACAGAAAATTATAATGATTATCACAGATAAAATAATGAATAATAGAAAAACACAATGAATTGCCAAGTTTTACAGGCGAAACTTAAACAAGTATAGGGCCAGATAGTACGAGCTTAAGATTCGTTTGCTTAAAACTCAGGCGGAAA
Organism: Triops cancriformis; assembly: GCA_020615345.1. Taxonomy (NCBI): domain Eukaryota; kingdom Metazoa; phylum Arthropoda; class Branchiopoda; order Notostraca; family Triopsidae; genus Triops; species Triops cancriformis. The sequence continues at coordinate 18,234 of JAHZNP010000070.1, read as the reverse complement.
TCGAGCTACGTTGAAGCAAAGGTGAACTTGTTTAATTTTTCAGTCTTTGTACCAAAATATCTCCACCATTTCAGGAAGAGGCTTTTCCATACTTGAGCAGTTGTCGCTGGCTAAGGGAAAATGTGGCTTCGAAAGACTGGTACTTAATATAACGCCAACACAGTCGTCCGCTTTACAGGGGATTACATACCCGACTCACCCCGATGCTTAAACTTACGTGAAAGAAATATAGATAGAACAATGGGAATAGGCATCACTTGGTCAGAACGTAACAGGGCTTGGAGAAATTAACGGGGGGAAATCTGAAAAAAGTCGGTTTTGACCAAGAGAAATACTTGATGCCGTACCGAAAGTGGCTACTGTAACTGCCTTTAAAATTTTTGCCCAGCATTACTTTATGTTTCTATAGACATTTCTCATTCTCTGTTGCTTATTTATTTTTATTTTTATTTTTATTACTGGTTTAATTAATTTTTTTTCCATCTTGGCGACCAGCGTAGGCTCTCACTTATTGTTGGCGTTGTTGTTTTATTTTATCTGTTCAATTCACTATTTATAAAGATACTTTATTTGCTGCTCTAATCCTTTTCTTGCTGCAGAAAGTTAACAAAGATTAATTTGGTGTGAGGCGGTTCACCCACATAATCGACATTCTGTTTATTCAGTCAGGCAACTTTGGATTCATTTTAGTTCGGGAGGTAGAAGCAATCATCCAAAACCAAGTATTGAATGTTTTCAAGGATAATTTAGCTCAGAAATTCCATTTTTACATCCGCTGAGTGTCTTTCCGCTTCACTGCCTCAGCAATCCAATGTCGTACAAAAGACTCTGGAAAAAAGATCTTCGAAATCTGGCCTTGTGCGATAGGTCCTCTTTCTATTTAAGAAATTGGTCAATTGTCACTAGCCTGGACGGTACTAAGTAGTTCCTTGTTAGATTGTCCGTGAATTCAGGATTGAAGGCCGTTTATTCTCCTCTAAGCCAGCCATTCTCTGAAGGAGCTCCGCGTTTGAGAACATGTCCAAAACAGCAAAAGCTGCGCGACTGGGGTAGATATAGAGCGCTGGAAGTATTACTGAGAAATAATGTGTTTCGGTGCAGTGCTTTATTGAGCCTTCAAAAAATGTAGTATCCACTCTGCTTGTTGAACAGTAGCGTAGGAATGAAAATTAGAAAACTAAACCTTCATTAATTAACTCAAAATATATGACTGAAAATGTTAAATATTTTTAGAAGCTTCTTTGTCGTGATTTTTATTTGACAACATGCACCAAATAACGTCATGAAATGTGCACTTTATGTGCTTTTGAAAAGACAATTTTCCTCGCATAATTTCAGTGGGGTATATGTACAAACATTTCTCCGTTGTTTTCTGAGAAATATTCATTAGAGGTTTTTTCTAATTTTATTAACTTCAAGTTACTAACGTAAAATTCGTTCAAATCTAACAAAGTTAATACAAACCTAACCGTTAAGAAATTTTTCGCGAAACATGTAACAGTAATTGCGAAATAGTCAACCAAGCTTTGACATGCTGTTTGTCCATAAAGGGAAACTGTGCAATGGCGTTTTAAAATATTAGTGCCTTTAGTCTTATGTCATTTCACTACGCCAAAGACTAAAAAGATTTCGACTTAGTCTGGATCTATCGCGATATGGTGGTGGAGACCGTATTAAATACTGATCTCAGGGTCTGTCTTCAGGGTCTATACTGTAAAGCTGACGTGGTACATTCAAGTCACCGTTTTGAAATTCGGGCTTCGAAGCAATGGCTAATTCAATCAAAATTCACTGCCGTTGCCAAGCCCTCGTTTTGAATTTTTCTCTGAATTTATCCATGTCTGTTTATAAGGTTTAGACAGCCCAAGAATACGTGGCCTACTTTTTACAGCTGTCCTTACATGGGCGCACGCCGACTCCGTTCCCCGCTTTATTTCTCGTGCATTGTGTCTATGGTAGCGAAGTCGATTGATAGAAGCACGCGAGCGCGAGTCTAAGTGTGACGTCTTTTCGCAAACTAGTCTGCTTTTGGATCTCAAAGCTAGGACAGTGGACACGATTATTCTGACAAAAACATTTCCCAAATCGTGACTGTTGTGTTTGACATGAGTTCAATGAAAGTGAATTGTGCTTAACCCCAAACCTTCTCAGAGAAGAGAACACTAAGCTTGTATGGTGATGTACCTGACAATTCCTCGCAAGACAAACTTTCCAGAATTTTCCTCCTTGCATATTTAACAGCTACCCAGTTTGGCGCGAGATCTCGGACTTTGAAAGCATACCCCCCACTTTAAGTTATTTTTTCTTGACCCTTGTCCTCTTGAGCTTAAGACCGAACTGATTTTCTCCCCCCACCTGTGTTCAAGAAAGACGTTACTAACTTGTCTCGTTTTTATTTTCGTAACCCTGTTTTGGGGTCGTTTGCGGTGGTGATCGACATGTGCGCTTGCTTGAAAGGTTACGATACTTTGGATAACGTCATCTCGCCGTTCCGGTACGAGGCCCCAACCCCCCCAAAAGCCAGAGAGAGAAAGAGAAAAAATACACGTGTGCTGCTTCTCCTTCTTTTGGAATTATTATTGTGTTACTGAGTTTTTGTTTCACCGGTGCTTCTCCGCTTTCTTGGCGCCCTAGTTTAAATCAACATCCCAACGTTTATTTTAGGACAAGCAGGGCGAAAATGATACCTGGCACCGCATTGCGGAGTTGCCGTTGCTGCACATTTTTGTTGCATACACCAAGGTCCGTCGTTGGCATTATCAAAGTAGGTCTCCCAGTGAAAGGGGCGAGGGAACCTTGTTTTCTGTTCAAAAGGCTAGGTCAGATTAGAAAAAAGACGCAATCAGACCGTCGCTTGGGCTTGCATGCAATAGCCGTTAAAGGAACAGTGGCTTGGTAGTACCAACGTTTTGCCTGGTATGCGGCAAAGTCCATGATTATTCTTTGGGTTTTCTTCTTTTTTTTCTTCTTTTTTGTTTCACAGCGTAATCCCTTTAGTAGAATGACACCGTATGTATGTTTTTATGGCCATTTTTGGAATTTCGATGTAGAGACATGTCTTAAAAGTCTAGTTTAGCGGGTCATTTCATAGTGAGTAAAACCGCGTTGCTTGACGTCAACTCGTTGCAGGAGTCGCGCGCCAATGGCAAGTCTCGACTGCATGGAAGATGTGCAGACGACTCCCCACCAAGACACACCCCCTTGTCTAACCATAACGAAAGATAAAGAAAAAGAAGAGACGCTCTCACCAGGTAATTAGACACCTCGTAATGTAGCGTCGGTGTTATGTGTCCGCTTGGCGTTACCTCTCGTAGGCTCATGTTGGAAACTGTTCGTATGTTTTAGGGATTCCTACATTAGTCCATTCGTTTAGTCGACAGTCTACGCCCACACCTGGCTTGCGCTATCGTAATTTGGGTAAAAGTGGTTTACGGGTATCCAATATTGGCTTGGGTAAGAAGTTAATCCATTCGGGCATGATGTTTACCTTGTCGAGGCAGTAGTTTACCTGTCAAGGCATATGATTCTGACGTAGTTGGCGTGCTTGTACATTTTTTAGTAGCGGCGAAGATCTAAAGTTCACTCGTCCGTGTTGATTTTTTTTCCTATGGATGTAGAAAGCATGTGTGAAAATTTTTTGACAGCTTCTGGAGAACAAGCTTTACGGTCTTTCAAAAGGAGGACAAGTGTGCTATTCGCTGCCTGTTTTAACGTTTTTATTTTTCTCTCCGTGTACGTACTAGGAACCTGGGTTACTTTTAGCAATCAAGTTAGCGAAGACCAAGCTGAAGAGATTGTGAATATGGCGTATGAAAGTGGCGTTAACGTCTTTGATTTGTCCGACGCGTACTGTGGGCCAAGAGCAGAGCTTCAGTTGGGCAGAATATTAAAACAACGAGGATGGAGAAGGTCGTCCTATGTCGTCGTTACCAAGGTTTACTGGAGCTACAAGTACGAGTAGCGTATTGCACACGCGACACGTGAATTCAACTTTTTTATATTTTAAAGGGGGGAAGAACGAGGCTTGTCTCGCAAGCATATTATCGAATCGATTAAAAACTCCATGGAACGTCTGCAGCTTAGCTACGTAGATCTGGTGCTTATTCACCGTGCAGACCCTATGTGTCCCATGGAAGGTACAGTACGTTAGTACTCCGTTGGATGCTTTGTTAGAACGGGTACCAATTAACTAAGTTCACTTAAATTTGTTACAACCTTGATGAGTCGTTGCAACCTAGTTACGAACTTGGAGATTACTACAGCTATAGCCGTAGGCAATTTCTATGGTAAACCCTACATTAATGCTATACATGATTTACATTCGGCACTTATTTCTAAGTGAAAATGGAGAAAACAGCAAGAGAAAAAACTGTAGAAGTATTGAGTTTGCTATTGAGAGAAATTTATGAATACAAGCGGAGAGAAATGATGACAACCAAGAACCGTTAGTCTAAACCTAGAGCAAGATCACAAAGGATATCCTTTTAATGCATAAATAACACTTTAAGAATTGAGAGTTTTCAGACAACTGCTGTAAGAAGACGTCATTTGTTAAAGTGTAGATGTACCCCAACATTTTTACAGTCGTCTTCCATTAACCTAACAAATCCATGATACATCCACATGCGCACTATGGGGCAAAGAAAGGGGGTATTCGGTGCATCTCGTACGCATAGTTTCTATGGTCTTAATTTTCTGTAGTTCTTCAAGTAGCCCCTCCGTAATTTGGTTTACAAATGCTGTTTTCTTCTTGGCATACTAGCATAAGAAAATTGTTTTCCTTTGCACTATCGAAATAGCGAAGGTTTGGCTTCGCTTTCCTTTTAGTGATACGTAATTTACAAGTATAGGGAAGCGTCCAGTAACGTCATTGATTTTTGTTCTTTCTATTCAGTGAAAGTTGTTCTATGTTTAGTCTGTTACGTTAACATAGGATGGTACGAATGTACTATTTCCTGTCAGACTCGAATTATTCTTTCATACTGTTCGGACTTCTCAAAAGGGATGTACTCAGTGCCATCTTTTAGTAACCCATTCTATTTTTATTTTCCGCTGAGGTAATTACACTTTTATGGTTAGTACCTACAGAGTGCTTTAGGGAGTTTTTATTCATAATAATTAAACCGTATAATGGGTATGTATAGAAACTAATACTACATATAGTGTAATGGGAGCGGGTGTCTCTTGTTTACTTAAATAGAGCTAATGTTTTGATGGTGTATTTACACGTAGAGGTGGTGAGAACTATGCAACATGTGTTAAGCCAAGGATGGGTAATGTACTGGGGTACATCGCGATGGTCGTCTGTAGAGATATCGGAAGCGTACAACAATTGCCGTCAGTTCAATTGTATCACACCAATTTGTGAGCAGTCTGAATATCATTTCTTGTGCCGTGACAAAGTGGAGCTTTCGTTGCCCGAAACCTACAATAAGATCGGTATCTTACAAGAAAAATGCTTGTCGACTTTTTTTAATTCTTTTTTTTTCGGTGTCGCCTCATTTTTCTGCGTACAATCTGTCAACGATGCCTTCTGATCAATACGTAAATAGGAGTAGGATTAATGGCGTGGTCCCCTTTGACTATGGGATTCATGATGGGCAAATTGGAAGACGGAGTGCCCGGCTTTACTCGAGCTTCGTTCAGGGTAACTTTTTACGCCAATAGCCAAGAAGATGACGTAAAGGAATTCCTCTTTTGTAGCACAAATACTCTTCCCTCAGCTGGACCGAAGACGACTCGGGGTCCACCAAAGAAGTAAAAGACACATTCCTTACGCCAGATTGGCTGAAGGAGATATTATCTATTATCGTTTTCGATCTGGGTCTGTACTATTGACATTGCTTTCGCGTGTTTCTTTCGATTTAAGAATCCGCCATGGAATGCCAATGCTGCTGGTCGTTCGTGCCCCGAGGATACCCGGCGCCACGCGTCGAAGATGCGAGATATCTCCGCACTAGCGGATCGATTGCACTGCACTCCGGCACAGTTAGCCATTGCCTGGGGTTTGAAAAATGACCAAGTTCACTGTCAACTTATTGGAGCCACGTGTGTAGAGCAACTTTATGAGAATCTGCAAGCCTTACAGGTCAGGAATGGGGAAAAGGGGCATGAATCTTACATTTGGTTAAATTTTAATATTATGGTTGTTTTGCCATGGGTTTGCAGCTGGTGCCCAAGTTAACAACGGCTGTGTTATTGGAAATTGAGCGCGTGTTGGAAAACAAGCCAGTACGTCCACCCATGGTATCCACCTTGGCGTTAAGGTGACAATCACCTGGGGCGAAAGCCTCATCAAACTCGGAGCCGAATTGCACCCCAGCGAGGGGACCACTTGCTCCTATGGAAGAAACGCTCATCAGTGATGTTAGCGTAGACACAGAACAACTCACGCCTGATCCCAAGAAAAGCCAACCTACTGGCTTGGAAAAATTCTGCATCATATTATGAATCGATTACCAATTTTCGAATTTCTTCTAGTCCGTCTTTTGAACTTAACGAGTCTAGTCCCCTCGAATTGCAAAGTCATTATTAAATGACAGTGTATTAACTCTTTCAAAAAGCCGTGATTGACTTATTTAAGTCGCCACTGTTATTCTCTTTTTTTCTTCCAATCCTAACGCGTGCCTGCTCTTTTTGCATACTTATGTCCACAGCCTTGCTACAATCTTCTGGTGCGTATTAAGCCTGTCATGATTATAAGGAATGGATCACCCCAGAAACAGTCTCACTAGTTGGTCCTCTAACGCGCCGCTCTTTTAAATTCATTTACGTCCATAATTTTCGTCCTAGGTATAAGGTAGTTAATGGTAGGAGTCCAATTCAGCCGTCTTGTCCATTACTTCTTTAATGACACTATTAGTTTTTGCCTTCTAGGGACAACGAAACACAAAAACTTCATTTAGTTGCAAAAAGAAAGAAGAAAAACCATTCGTAGATTCAAGTTCGTAAATCCTGGTAGAACTGAGGCAATTTCTCAGTCCCTTACTGTATTTATGTATCCTTGATTGCTGGTTAGCGAAAGAATTTCGAAAGTGCAAGGTCGGAAAGGTGTTGCTCCTATGTCGAAATGCGACAAGTGTAGTCAAGATTTGGCGTGCCTGCCGGAACGCAGTGATCGTATTAAGAAAGTGCAATACATAACGTCCACGAATATAAAGAATGCATTTTACATGTAAAGTATTAATACTATAAGACTAAGTCACCTAATTTCTGAATTTAACGGGATTGAGCGCCATTCTTGTCCTTACAATAATCATTTTTAAAATAGCGCTTGAGATACTCACGAAAATGTCAGCAGCAGGCTACGAGTCAGAGCTGTGGAAATTCAAAAAAAATTTTAGATACATCATTCCATGAGGTACATTAAACGAACCTTCTATAAATCGTTCTGAATTTAAATTGAATTGACTTGCCCTTTCCTTGTATAGGTACTTTTCGGTTATACGCCCCCTCGATTTTCTTTTTATACAAGCTTTCAGAATCCTGTTTTTTGACACTAATCCACTCTACATAGTCAAATCGAACTATAGTCAATTCTATTTTGCGATTTTTAACCGTATTCACTGAATTTTGCAAAAATAACCACTTTTACTGCGAGCGCCATGTGTATACAGGTAATTATAGAAAGTATAGTCTAAATTCTTCTTATAAAAAAGTATATTTCATATTAGCAAACCCAATTCAACCTAACCTAACTCAACCTAACCTAACCTAACCAAGGTGGAGTTAGGTTAATTTAGGTTAGGTTGAGTTAGGTTAGGTTAGGGTCAGTATGCTATATTTTTCTTCTAAAAGGAACGAGTGTATCTATCCGCATGTTAGTGTCACGTAAACATGGTAATGTCACGTAAGTTAGTGTCAAAAACCAAAATTCTGAAAGCTTGTATAAAAAGAAAATCGAGGGGGGGTTATAACCGAAAAGTACCCTTGTATATGCCCAGCTCTGTTACATGTACTGGAAGAAGCATAGTTTAAATAGCGCGCCATGACTGTCAGGAAGTAACACACGATGGCAGGCGCAGCGTCGTGAACTGAAATTTTCTGTCTTCATAGGTACCTACCAACTGTTTAAGCTCTTAGTGGGGTGTTGCTTGCGCGCCTTGGGAGGATCGTCAACACTTGTACCCATACTTCGATTGTGACAGGTATTTAATTGATGCATTTTTCTCTGCAGTTATTATGTACGCTCTTTTGTAAAAAGTGTTGATGTAGAAGAATACTGAAAAAGTTTTGTTACACCTTCCGCGTGGCTGTGAGCCTTTGTTTTTTGAAAACAAGGGTGGGGTGCCAGACGGCATATTTTGATTTTTTTTCAGGAGGAAAATTTTCAGCTTACTTATTTGTTAGTGTTTACCTAATTAGTGGTTTCTTGTCGCTGGAGCCCTGTTATGGTTTGCGTGCCTATATGTCACCCAGTGTATGTTTAACTGTGAGTTTTGTCTTCTCACCAGAAGCGTGTACATTATTTCTCCTTGCGTTGCAGTTTATGGCACATTTATATAATATTATTCGTGGATTAGTTTCTACACCAACAGTCAGTCAGTAAATCAGGGTATAGAAAATTCGGTATATCATAAGGGAAGTGTAGTGATAACGCAGTGTCTGGCCAAGAAGAAAGCGGTACAGCTTAATCTTTTTTTCCCGTGTGATTAGATAAGGCGAGTATTCTCTGAGATATCGTACAAGGCGTCAAGACCCTCCTTTATCGTGTGTAAGCAACGTAAGCCACTCTGCGCTGTAGCTAACGATTCTTGCTATGTTCTTATGTGCGAGAATTGAAGTCGTTAACAATTGAGCGTCGTGCATACCTGAAAATTTAACGAATGACAACGTACATTCTTTCACGCATTCTTTAACGTGTTCTTTTTTTTCTCTTCGCTTTAGCTGGGGAAAAGGTAATAGAATGCCTCCTCCACCCCCACCAGGGCCACCTCCGCCCCCGTTGCCAAATTTGAAGCTTTCTGGTGGCGACAGCGGACGAAATGAATTGCTAGCAAGTATTCGGCTAGGATCGGCACTGAAGAAAACCCAGACGAATGACCGAAGTGGTCCATTGATTGACAGTAAGTTGAGAAATAATGACACGACGAATCGTGACGCCCTTTTTTTCACGCCATAGGCAAAAAGAGTTCGAATACGTCAAGTAGCAACGGAAACGTCAGCGCGTTGCATAATGGTAACGGTACAGCGAAATTTCCGGCGGGGCCGGTTGGTCTTGGTGGTCTAATGGCTGGTGGGATACCTAAACTAAGGCCTACTGGCAGAGGAAGAGGAATGCCTGGCATGCCGTCTGAAACTCCACAAGTACAGTTTATAACAATTGCGGTATCCATGCGCGCTTAGAATCAAGTGATCATGTAAATCTTCATAACGTCCAATTCTGTGTAGGTGGGTATCCGAGCGCCCATAGCCCCACAACTCGAAGCGAGTGCTCCGCCAAATCGTAGGCCGTCTCCACCGCAGCCTCCTCCAGCCAGCAATAAACCTACTATGAATGTATGTCTCAGCCCTACGTATCCAGATTAGTAGTAAAGGAAGATTTGTGTCTTGTTTAGGGTAATTATACCAGAACCGAGCCACCACCAAATCCACCTTTGCCCAATAAGCCTAACTTAGCATTGGGACAAAGGAAGCCCAATTTGGCTCCTCGACCCCCAATTGTTCCTACAAGTCCTACAAGCCCTGCAGGAAGACCTAATCCGCCACCCCAAGCCAGCAAGCCTTCGATACCTCCGAAGTCGCCTTCCTTGCAGTCGTCGCAGAGTCATTTTTCTCTGCCTTCCCCGCAGCCAACTCTGCCTAATGGCCGCCCACCAAGCGTGGGACGTTCTCAGAGTGTGAGGGTGGGCATGAAACCCGCTCCGGCCCCGCCTTTGCCGACTTGTCCACCCCACTTGGGCCAATCTCTTCTTGGACAAGTCTCTTCCTCCAGTGAAACGTCGCTGAACAAAACTAGCCCACGACCTGTAGTAGACAATGCAGGACCGTACCCTAGGCCCCACCCTCCAAGGGAAGGACACGCTACATTACCTCGAGTACCTCCGCCTGCACCAGGACTCAAACTAACACCTTCAGCGATCAGTAGTCGACCTAATGAGCGACCGCCACCTCCGCCACCTTTGCGTCAAATTCCACCCCACCCTGGCGTTGCTCCTCCTCCGCCTCCCCCGAACGTGGCTCCACCACAACCACCGCAGTTTCCTGTCACATCGCAACCTCGTCATCGTACTACACCTGCTCCTCCACCTCCTATGAGTTTTCCATTGGTAAAGACTGAGAAAACGGTAAAGTAATGGAATAATCGAGTATCTTTTTTTTAGATGGATGCAGCTAGCAATGGCCCTCCGGTAGTGCCTCCTCGCGATTCGTCCTTAAGGAAACAGTCCATTGTCCTAGGTATTGCTTGTACTCTTAAAAGATTCTGTATTGTTATTCTGTATGAATTTTTCTTTCGTCGTATTTATTGATTTTTTTTCTTCTTCAAAGATGAGATCGAAAGGCGGTTTGGTACCATGTTCAGGCCATTAAGTCAGTTAACGGCACCGGAACCATTTACTGGAGTAGTGAAGACATATCCCAGTCAGATTGGTAGGTACTAACCCGTTACTGTTCTCTGAAATTGATTTGTCTTTTCTACAACATAGCATCCATGAATCAAAGTCAAAGGCGCGCCCAGGCTCCACAGCCCCCTAATCTTACCCATCTACAAATGGGCAACAAGATGTGGGCTACCAATGCGTCGGATTGCTGAATCCTTGATAAGTACGATTTGAAATAAATACTGGCGGGTAAACTGTGATGATAAGTGTCATAGCCTTCAGTCAAGAAAGTAGCAAAATTCCATTATACCACTTGAGGAAAAGTTAAAAGCACAAAAGCTGGATTATTTTATTTCTTTGATTCTCCCAAAATAAAGAGAATAATTCTTGCGAAGTAGTAATCAACGTAAAAGCTTGATTATGTATATAGGCGAGCCGGCGTTACTGAATCATAGTTGAGGTGTGTGGCACAGACCTTGATATAAAATGTGGATTTATTTTTGCTTGAAGAATTTATGGTGTGCCATTTGCTATTTGGACTTGGTGATTTGGGTATAAATGCCTTACGAAAAGGAACGCGTGAGTGAAATGACCGCGCAGCTATATATATACACTTGTTAACTTAACCTCAGTGATGTGGTCCAAAATTGAATATCCCCATGAGAGCTGGTTTCAGATTTATCATTAATACAAAGACTGTAAATTGTTGTATAGTTCAGAAAGCTTGGCGTGCAGTCGTCAACAAGGTTCACATGCAGTTATGTGTACTAAGTCGTTAAAATACAAGTACTACCATTACCCCCGTACCCAGGGGTGGGTGTATGGGGATTTAACCGCCTGCCTGCCCCGAATTTTTTTCAGTAAGGGTGAACTTAGAACGCTTTGTCACTCTCAGCATTGTGAAGTTCTTCATTTTTCAGTTTTCTCTACGTTTTCAGTATATTCAGTAATTCGTCAGTTTAGAATCCTTCTCACCAACTTGTTACTCTCAAAAAATTCCGTACTGCTGCTGAAATTTCGCTTTTCTAATCGTTGTTCACTGCCTTTTTCCAACTTGCCTGAAAGTATTCAGTCACGTTTTTGACCGCTTTTTATTACCATTCCTCTCTGAAATCTGCGTTAACTTGCATGAGACACCTCCGAAAATACCTTTCTCCCTAGCTGTAAATGTATATAAAATCGATTTTTTTATACGTTACTGTATTTTGTGATATTTTTCAATGCTTTTTGCAAAAAAAATCTTATTTTTTTAAAATTTCCCGCTGAAATAGCGACTTGCCTCCTTGAAATCCCGGCTTCCCATTGGTTGAAATTTGAAAAAGCGGGCGTGGCTCCGTTTCCGAGCTGGGAAGGCCTTTTCTGGGTTATTTTCCATAAGAAACAATGTTGAGCAAAGGGAAACCCCTTCAGAAAACGTGAAAAATTGGAACTCCGCCTTCCTACCCATCCTTGCTCCTCCCTTACCGGTTCCTATCTTTCCTGTTTTCCCAAGCAGCTTGGTACTCCCAACCTGGACAGATGTAAGTACAATAGATAGGAACCAAGTCAGGAAGGAACTCGGGTTAAGAAGGATGGAGGACTAAGGACTTTATCCCTTTATCCCGCTCTTTTAATACAAAATAACAAGACTAGAGCGGGATTCGAACCTACGACCTTTCGCTCGCGGTGTAAAGCGCTTTGACCACTCAACCATTGCGCTCTACAATATTTCTAGAAGAGAATTTCTATATATACAACTCGAGCCAACGAGCTAAGTTTATTCCGTACTTCAAATAACATGAAACAATAATCGTTCCAGTAAATGATGATACACCATATGAAGCCAATCCACAAGGGCTCTAAGGCACGTGTATACCTTGCTCTTTGTCAGGTATGGATTTGTGAACTTTTTTTATAAGAAAGCTGAACACAATTCGCTTAGATGTAAACTTATAAAATCAAAACTTAATTACAAGAAAAGTAAGAAAACAAAATATAACCTCGCTAAAATAACACAAACCAGAAACTTTTTCGCACAATTTTATTAATGAATACCAGAATGCTGTTTCATAGACCATTGAATTTCGGACTGTAAACTTACACAATAATCTTCATTTCAATTCTGAAAAATGGGACTACGTTTCAGTTCACCCCTGTTCGTGTCAAATGACATTTTCTTTGTATTTTCAAAGTACTGCAACAAAAATGCACAGAAAGATAAAGGTAGCCATCTTCTCATACACGAAGCCACGAAATGTTTCAGCACAACTCACCTAATTCTTTCGGCGTCTCACACGCGAAATACGCCATGCGTTAGGCTCTTCATATTTATTATACAACGGCTCCAATTTCTGGTTCTTCTTAAACTTGGAAAGTTTCGTAGGGTCTGAAAACCTGAAAAACGCCGGAGCGAATTCTACTAACCACTTCGCATCTATAGTCGTCACTTCGCGCATGTACTCCTTTGTTGTTTGAACCAACTCGTGGTAAACCACCCTAAAATTGCCACGTTAGATAAACACGCAAAAATATTAGAAAGAAAAAATTACCACTCAGGCTGTCTGTTAAACAATGCACTTGATGGATGAATGTAAACGACTTGAGAATCCACCAGCGTTCGATATCCTTCCTGTGGGTCTTTCTTCGCAGCATTACGGAAAAATCCCGAGCAAATAGCTTTCTGAACTTTGGCCATATTCTTCCCACTGGAAACGACGTCTAGCTTGTGCCTTTCGGTAATAAACACACGTATAACTACATCTCTCGAAACTCATCCACCAAAATTTACCTGTCCATGATGCCAAGTAGCTGTTTTCGTACATCTTGTGCTCGCTTCAGTGTACGAATCTGTACGAAATTTTCGTAACACCATGCATTGGAAAATTTGTTATTTTTCCAGGAGTTGTAAACCGCCAGCAAGGTAATATGGTCACCTTCAATCTGGTTAAACTTTGCCTTTTTCTGATCTGCTAATTGTTGCTTGTCCTTTGGTCTAGACAATTTTGGAAAGTTAAAGTCTAAGAAAAAGTCCACTGATAAAAATCAACAACAAAATCTTACCGGTAAAAAACGTTCTGAATGGATAACATGGACACAACGGTTAGAATCTCATCCGAACATAGGAGATGAACGGACATGATCAGCATTTTGGAAAGGCTGGGCTCCAGTGGAAATTCCGCCATCTAAAAGCAAGTATGATCATGCCATTTCTAATTAATTCAGTACATCATACCCTCCGTCCTAGTCTTGTGAGTAACCCTTCGTCATCAAGAGCTGACAACGAATGCAACTGTTCCAATGCCATAATTAACGATTCAACGGGAGGGGCGTCCATGAAATCAAAATTCAGAAGATCGTTAATGCCCATCGCCTTCAACTGCAATACTGTAGAAGCCAAATTGGTTCGCTGAATTTCTGGAACGGGCGTGGCCAACATTTCGTCACGGTAGGCACGCTCTGTATAAAGCCGATAGGTTTTCCCTGGACCGGTTCTTCCAGCTCGTCCAGCTCTTTGCTTTGCTTGAGCCTATAAAAATAAAGTTTTGTACTGAAGAGGCCTGTCTTGTCCGTAAATATTTCCAGAGAATATTAAGGGGTATGAAGCTCACCTGAGATATAGGAGTAACGACCAAGGAGTCCATACCAGTCTTTGAATTGTAAACTTTCTGTTTTACGAAGCCAGGGTCAACGACATAGTAAATGCCATCAATAGTCAACGAAGTTTCTGCAATATTTGTAGCAATTACGACCTACGAGTGCAATAATTAGCCCCCTAGCAGATCAACAAATCACACGTTTACCTTTCTGGAGCCTGGAGGCGCCGGTTCGAAAATCCTTGTTTGCATTTCAGAGGGCAAGGCAGAATAAACTGGTAAGATGATGAGCTCGGGAACATCCGGCCCTAGAGACTTCATTCTTTCATAGAGAATCTCACAAGCCGTGTCGATTTCTTCCTGGCCAGTAAGGAAAAGAAGAACATCTCCAGGAGGCTCGTTTAAATGGATTTGCATAACGGTGATCAACGACGCGTCCAAATAATCCGTCTCGGGTTCGCGCGTGTAAAGGATTTCGACAGGGAAAGTACGCCCAGGAATGGTAAAGATCGGAGCTTCCATGAAATACTGGGAAAACTTCACAGCGTCAAGCGTGGCCGATGTAACAATTAACTTTAATTCCTTCCTCTTAACCACGGCTCCCTTTAGCAAACCTAACAATTTACGTTAGTCAAGCATTCGACTGTTTTCCTATTTTTTTTTTACCGAACAGGACATCAGTGTGAATAGTTCGCTCGTGAGCTTCGTCCAACATAATGCACGAGTACGCTTGTAGGTCCGGATCAATCAAGCATTCTCGCAATAACATACCGTCTGTCATGTACCTATTGAAAAGTACTCCCTTTTAAGCACCACCCATTTCAACTACGGTGTCAATATACTGTGTGACTTACTTGATAACAGTTTCATTACTCGTGCAATCTTCAAAACGAATAGTGTAACCGACTTCTTGGCCCAAACGACAACCAAACTCTTCTGCTACACGTTTGGCTACGGACATTGCAGCTACACGACGAGGCTGGGTGCAGCCAATTTTACCCCGTGCGACAAACCCAGCTTCCGCTAGGTACTGCGTAATTTGAGTAGTTTTGCCCGATCCCGTTTCACCAATAACGATCAAGATCTGGTTATCTGACACAGCCTAAATACAATGGCAATAGAAATTTGTGAGCTTCATGTTTAATTCGTTTAATTGGTTTAGCTTACTTTCACCAACTCGTCCTTCAATTTGTAGATGGGCAAGGACTGTCGCTGCTCAACAATGCTCATGTTGGTCTTCTTACCGAACGAGCTTTTACTACCTCCAATGATGTGTTTCTTCCATTCAGGTAAATCATGCGCTGGGCCTCCCGCTCCGCGCGTTTGCCCGGCAGACGTCTGCGATACTACACAATAAAATGTTCTAACTAAAGACTTGTTACAAGTATCAAACTTACCATCAGGCATGGGGTCTGTCCAGGTATTTTTTGGGACAGCTTGATTGTCTTCCTCCGCTTCTGCCTCTCTTTGTAGCATTTTATGTTCTCTCCGCTCTTTGGCCAGCGCACTTTGCATCATAGCAGCCTACGCAGTTCAGGTAAAAGTTTAGCATACATTTTCTCTTAGAAACTTAATAAGAAGGAACATACATATTAATCATAACTAATAAAACAAAACTTAATAAGAAGAAACATACAATTAAACATAACTAATAAAAGCAAAACTTAATAAGAAAAATAAAAAAATACGAGAAAGACGCGTTACTTGAGCTAGCGATCCATCGGGGTTCTTAACAATGCGTACAGGACTCAGGTCGTGGAGGACACGCCCATGTCCATTTAAGAAAGCAGGTTCTTCCTCGACAAGCTCAATTTCAATATCTTCTTCATCTCCACCTACTTTAGGCAAGACACCAGTTTCTTCGTCAAAATCTGGCATTTCTGTCATGTCGATGCAATTCGCCGCCATCATCTAGTTGGCCTATATTAGTACAAGTGCGCTACCAGAATACTAGCACGTCTTACCTGTTTCAGTTCCCATCGCTCTGGGGAAGAAATGCGCTGAACACGTTTACGACTAACTACTTCATCCTCATCTTGGCCAGCCACTGCTTTCAAACCCAACAACGAAGTGGGTCTGTCTGGATTTCTCAGGGATTCTTCCACTACGCTGTTTGTAAGAAACCGGATCATTAGTAAACTACGAAGAACACAAGAAATAGCCTTACCTGTTCGCCCCTGTTGCCAAACTCACGCGCTCAGAAGGGTTTAAGTCTTCGCCCGTGGCCTGATCGACATCTTTCATTGACAGTGATATTTTTTGTCCATTAATGCTTAAAACTTTCACCTAACATACACGAGGTTAAGTTAACTGGAATGTTAATAACGCTCAAGTTTACTTTGACAGTATTTCCACGATTGACAACTTCGGTCACATTAGTGACACGTCCTTCCCGGCGCAGCTGGGAAATGTGCACTAATCCTTCCGAGCGTTTGCGTAAGCCCTCCAACTGAACGAAGCATCCAAACGTCGCGATGTTCATTACTTTTCCGGTATAAATCTGCAAAAATGTTTGATAAACCACGCGGAGGAGAAAGAAAAAGTTAAGCTGGTTTACCTTGCCAACTTCGGGGTCATTAGCCAAAAATTCACGAGCTTCTCGTTCACTCTGTCTTTCCCGACGCTCTTGGCTCCTCGTTTTTCTGTCACGGCTTCTTGACCGGTGTTTCCTTCTGCGGATACGACAGTAAATGATCTGCTACGTATATATTCTATAAATATATTAAATGCTCTTTACCTATTGCGATCCCCACTCCTGCTTCTCTCCCTTCGACGATCTCGGCTTCTACTCCTTCGTTTCCTATCTCGACTTTTGCTGCGACTGCGCCTTCTCCTCTCCCTACTTCGGCTGCGAGATCGTGACCGTTTATTTTTCGCAACACTAGACGAACTCCTAACACCGCACGTTAGTCTCTTAACTCAAAAGTATCGCGTTAACTAATTCGAAAGTATTTACTTTTCTGAAGGTTGAGTAGGTGCTAGAGCTTCTAATTCTGCCATCATGGCATCTACAACGTTATCGTCCGCAACTTCCACCTTTTCTGTTTTTACTTCGTCACTGAGTAACGTTCTTACACCTGGATCATTGGGTATTGCCAAACCCGGAAACAACGCAGCCTTTTTGGCAGTTTTCGGATCCATTGGCTTTAGTTGTTCCGGCTCCAGGTTTTTTCCCGAGTTAGCCTTCATGTGCTGGATAATACGGAGCAAATTTGCTATAAGGGAATCCTGAGAACAGAAAATGATTGTTATGATCACCGAAGAAATCGAATCATTTGGAATGTTACAGCAAGCTCGGCGCCATTTTCCAACAAAACTTTCTTGAACTTGTCGAAGGTGTTGTTCTTCCCAGCTAGGGCAATGATGAATTCGGCTAAAAGGAAAGAAGTATTAGTGATCAAAATCACTTACATATACCTGATTCTTGTTCAAATATTGCAAAAATGAAGCTAATGAATTATATGGCTACATTCGAATAACGTGAAATTTTTATGATTATTATAGGCATAGCTCCAAGGCGCTATTTCAGACAAAATTTGCTCCCATAAAATAACATCAAATAGTAGAAAATTATTGAAGAACAGAGTTCGTGAAATTCTTTCAGATTCAAATGTGGGTAGTAACATAAGCTAGGTTCAATGATCACATTTAAAATAAATAGCGTAAATGCGTGCGATTACATGCCAATTTTGCTTTTACCACAGCGTGACACTCCAAAACAGTTCCAACATTCAAATTTTTCATCTTACCTAAGTCTTTATCGTTCAGTCCAAGATGGTTTTCAAGTTCAGTGCAAACTTTTGACACCAATGATAAATGCTCAAGCTTTTCAAGCTCTTTGAGAGCCATTTTTGCTCACAATTTTGTACCCAACTTGGCAAAACAACAAATACACAGCAACGCTATGGTGGCGTTCTTCAAATTGTTTCAACACTCTGTTATGTTTCCAATGCTTGACTTATCCTACGATTAGGCAATTGTTGCGGTTGGACTGTGAGGACATCTATGGACAACGGATCGTATTATATCTTGAAGAACCGGAATATCGTAAACCGTACAGCGGAATATCGTTTTCCAGAATACCGGCGTACAGTGGCGTAACCAGGATTTCATTTCGGGGG
>JAHZNP010000069.1:0-186631 GCA_020615345.1 Triops cancriformis | reverse complement strand
GAAATTTTTCGGGTCATAATAAATAAAGAGGCCGTTTTAATTTTTAAAAAATGTATTTAAAATTCAATACTAAATAGACTCCATATTGTAAATAAAGTCACGTGATTTGTCAGTCCATAGCGCTCCCAAGCGGATGAAGCAGTAAGCTTTCAGATTGACTTCATCGTGTCAATTTGGCGCGGACGGTACAGATATCACACGAAGTGTCAATTTTCAGCGGAGAATGTGTTGCTATAAACCATGCCGAACGCAAGCGATAAGCTAACGCCACCTAAAATATAGATAGGCTCAGTTTGACTCCTTCCACCGAAAGTGGCAGCACTTGATGAGAGCTACGGCTACCGAATGGTACACCCCCTAATTTCCCAGCTCCTTGCTGCAGCACTTCGGCCAGCAAGGTAAACATTTCTATTAGCGTGATTTAGGTAGACTGATGCAATAATCGTTCTTGTTTGCCGCACAAGTGCAATTTTGAAACTACCGAATAATTCGTAAAATGGCGGAAGCGACAGTTCAAGGTGTCGAAAAAATGTCAGTGTATAGTCAAGATGGGAATTCCGCCGATGATTATGTGGATCCATGGAACGTTGTGAGCAAATCCGATAAAGGGGTCGATTACGACAAATTAGTGAGTAAGTTGTAGCTATTGTTCAGTCATTATCTATCAATTTATTAATTAAATTTTACGCCTTGTTCTATTCCAGAACGTTTTGGAAGCTCGAAAGTGGACGCTGAACTAATCGAACGGTTTGAGCGTGTTACTGGTAAAAAGGCGCATCATTTGCTCCGACGGGGAATTTTCTTTTCTCATCGCGATATGCATACGATCCTTAACAATTACGAGCAAGGAAAACCCTTCTTCTTGTATACTGGCCGTGGGCCGTCCTCAGAATCTATGCACATGGGACATTTAATTCCTTTCATTTTTACTAAGTAAAATCGCAAAATTCCGCGCCCTTTCATGAAACATCGTTTTATTGACAGATGGTTGCAAGAGGTATTTGATGTTCCTTTGGTCATTCAGTTAACCGACGACGAAAAGTTTCTATGGAAGGATCTGAAATTAGAAGAAACTCAGCGGTTGGCTTTGGAAAACGCCAAGGATATCGTTGCCTTAGGTTTCGATGTTAACAAGACTTTCATTTTTAACGATTTGGACTTCATTGGGTATTTTACTTCATTACTTATGAAAAACTTCCAGATTAGTCGTTACTTTCTTTAGTCAGTGCCCCGCTTTTTACCAAAACATGGTTCGGATTCAGCGGTGCGTTACGTTCAACCAAGTAAAAGGGATCTTCGGCTTTGGCGATAGTGACGTGATCGGGAAAATTAGCTTTCCTGCCATCCAGGCTGCACCTTCTTTCTCCACGTCGTTCCCGTTCATATTTGGGAGTCGAAAAGACATTCACTGCCTCATTCCCTGCGCTATTGATCAAGTCAACGAAAAAAAAAATTCTATGTAGTCTTTATGTGTGTTTTTTTCTTCTTTAAGGATCCGTATTTTCGTATGACACGTGACGTTGCACCCCGGTTGGGTCATCCTAAGCCTGCCTTACTACATTCAACGTTTTTCCCTGCTTTGCAAGGAGCACAGACGAAAATGTCTGCATCGGATCCTAATTCCTCCATTTTCCTTACAGATACTGCAAAATCGATTAAAAGCAAAGTACCTTAAAGCCGTAGCCTGGTCACATATTGATACTGATTTTGCTGTTTAGATTAATAAACACGCTTTTTCGGGCGGTCAGCCTTCGGTAGAAGAGCACAAGCGGCTAGGAGGCAATTGTGACGTGGACATTTCGTACCAGTATTTGACGTTCTTCTTGGAAGACGATGATCGATTAGAACGTATTCGTCAAGTAAGACATATTTAATGAACCATGTAAGAATTTTATTTTGAACTGTTTTTTGTTTAGGACTATACCAGTGGCGAATTACTTACGGGTTATTTGAAAAAAGAACTTATAGATTTGCTAACGCCTATTGTCACTGCTCACCAGGAGAAACGTAAACTAGTGACCGATGATGTTGTGAAACAATTTATGACACCTCGACCTCTTAACTTTAAATTTTAACTTATTCGCTTTACGGGGCATTGCCAAAGCTTCAAGGTCAAACGGTTCATTGGGATGCAATACATTTAAAGTGCAAGAAAAATAGCATTTGAAAATTGATATTTCGTTTTTCTTTCTTATGCCAAGGAAGTATAGTAATTATTGAACCCCAAGATAACCACCAATTTCTTCAATTCGGAATATCCTTGCTCCATTAGTTTCTGCACCACTAAACCAAACCAAAACAAAAAAGATTAAAGAAACAGGCACAATAACTCTCCGTCGTAAAAACAAAACACGTTTTATACCAAATAATACTATGCAAGTTCAAGCGACGGAGAGTGACATTGCCACACTATACTATTGTAAGTCACTTACCTAAGAAAAATAGGTTAGCACACTCTTCCCATTCTTTATGGCACTTCATAATGTCGTCAAATCGAGGGTGTTTACATTCTTCGTCTTCAACCCATGTGCTTTCTATGATTAACCTTCTAAACCTTAGAACCAGTGTTAATCCCTGACGAAGTATTTCCAGAGCAGGTTTAGCCTCTTGGTTCAACAAACACCTGCATACAAATATTTCATATCTTTTTCTCAACCGATATTTGAAACATTACCGATTGACAGCCTGAGCCACAAATCGAGAATGGGCGATGTAGACTTCATCCAAAGATTGGACTTCACTTTCAAGCTTTTTCATAAATTCTCCCCACTGTACGTCTAGCAACTCATGAGCCAAATACACGTGGAAAGAACGCACGAAGTGATCCATCTTATGACGGGCGATATGTAACTGCAGAAACTGTCTACTTTTCTGCAACCTCGCCGTGGTTCCTATCACGCGGGGAAGGGAAGATAAATGAAATAGTGTAAATAAATAACGTAACTTCGGTGAGAAACGTACCTTTATGGTTTAAATGCTGCATAACGTCGGAAAGCGCCCATAGCGCGTACCGGATTTCAAGCAAAGAAGAGCTAATATAGCTGTACTGTGAACAAACACTGTCCGTCAAAATCAAGTTTTGAGGCCACGTTACTAAATACCGCAGTGTAACAAAATTGACAATACGCGAGTCTAAATCAGACACATGATAAAAATACAATGAACGTCCCCGAAAATGCAGATCGACTTACTTTCCAGACACACTGCTTCAGGTACATGGGATATCTCGAAAGACAAACTGTCAGCAAACTCGGAAGGGCAAGCGGAAGCAATCGCGCCGCTTAGTATGCTTGTCAGTGCAGGGATATTATAGAGAGAACGCCTATGGCTAGACTGCTCCACCTAATGCGTTTGGTATTATTCACTGTCAAAATTGACCTTTTCTTCTTACATGTGCTGCCAATTTTGAAGCGAGGCTGTCTCCGAAATTTGCTTCATACATCAACATAAAAGCCCTTAAAGCGTTGAAATGCTTAAAGAGCTTATGCTCTTCCAGCAAGCTATGCAATAGGGCACGGTTCACCAAATTACTCCTGCGTATACGGTAGGTATTAAACACATAGGTATAATCTCTAAAAGAAAAACTTACTGAGTCTTAACTGCGTTAAGAAGGCTTTTCTCGAGAAGCACTGACCAGGGCAAAATACCAAGCTTGTTTACGCAAACTAACTCTGTTTTCTTACAAGACTGGACTGAGGACTGGAAAACATTTTTCATTGGCAGTTCAGCTAGAAGGTGGACAAATTACAAAATCTATTACACACATTTTGTTTCATTAAACTTACCAACTTTATAAAGGTCTTTCATCCATGAATTACTGCATTCTACAGCACGATCGGAAACAGGCTGCTTCTCATCAACGTTATTTACAAGCAAACCTTGGCACACTTCTTGGGAAGACACACATTCCTTGCTTTCATCCTTTTCCAGAACTGGAGTTGCCGATGTTTTTTTTTTTAATGTTTCCTCAATTTTTTCAGCTTCGACTGGCGCAACAATTTCCTGAATGTGCTGCGTAACCAGCTCCGGCTTCTCGGGAGGCACAACGGGACTAATAGGATCTGCTTCTCTCTTATCACAGGACTGGACACTGAAATCTGAGGCAGCACTCGCGGGAGAAAAAGCTATTCCATATCCCACACCCAAAACCTTCCGCTTGTTCAGTTCGCGCGGAAGCACAGAGAAACTCGCTGCTCTATCCAACGCAGGATCTTCACTTGAATCGAAAAAAGGCGACTCAAGATCTGGAGCAAAATTTTGGTTTGCAATATCACTCTGAGTCATAATCTCCCGTAATTCCTCCGAACCCAACAAAGGATCTTTTAAACGAGCATTATCGAGTACATCTTCGGCATTTTGGTTTGCAATATCGCTGGAAGTCATCATCGGCGGGGGTTCGGCTTCAAACGGATTCTGATTCTCATCTTCAAAATGCGTTTTCCTCAGGAATTCGTTCCGCTGTTCACTGAGATTCCGGCGACGAAGTAGCCACAATGAACGTTCTTCAGTCTTTTCTGACTCCCTAAGAAGCTTGGCATATTTCTCCACAATTTTCTCCCTGTAAAATAATTACAATGTAAAAATATAAAAACCAAATTTTGCTTCACGGGGAAAAATTCAAATTACTTCTCATTTATCTTCTTCATCTCTTGTTCTTCAATAACTTTTTCACGCTTTTCGTCTTCCACTTTCTTTTCCTCTCTTTCTAGACGGTCCGCTTCACGTTTCTGCGCTAGTGCTTCTCCCAAGCTAGAGGCTATTCTCTCCTGTTTTACACGCTTTTCCGCCGCCATTATGTTTTGCTTCTCAGTTTTCTCCTCTACACAAGTAAAGTCCAGTGAATGAAGCCTATAAGGGAAGAAAAAACGAGACATACCTTGAATTCGCTTCATTGTTGCTTCTCTTCCTAACACAGCATTCAAGCCCACTGAAGCTTCTCTGCTGCGGCTTCTGAGATCACTTGGTATCCAAAGAGCCCAAACAGCTCCCTTTTCAATCCAGTATTTTTCGTACTGATCTAGTCGCAAACTCTGTTGATAACATTGTTCCGGAGTCAGAACGAAGTCAAGATCAGGAACATAAGCATTCACAACCAAATCGTGCTGAAAACAAGCAAATTA
Source organism: Triops cancriformis (assembly GCA_020615345.1). Taxonomy (NCBI): domain Eukaryota; kingdom Metazoa; phylum Arthropoda; class Branchiopoda; order Notostraca; family Triopsidae; genus Triops; species Triops cancriformis. The sequence goes on along the minus strand of JAHZNP010000069.1, from coordinate 181,511 downwards.
ATAGAATAGAGTTAATGATCACGTGAAATGACTTACTTTGGGATTCAAAATTCTGAGTAAAGTGAGAGTCTTTCCGCACTCAAACGTAAGTCGTTGAAATTCTCTGAAGAAGTCTACATACGGCTGACCATCTACTTGAACGAAACCATGATTCCAAAGCCTACGATCTCTACAGGCTAGGTACTCCGGCTTCAAACGTATCCAAAACTCAGAATGCGGATCGTGACAAAGTCCTCTCCACGCCCAGTTTTTAACAAAACTAGAAATGAGGGATTCCAGTACTACGCTTACAAAACAATCTCTTCACTAGACATATACTTGAGCAAAGGAGTAGCACAAGCTTGCAAAAGAGAAGTCAAAATAACTTTCGCTTCCTCCTCAATCGTCAGCTCCAACTGTTCTACTAAAAGAACTAGAAAACTGAGGACTGACTGATGGGGAGCCCATTTCTGTTGCATTTGACAGTCAACGTCATAGCAGATGCGTAGGGGTGTAACCAAACTTTCAACAAACTTGATGGCAGAAGAGAAATTCAGACGTTCAAAATTATTCACAAGCGATTCTTGGTAGAATTCCAAGTATCTAAGAATTTGATCTTGAAACGCCTGGAATACAAAACCTCGCCGATCTAGGAAACAAAGCCAAATCAAATTCATTCAATGCTTCACATAAGCTATGTACTTTGAGCACCCGGAGTTATCATTGCATTCCTAGACGAGTGCGCTACTTGCCACAGATGTCGGTGCAAACGCCCGCTTTCAAGAAAGATTTGAACCCATGACGCCATGCAGTCAGGAGTTAGCGTTTGGACAGTGATCCCAGCAACAATTTGGAAAAAATCCTAAAAACGAAGTCAAGAATTAAATGCTTCCCCCTCCCTTTCTTTTGCTTACATTCCGATATTCGAAAGAACTCGAGGAAATTCCTAAGCACAGTAGCTGAATGTGCCTCCAAATTTCGGGTTCACTGACAATTCGAGGTATTGCGGCGTTATAGGACGAGTCGATGACTTTGTGCTGGTTTACTATAAAAGCGTACATGCGAGAAACCGCCTCAGGACCTGCCTCACTTATATAAGCCAACTCGGCAGTCGGAAATCCTTGGCCCAGGCATTCCCACGTCTTCCGACATGGTTTCATAAAGTCTTGCCTAGCAATCAATTCCCAGTCGCAGGCCTCCTGGCTAATTTCTTCTGTAAGGCTAGAAGACTTTGTTGGAGTTGGTGACGGTGAGACATAGCCCTCATCACACAGTAAAGCTTCCTAGAAAGAACGAGAAAAATTCTTTTTAAATGAGATCAATGCAAACTTCACTTCACCGCACTTCTTTCTTTAAGGCTAAGGTATTGAAGCCCAGACCAGGACGTCCAGAATCATCTGTGTGGGATAGTGGTGGTATGTCTAAGATAAAACTTGAATGTATCAGACCCATGCCGTGCAAAGTGGAGGGAGGTTTACTAAGCGCACCAAACAGTGATCTGAAAGATGTTGACTGTCATTAATTGCCTACAACTATTTACAAAAAGGAGTGGAATTACCGTTGAGCTGACTCTATTTCTCCAGATAACGGATTCCATACGGGACGTAGCTGTGTACCAGGGGGAGCATTAAATAAGTTGCAGGAAGACTCATCTTTTGGAAGAGAGGAGATATCGAAGATATAAGATGGGAACTGCTCATAACTCTTTTTTTGAAATGGCGCCTCATATTTTGAATCCCCGTACATTACGGACGCTGGGAAAAATCGCGGGACAGTCTACAAACAAAGGATTAAGCATTAAGAGGCGTGAAAAGAAAGTCATATTGTACCAAGACATACATCAGTACTTTCTACGACTCGTTCGCTTAGTTCGCCCAGTTTAGGAGACGAATCACTGCTTGTCTGCTTTAGAAGCAATAAAAGCTTAACGATACTGTAAGGGAAGTTCTCTCCATTCGACGAATGGAGAATCTTAAGCGCTTCAAAATTCTCTTCCAGCGCGTTAGCTTTATCGAACTGGCGTTTAACGCGGTAACCATACACTGTCTCCGAAAAATCGACTTGTACAGCAGAACACGGTTCTAAGGAGTCGGTTTTTTCCAACGGCACCTGTATAGCTTCTTGGCCACCTTACAAGATACAAAATTTAAGTAACGCGTAAAATAGTAAACAAAGGTGTAGTACGGAAAAGAAGCTTCTCGAATGCTAGCTTTCGTAAGCTCCGACGTGGTTTAGCACCATTTTCCTCATCACGAGGGAGTACGCTGGTTGTCCAAGGCGAAGCATTACTTTTCGTCTGGGCCTTCTCACAAATGTCGATTAGAGAACATATATTCCCGTAAATGCTTTCACTTTCGCTCATTGTAACTGCTATCTAGTTACATAGTTATTAACACTACACAATGTTTACGGAAAGACCGCTCCCAACCATGTTTCGTTTCTTTTTTGAACGCAAACTAAACTGTTTTTAATATGCTGTTGCGATCAGCTGATTGTTTTGTTTACATCATTGCTTATATAATCGAAACCAGCAACGTATCAAACCTGCTTCATATCGTATCGAATGACGTCCGATACGATTGCAAATCGAGTCTGCTACGAGAAAAACGCTTAAATTGAATGTTAGAACTATTATTAGAAAATATGTATTAGAAATTGCATGTTGGGAAGGAAAAGGCTGAAATGCACTAGAGCATTTGTTTTATTGCCCCGCATCATTTTATCGCCTGCTTCATGTCCAAATTTTTATAGGCGTTTACGAAAATTAAAAATAGAAAATCCCAAAGCTATAGGTATAGGTCGTCGTAATTTTTCCACTACTACCCAGCACCTTGTCGCAAAGCGTTTCTGCTTAAACCCAAGGCTTTGAATGCACAAATTGGAGCCGTGTAATTTGAAATCCAAAATTAGAATCCGATGAGACACGTTGTCGTAATTTTTCCACCACTAACCAGCACGTCATCTCAAGGTGACCAAAACAAATTAAAAAAATGGCGGCAACAATGAAATCTAAATTATTGTAGCAAAGATGTCGACAACAATGAAATCTAAATTAATGTAACGCTTAAATTGAATGTTAGAACTATTATTAGAAAATATGTATTAGAAATTGCATGTTGGGAAGGCTGAAATGCACTAGAGCAAAAGGCTGAAATGCACTAGAGCTAAATCAACAATGAGACACTGCACCATCCTTATCAACAGTCAACCGTGAATCGTAAAACCCTTGATTTTGTTTTGTTTCCAAGTAGACTGTTTTCAGCACTGTCAATCAACGATAAATCGCGAGGGGTTTCAAACTTGAGTCGATAAGTACTGTAAAAGCTATCACTGAATGAGAAATTATCAACAAATTAACGTGAAACATACCATAAATAGGTACAGTACTCGGCAAAAAAAAACGACCCAAACAAATCATCCTATTGCTAACGGCCCAAGCCACTGTGAGGAAGCCTTGTTGCGGGTCAAAAACGTTCGAAAGAAGGAAAAGAGGGACACCGCTCGCGCAACTGCCGGGCTGTTAGGCACCCGACGGTTTGTTTGGGTCGTTTTTTATGACGATTACTGTACAGAGAACTAGCCTTCAAGATGGCAGAATGAACAATAATGAAATTTCTTGTAATCGAGCTACTGAAAATCGACTATCAATTAGGAATCGTATCTAGCATCCGCTTGGACTCCCTCTCGTGGCTTCTGATTGGTTCCCCATGATCTCATTTATTGGTTGTCACTTTCAAACCAATGGAAGCCGTCTAGTTTCTGCTTCCTGCTTGCCGGTCCGCCAAACGTTTTCATATTTAGGTTAGTGACCTGCTTAGGTCAGTTGAACTTTTATCGCTCTGAAGACAAGACAGTGCGCTCTCTTGGCTCTTTATAGCGATTAAGTGAAGCTTTTTACAATTACGAATTGGTTTGCAAGTGTGTGTGTTGTGTTGTTAGTTAGTGTATTGAATTGTGTGAAAAGTGCTCGAACTGTCGCGTGTCCCTCCGACGCCTGTCAAACGCCCACTTCGTTCCCGCTCATCACGCCCACGAATGGGTCTTTTCGATTATTATTTGAATATTATTTTTATTTATGGTGAAGCAAAATCTATAAATATATACGAAATATAAACATTAGAATATATTCAAAATTATAGAGTCGAGAATGTTTTCTTCCCTTTGGACGATGCTACCAAATTGACGTATTCAAATTCCGTAACCGCCCATTTCTGTCTCATTTCTAACACATTTCTGTTTGTCGTTGACCACAGGACTTTGAAGAAATCTGTATGCTCGGCCAAGGCCATTTTGGAGAAGTGTACAAGTGCATTAACCGGGCAGATGGATTCACTTATGCTGTTAAGATCTAACGCCGGTTACCGGGAGAACAAAGATGCTGGCTTTAAAAGAGGTTCAACTCCACCAGTCCCTCGGAAGCCACCCGAATGTGATCCGTCTGTATGCTGAGTGGTTTGAAGACAACTACCACTACAAGCAGACGGAATACGTCAAGCGTAGAGACTTGCTTGCAGTGATAGAGCTGAACAAGCGTTCGGGTCGTTCTTTCCAAGAGAGCGAGCTAGTGAACATTATTCGTCAATTGGCCGAAGGATTAAGGTAAGTCAGATTTTCCCCACTTTTTCGGATTACTAACCCTCACTCTTCTGAAAAATTAGGCACATACATTCCCGGAACGTAGTCCACTTGGACATCAAACCGGAGAATATATTGTTAGCGGATGGAGAAGTGGTTTGCTATAAAATAGCCGACATGGGCCACATGACTTCGGCAGACAGCACAGACGTCGACGACGGTGACGTCCGCTACCTTCCTCCGGAACTTCTTCACGAAGACCTGCGAAACTTAAAAGCAGCAGATATATTTTCACTAGGTAAGCCAGGCAAACGTGTTTCAGCGAAAGAAAATCTAACACAAGTTTTCTTTTATTTGTTCCAGGCGTGACAATCTTCCAAGCGGCAGGGGGTAGTCCATAACTAATAATGGCCATGAGTGGCAACAAATTCGGAAAGGAAAGCTACCGTATTTGTCGATGTATACGGGACAATTAACGGGCTACTCTTACAAATGGTGGAACCAAATCCCGAGCAGCGGCCAACGGCTGAGGAGCTTTCCCGTCAAAAGTAAAAAAAATCGGTATTTTAGATAAAGGTTTCGAAATTTAGATAAAGAATGTGGATAAATTTTGAAAAGAAAATCAGTAAAAAAAATCCTTACGGCATTTCAAGTGCAAAATATATTTATTGGTAAAAATTTTCATAGATATTACAGTAAAAAAAATAGGGCTGTTCAGATTCTTAGACATTTTTTTGCAGAATTCGGTTAAAAATTCTAGTGTGAACACTTAAGATACAAATATAAAAATTCTCGTACATGTTACAATTTAACAATTTAAGTACAATGTAAGGCTCTTCGATTCTTCGACTATTTGTGTTGCTAAATTCAAGGAAACACTTAAGATGCAAATTTGACCATTTTCATAGATGTTACAGTAAAAAAATCTCACGGCTTTTACGGTGCAATATGCATTTATTGGTAAATTTGTTGTACATTTTACAGTAAAACACAGTCAGGTTTTTCAGATAATGGCAAGTTTTGCAAAATGCAATCAAAATTTCTGTGTGAACACGTGCAAATTTGAAAATTTTTGTAGATGTTACATAAAATTTTTTCGTTGATGTTACATTTAAAAAAAAACTTAGGGCTCCTCAGATTCTTAGATATTTTTTGGCAAGTTTTGCAAAATTCGATCAAAATTTTTAAGATACAAATGTTAAAATTTCCGTACATGTTACAAAAAAGAAAATCTTACGGGTTTTAAGACGTATTATATATTTATTGATAAAATTTTCGCAGATATTTAAGAAGGGAAAAATTTAGAGCTCTTCAATTCTTCGACATTTTTGGCATTTTTTGCAAACTCCGTGAAAACTCAAGTGTGAACACTTGTAAGATGCAAATGTGGAAAATTTTCTAAGATATTACAGTAAAAAAGAATACCTCAGGGCTTTTTTAATGTGCAACAAATATTTATTGGTAAAAATTTTTCGTTGATATTACAGCAAAAAAAACTTACGACTCTTCAGGTTTTTAGATGTTAAGTTTTGCCAAATTCAATCCAAATTCCTGTGTAAACACTTGTGTAAATTTGAAAATTTTCGTAGGTGTTACATTAGAAATAAAGAAAATATTAGGGGTTCAAGGTGCAATACATATTCGTTGGTAAAAATTCGTTGATATTACAGTAAAAAAACATAGGGCTCTTCAGATCATTAGATATTTTTTGGCAAGTTCTGCAAAATTCGATCAAAATTCCTGTGTGAACGCTTTTAAGTTAAAAAAAATTTGAAGGTGTAATATATATTTATTAGCAAATAATTTCGTAGATAAAAACAGTGCTCTTCGATATTTTTTATGGTCTATATAGCCTTTTTGCAGTCTTGTAAACAAGTGTACCAAGTAATGTGAAATTTAAAATACAGAAATAAAACAAAATGAGTCTGTGTTTTTACTCCGTCAATTTATCAGTGACATCTGTTAAAACTGGCGATATTATATTCCACCATTGTACTCCCAACCTAATGCTCATCCCGTAAGCTTCTGTAGGCTAATTTCTTATATTTTTCCAGTTTTGCGAGAGAAAAAAATTAAGAGGTGAATATATAACACACTATAAAATTTATCAGCTAATCAAATGCAAAATATTTCAGAACTATGTTTCTTTGACAATGATGGTAATTCCTTACAATAGTGGTTGGAAACTACACCTATATGGTGCAATTTCGAAACAATTCTAAATGTAGGACATTTTCTTTTTATTTTTGTCCTGTGTCCTCTTTCATCATTCACTTAGTAAAGTAATAAAAACACCCCATTTTATTGTGAAGAGTTGAAGGTAACACCGGACCTAAGAACGCTCGTAAAGTTTTCACTAAAAACAGGTTACTAGCTTTCTAAAGCCGTAAAGTAAAGTCTGAAGTGCTATCAGTAGAATTGCCGCACATACAAATTTTCATTTGTTTAGTAACAAATGTCAGATATTTTTTTGCCTAATCGGTACAATGAATTCCGATGTACAGCGAATTCCCGACTGTCCAATGCCCCATGCGTTTTAGTAAATCATATTAGACTCGCAATATTGCACGTGTGTTAACTTCAAACATGCGAACGCAAAATCTTGGACATACATGCCTGACGGATCCGTAACATGAAACCACATTGGTATACTTACTTACTTAAACACATTAAAAAGCTACGACCAGAAAAGAGTTCTGTATCCAATGCAAATTATTTTTTTTCCATTACACATGACAGCTTAAATTTTACACGGTCTCAGGAGTGGAGATTGGAAGTGGCATAACGTTCTGGACCTCCTGTCCAAGTTATGGTTCGGAGTCGAAAGCATGGAGCAAAGTGAGCGTTATTTTCGCGTTATTCACTCGTTTGGCTTATTTTCTGCCATTTCATTCGATCAGCATTCGTTACTTTTACTTCGCACGGTGTAAACCCAATTTTTCTATTTAAATTACCATTTACTCGCCTTTTTCTCTTCCAATTGCTTCGCTTTTACTGACAAAATATCAGAACAAAAGTCGTAACTTACTGTACTAAAAGTATGGTTACACCACATTACACGAATTGCATTTTCCTAAAGATCGCACGTAAAGTCTGGACACGAATCAGACCTATTAGCCGCAGGCATAGTATCCTTCAAACAATTTGTACACGTTCACTAACACGAACATGACCACTGCCCCCACAAAAGATCCTATTTGTGTAACAGCTCCACAAAAAAATAAGGCTCGGTTACCGCCGTCGCGAAGAATAGATGCCACGGCTACTTTGACATAAGAAAACACTGCCGTGAATGCCACCCATATGACAACCTATAGCAAACCGAAAGGATGGGTCAATGTAAAACGAATGAAAGAAACAAACCAAAAAACTTAACCGTAAATCAAAACATACAAAATCGAATTATAATTTAAAAATTAACAGTATACTTACAAATGCTTACTATAAAGAAAGATGGTGTGAATTTTTTTTTTTTTACTTACTATGAAACACTCCCCTCCTGTAGTGCCAGCTAATGGCGGTGTTGGACTGGTAGCAGCAGTGTACAGAATAACTGCTGACAGCACAGTTCCCAGCGTTGTCAGTGTATAAATAATACTGGGTCGTCGTACTGGCACGAAAAATGCCAAGAAGCAAGCTATCGGATTTGCAATACTGGCCAAAGTCACAGTAATGTGGTATGCCATATTACCATAGGGTAAACAAGAGTACGATTGAATGCTAGGCAGCACGCCATTACTGAGGGCACAAACCCAGGCTTGCAAAGCTAGCATTGGTAGTAGTACGTATTTGGATACGTGCGACTCGATATGTGGTTCCAACGTTATGGCCGAGTTTGACAAAGAAGAATCAGTATTCCCGCCTGAGGCATTCGACATTAGCAGTGCCCTTTCGCTCACCAGTTCGCTTTTTACAAGGGGTAACATGTTCAGACATAAGAACGCCGCCGTACTGGCCACCATCATTACGAACAGCACATAAAAAAATTCACTGACTCCAAAACGGGGATCAGGGCTTTCAGGGACAATCATGAAACTACCATTTCCGGTAGTGATATTTATACATTCCTGATTTCCACCAATGCCCTGAACAAGGGCGACGATACTAGGGATAAATCCACTCAGACCTTCACCCACGAAATATGAAGTGAGGTAAATCCCGCGGAAATGGGCCATGAAAGGCAAAAACAAAACTGAGCTGGTACAGTCCACCAAGGCGATGAAGAAACAGAGAGTTAAAAGAGCAGTACTATGTTCCGTGCCGTTAATGAAGGTCGTAATATTCCAGAATACGGCAAGAAGTAAGGTCGCAAGGATGCCGGTACTTAAAACGCCGTATGTTATAGGAATTTCCTTCGTCATGTGAGGAATCCAGTGTCGGGCCAGGCCGTACAACAGCGGTCCAATGTTGGCCACTTGAATGATGACTGAAAGATACGACGGAAGATTCCAACCTTCCGGCAGCGTTTCTACCAGTAGTGGTAGTTCTACCCATAGTCCGTTGATGGTTATCCAAGAACCGATACCGAATACAGCGGCCAGCACATCTACGGAAATCTTCCGATCACCCGACAAAACAGGTTCCTGGGCCATCTTGGATACGTTAGGTCAGACTGACAACTAACAGCAAAGTAATCTTACTGAAACGAAATTTTAAAAGAAAGAGAATAAGACGTTATCGGCTACACAACACATAGAAAGCTGTGACGACAGCAAGCCCAAAAATATTTGGAATGTGCGACGTATGTTGACAGATACGTACAGTACATGTCGTCGTTTATATAACTGACGGAATATAGGTGAAATTTGTGGAGGTCATAAGGCAATTTGGATGCAGAGCAATTTTGAAAAAATATATAATTTATGAGCTACGGGATATCTAGGAACCGTAAAGAATCAACGATTTAATAATCTCAAACTACGTGTTTAAACAGAAAAAAACAACAAAGCATACGTAAGAGATATCATTTTACTGATATTTTTCGGTTACATGTTTTATTATTTTTATAATTAAAATTTAAAATCAGTATTGATTTCTATGTCAACCACAAGTTATCGCAAAATTCGTTAGAAGCTTGGCCACCAGCTCTCTGATGGAATTTTACACGTAATTTTGATTAAAAAACCAGGAGTGATGCTTATGCACGAATGTGATAACACGTGTTTTAAAAAATAAGTTGCACTTTTTTAATGTAAAGGGAGTTAAACAGTTCAAATGTTTGCAATTATGTCTGGAATTGACCAGGTAAGTATTGTCAGACTACATTACATGTTCAGTACATGCATAAATGGATTAATAAAATTAATTAATAAAATAAAAAAATTACAGTAAAAGACCTCTTATTCAGCTTATTTGAGATTAGATCCTAGTCCGTATAAATGGAAAGCTGGTTAGTCCCAAAAAATAGCAGTTATGGATGGTAAACAAGAATGAAAATACTTTTATCTGCTATTTGGTTATTTAAATAATCCGTAATTTTCAAGACGAGTTATTCCGCTGTCTTCAAGTACGGAGCACAACAATTTTTTTTAAATCGGCATCAGAAAGCTGATTCGTGAAGAAATACTGACCGGCTGTTCAAGTGAGGTTGGATAGGAGGGCTTTATTGTATGACTAATTACGAAACTATATTTATTATACTACAATTATGAAAACTATATACATTCATAACTTACTTTATGTAAATCCTGTAATAAGGATAAAAATTCCATTTGCTAGTTTCTTTTTCTATTGGAGAACACGCGTAGGCTTTTGCCTATTGCAGAATGCGATATTTCGCCTATTTCACCTAGTGCTAGTTTATTTAAGACGAAGTGCCCAATGTCTAACCTGTCCGACTGCAAGGACAAACTGGTCAAAAGAGGAGCATCTAGTTTTCACGAACGTTCAGCTTATTCTCCGTTTTCTTCTAACACACTATATTTGATAGTAAGTACAATTCGGGCTATACTTTAATTTTACACTAAGTAAAAAAATTACGTACCATATTCCAAACTATTCCGTGTCTCACCTAGTTGGTTAGAGCGTTTAGGGCAAATGGCTAAAGTAAAGGGCAAAAGGAACGTATTGAGTATCTTTGTGGCAGAGTAGTTAAAAAGTGTGCTGCACTTCACGAAATTTAAGCACAAACTTTAAGAAAAGTTAAGAAGTCTACATGCACTTTATTGCTTGTGTAACTCACTAAATAACGTCGTCATAATTGTAGAATTCAAACACACCTACCACTTTGCGTTGGCTAGAACTTCAGTGGTCTGTCATTAAAATTGTCTTTAATATCGGAAAACAAACGAATCAGCACAAGTCAGCTATTCTTTGTATCTGTTAACTGAGGATTTGCGTCATTGACATAAGCGCAGGTTCGATTACAACACCGATATCATCTTCGCCCTTTCAGACTGACAATACCAGGGCGCTGTATCAGCAAGTAGGTTCATTAAAACCAGGTGAATGCTATCTCATGATTTAAAGTGTTATCAAAAAAAGGATCAGAATCCCGTTTCTCGAATTTCAAGCTACGCACGTTTATCGTTTTACAGCAACTCAACATGAGATATAATTACATCATGGTCTAAAATAACAAATGAGGTAATAGTACGTACCGGCCGATGACCTTGAGCGCTTACTATTATAAGCACACACGTGCGTCAATCTCACGTTTCTCCCCGTGCACAGTAAATAGAAAACTGGCCTCTAGTCAACAACCTGCGACTGCGTAACACATCCCATTCCCCAGAGTACGCCTCAGCTTATGCATGAAGCCTGCTCATTCTGTAAGCCCCAGCCAAAGGTTTCATGCGTTTTTATTTCCCTTGCTCCGATAGAGCGATGAAATCCTGCATTAATCTTCTTAAACAAGGGTACAACAACAGAAGCCCTCTAAATCGATTTGCTAGTCAGCTACAGGTACGTATAAATCAATAAGAGTACTAATAGCTCTTAAATCTGTGAATATCTAGGGCGAGAAAATCGTACACTTAAAGCAGGTCCTAAGTTCCGTTCTGGGTAGTGACAACGTTTCCACTGCCGAGAGTGTATGTCAACAGCATGGTCGCGACGAAGGGCCTTTTCCTATTTATCCGGCCGATATCGTCGTCTGGCCTCGAAGTGCAGGGGAGGTCTCAGAGGTCGCCAAAATATGTGCGGCTCATCAAGTTCCAATGACCCCTTTCGGATCAGGCACGGGATTGGAAGCCGGAGTCGGCGTCACACAAGTGAATATTTTATCGAAAAGAGTTACAGTACATTAGAGAAGCGCGATTTATAGTATGCTTTTTAGGGTGGCGTAAGCGTAGATGTGAGCAAGATTGATCAGGTCGTTAGCTTTCATCCGGAAGATTTCGATATTACAGTACAACCTGGCATCACACGAAAGGCGTTGAACCATTTTTTGAAAGACCATGGCCTCTGGTTTCCAGTCGGTAAGGCTAACCCTTTCACTGTACCCCATCAGGCAATTTACCGTTACGTTTTCAGATTTGCGCAGTGACCCGTTTACGTGACACCAATTTGATAAGATTAGAATTCGTCACTTGGTTACAATTACCTCGAGGAGCTTTCCAATTTCTAAAGACGTTATGAGCCATACTAGAATAATGAATTATGTTGGCGGAAAATAACCATGCTACATTTTGCTTTTGGAAGGCCAAGTTATCCCACTCTGATTACAGTAAACTCTCCGATTTTGTCAACCGGTCGGTACTGTGCGACGGTTGATTATTTAGACAGTTGACAGAATAAGACAAAAAGTGCTGGCAATTGGAGAATATTAGAAAATTCCAGAGCGGTGTACTTATTATTAAAAACAGACGGCAAATTGCATTTGTGGCACTTCGGTTAGATTGCAACTATCTTAATAAGACCATTATGCATTGAGCTCAGATTGTTGTAGTATCCCAGTGTATAAAGTTCGAATTCTGAACGAATGCAACCTAGAATGGTATCGCTCGCAGGTGGAAATGTCGCTAGCGGTGCTTGACAAAATTATTCACAAGTGGATGTTTCCGTAACCGGGGTTGGCAAAATCAGAAATCTATTAGAACTGAATAGATTTGCGACAAGCTGATTAATAGAACTTATCGATAAATTAGGGAAAATAGCCGTTTTTTAACAAATAGTTGTTTGACTTCATTCATTTTCTGTCGTCAATTGTTACTGTTTTATTTTTAAATGACATACAGATCCCGGTGCGGATTGTTCCCTTTGTGGTATGGCGGCCACGAGTGCTTCGGGCACCAATGCTGTTCGTTACGGGACCATGCGAGAAAACGTCTTAAATCTGCAAGTGGTTTTAGCTAACGGTGCTATATTTCACACTGCTGGAGATGGCCGACGTTCGAGGTACTTACACTCAAGTAACGATATAACCAAATGAAGTTGAAAAATCACTTGTTCGCGTCGTGGTTAGAAAAACTTCCGCCGGGTACAACTTAACCAACCTGTTTGTGGGCTCTGAAGGGACACTAGGCTTTATTACAGAAGTAACATTGCGTTTACACGCTCTTCCCGAAACCATGGTTTCCGCGGTTTGCGCTTTCCCGGATGTCAAAGCTGCTGTAGACACAGTCCTTCAAACTCTACAGTCAAGCATCCCCATTGCGCGCATAGGTATGGTTTATTACCTTTCCGATTACTTTTTGAGCATACAATAAGATATGTTTCTTTCATGCAGAGCTTTTGGACGAATTGGCAATCGATGTTTGCAACAAGTACTCAAAAGTTGATTATGCAGTTCAGCCCACGCTTTTCCTCGAGTTTCACGGTTCAGAATACGAAGTCACCGCCCAAGCTGAAGCTGTGGGTAAAGTTGTGAACAGACGACCCCATAATACACTAATACTACGGACGAAATCTCTTCTTCAGCCGAAATCGCACGTGACAACGGAGGATCCGATTTCTTATGGGCGAGGGAGGCCGAAGAGCGGAATAAGCTCTGGAAAGCTCGACACGAATTATTGTACGCTACCTTGGCTCTGAAACCTGGTCACCGAGCCGTTGTAACGGACGTTTGCGTTCCTATCTCAAAATTGCCCGATTTGGTTTTCCAGACACAGAAGGATATCCACGAGGCATCTGTTACAAGTTCGATGTTCTCATTCAAAGAATTAACAGCACATAACCTTCCTTGTTTGTAAACAGGTCCCATCCTTGGCCACGTGGGTGACGGTAATTTCCACGCCTTTATGCTCTTCGACCCTGAAAACCCAGCTGATTTCAAGAAGGCCAAGGCCGCCGCAGAGCGTTTAGCAGAGTAGGAGGGAATTTTACTAAATTATACTCAAATATTTTAAAGTGGCTTATTTTATTAAAACAAAATTTATAGGCGAGCGTTAGCACTAAACGGAACATGTACTGGCGAACACGGTATTGGACTAGGCAAGAAAGACTTGCTAGCAAAGGAAATAGGGCCTGTTGGTTTATCTGTGATGAAAAGCATCAAAGCAGCTTTAGACCCGCACAATTTAATGAATCCTGGCAAAGTTCTTAACATCGATTAACACTCGCGTAGTTTAAACTTATGGCGTTCTCATAATGACTTAAGTTTTCGCAAAATAAAGAAAGTGTCCAGCGCGTTTTCAGCCCGTAGGAATTCTGTTCAAATATACGGCATACTTAACTACTTCATTTTCGTTGTATTTGCCAAAGGAATATTAAAACTGAGAAAATAAACGCGGAGACTAATAAAACTCGGAAGATCACATTAGAACAAAATTGCTAGGTGGCAGTCAAAAATAAATATCCTAGCCAACAAATAGTAGAAATACATCAGTAGGAAAATGGACTAACTAAAAACAAAAAATAAAATAAACGGGACGGGTCTTTTCCTTCCCGAGTAAACTTTTTCTCCCCAAATTAAAACTGTTACTTCTAGAACTTCGGCTATTTAAATCTTGTTTCAAACTGAGGTTTCTGTCGAAGGCGACGAAGACATTTTCGGTTCTTCGTTTCCCAGAAGATCTTCTACCGCGATCACAACGGTTTCTGAAGCCGACGACGAGCTTGTGCTTTTGGTTGCTTCCTCTGGAGATTTCGTCTCATTTCCCTTTTCGACCACCACGGTCAATCCGGTCTGGGCCCTATGGAGCATAGACATGGCTAGATCGGACAAATTGCTTTCGCCACCCTCCCTTTTTTCGACGCGCTTCCCTGAAAGTTGATGGAAATCCCGTACCGTTGAATAAACCGTTTCGTCTTGGTTTTCCTCATCGCTCGACGACGAGGAAGAAGCCGATAAGGATTTGTTCATGGCAGAGCTTCTGACGGTGGACGGTAATGGTAGTAAAGCTGAGGTTTCTTCCGAGTCTTCATCGTCGCTCATTTGGTCTCGGCTTGGTAATGACGCAAGAGGAGTTCTCACAGAAGGCGTGGCTCCGTTTGCTGTCGACGTTGGGGCTACTGGCGTTGAAATCGTGGAAGATGAGCTGGATTTGTTACCGGACGCTACCGTAATATCTTTGACTAGCGGGGAAAATAGGAACACGCCAGTCGGTGTCGGAGTACCGCCCTTTGCCGCTCCACTGGGATGCTGAGCAGAATGGTTGGCCACGCCCGTGCTAGCAACCGCAACAGCACCGGGTACTGTCGGTTTCGTCGAGATCGCCGGCCGCCGATGCCGGCTCTGGGGCGGGGTACGCAGGTTGACGGAGTTGAACCTCGTATCGCTTTTGTTGTCCATGTAGGGTGACGAAAGGGGAGCCGGGGATGCGGGGGTTGGCCCTGACTTGGGTTGGGATGTACTCCACTCAAACTGACTGTTGTCCAAAACGAGTGAGGAAGGACGTCGTGGCGAATTGCATTCTGCTTTTCGGCTTGCATACCCACCGGTCGTTGTTTCGGTACTTCTCACAGATGAGGGAGGCGCTGGGGACGTTTGGCTCAAGTTTGGCTTACCGCCGGACTCGGAAATACTGCGTTGAGATCCACGCCGGTGCAACTGAGTATTGGAACCTGAGACGCTTTTCTGAGAATTCTGTCTTGTTAACCGACCGTAATCAATAATGGATTTAATGGATTCCGCATGTGCTAAGCTGGACAATGACCCAAGTCGGGATCGAACCGCGGAAGCCAGGTTTTCAGGCCAGATAACTTCGGTTAAATGGCGTTGACGGGCCGGAGTATTGGAACCACGCTCGGCTAATGACGCCAAGGAACCAGCCACGCTGCTTATTGAGTCATCAGTACCGCCATAGCCTACGCCATGTCCTAATTCCGGTACTACAGACGTTTGCAGGTACAAAACGTCCATTTCCGAGGACTCGGCCACCGTGGAGACGCTCCCTTATGGTTAAAAGAAACGACAAAAGGAAATGCTGTGAAACGAACAACACTGCGTGCACCTACGACTAATACTACAGAAGTATTTCGACGTAATCCATGCACTGGATCTGCATGTTCGCCTGCGTTCTTGTGTCATCCGTGTGAACGGGGCCTATATTTTATTTTTGAGTCTATAATAGGACCTAAACTTTCGACAGTTTTTTTATTCTTTTTACCGTGTGATTTAAAGCAGCAGACGCTAATATTCTGTAATACTGCTTTGTGTAACTTTCACACAGTAGGGTTGGCGTTATTATTATTCGTTGAAAATACGTGTTCAATGGCTATTCCCAACCAACTTGTCCCTTATCGGGTTCATACGCTAAATCTAAACGGAACGAAAAGCCTGCATCGCTTGTCAGTGGTTTAGTTAATTCACCATCTAAAAATCAAATGCAAATAATTCAAAAATGACAGAAAATACCTTTGTTTGCCAAAATGAATACAAAGAATAAAATCAACAACAATGGTGTTTAACGCTAACAATATACCTCCAATGATACACTATACATCCGCGGAAACAACTTATGTGACAAATTTTCACTTCCGTGTAAAATGGCATCCGTTAAAAATTTCGTTAAAATTTCTCATAACTTAATAAAAACTTAATGCCTTCGTAAGAACGAATATCACAGTAGCGCCACCGCGACTGACAACGCGCTCGGTATAAAACTCGCCCAACAAGCGCTGCGGCCATTTCGTTTTAACCCTTAGATTGGTTCCCTTAAAAGTCACATGGAAAGTCGCATGATACCTGCATAAGAAGAAAGTGGCCCCCTTTCTGGTAGATTTACTTCTTCGTCAATCTTCTCATCCAAAACATCTTCCATAGCTTCTTCGTTCAGCGTCTGCAATGCGCCATAAATCATTTGTTCCTCCAAGGTAACCTAAACAAGTTTCTGTTAATTTTCCTTTTCCCTAAGAGAAGTGTGTCAACAGACTTGTTTTTCGACTAAGGTATTCCTCTTCGGTAATTTGACAGCGGAGCCATAACTAGTGTCACTTTCGTCTTGACCCATAGTACTTCTCATGCTGCTGCCTAAAGGAGATCCAAATTGTAAAAAATTTCAAACTAATTCATGGTATTTATTAGAAAGTACTTCTGGACATCTTCCCCTGATCATAGTCGGCTTCAAGGGTTTGCATAGTTGGCTTTTCTTCTGTTACGGCCTGTGGTCCCGGCCGTTGCATATTTCCAGTAAATTCCTTGTCTCGCAACGCTGCAATAGTCATTTTAAACAATTCCCAGTCACCAAAGTTCATTCCAAGCAGCTAAAGCGCAAGACGTCCATATGTTACTATGAACATTTTACTACATTATGAGTAAACGTTACTTGTTTCAGTTCGTCAAGGTTACAGCAGAAAAGCACACGCCCATTAATGTTGTTCTCTTGAAGAGCTTTCTTGTACGACTCAATGGCAGAAGTTTTGAGACCATCACATTTTCTGAGCATATCACAAACTTCATCGGTCGATAAAGTACTTAGGTTTTTATCTGGCAGTTTACTCTATAAGAAGAAAAAAAATGACAAGGACGATGAGAGATGACGCTACTTCTTACTAGATGAGGTAAGGCTGCCCGGGATATAACTGCTGGCATAGCACGTTGACTAAAATAGTCCGCCGCAGTAGGAAAGCCTGGGTAGGGCACCGGAAAATTGAGGTGAGGACCCCAACCGAACATACCATTAGTTGACTGGAGACGACCCTGCTTAGAAATACATGACGAATGAGTGGACCTCTTTGAAAACAGTACATAACAATCTATTCAACAAATATAAACCAAAGTCAGTCATACGTAAATAAAAAAGTTTACTAAAAAGTAAGAATGGGGAAAAAATACAACAAACATAATAAAAATTAAAAAAGAAAACAAACAACACGCAAAAGCAAATATTACTAAGACTAAAGAAAATCTAACAAAAATGAAAATAAGAACAAATATAAAAAGGAAAATAAGAATACTTTTCGGAATGAAAATAAGAATAAATATAATAAAATAGCTGAATAAACAATTATGAAAATATACACATAACGTACGTCTTTCGTGAACGTGGTTTCTGGCGTAGGTAAAGTAACTGTCCACGGCGGAATAGTAACGTTAGTTTCCCAGTCTTCATTTCCTGGCCCGTTAGGTTTGTTCGGATTTACTTGTTTAGAACTGGGCTCCAGCTCCAATTTCACTTGTTTTTCCTCTACTTTAGAGCATTAGTACACCAAAAAACACACGACAATGTCTAGTTTACCTTTGATGACTTTCCGTAGGTATGGGTCCAAATTGATCGTAAACGGCAGGAACATTTTCAGGTGCAAGACCAGAAGATTATTTTTGTGCATGCTTAGGAAAACATCAATTTTTTTATCGTCTTTGTCCATTTCCAGCAGCACTTCTGTTTCCTTCGAAGGTATTTGTGGCCGTATCCTGTTCAAATGTCTTAGTCAGCAAATAGAATTCTGAAAATTTTTCGTGAATGCTTACTTATCGTAAATAGCTTTGAGGGTCATTGTATCCTCTATTCGGTCTTCAAACGTTTCGTAGTACAGAATGATCCACGACGTGCGGTAAGGCCACTGTTCTGTAATATTAATCCACGTGGCTAAGTGGTACCAATTGAATTCAATCTGGAACGCTTTCAATAACCGACCTACAATACAAAGTCAATATCTCCGAGACCACGCGAAAGAAATAATCCCAGGTAAGTTACCAGTGACATAAATGACGTTCAAAAGACGGCGCATCGAACGAGGATTAACGTCGCTGAAATAGTCATCCGACAGCAGAACTTTGGTCAAATCATGGGCAGCCGCTACTCGATGCCCGGAAGTCGTCGCGAGACCTAGGCAGCTTTCCAAGCTCTCTGCGTGTCTCAGCTTCGAACCGGGCAAATTGTTTCCAATGCCCAACCCGGGTGCTAGTAACCCAGCGCCCTGGGGGCGCGACGTACGCGAAGTTTTCTTCGATGTTGGAGCAGTGGATTCAATAGATGTCCTTCGGGGAGAAATCTAAATATCTCAGTTTTAGGTCATTTCTTCCAAAGACGTAAACTTTACCAACTACGCCATCTTACATTATTGCCGACATGCGGGGCATCGTCCGCTTCCAACCATTCCCGTACTGCGTTCGACAGGGCCGTATGGGTGGGACGGGACGCTCGCCCGGCCAGCGCTGCTTGTTGAGCTGCTCGGACTTTTCTCAAGCCCGCGTTTTGTAAAAAGAAAGGTAAATGTACCAAGTTCCGTAAATATTCGTGAGCACCGATATTTGTATCTGACAGCATCTCGTGAATGTTTAGTTGCACTGCCTAGCACAAAGAAAAGAAATAAACAGATACTAAAATAGATAAAAACAAATTAATACAAAATTATTGAAACGAAAACAATCAAACTCGTTTCATTTTTGGTATTTCGTAGTGTGAGCGATGTTCACTGCTGCCGCAAGTCTTCTTGCAAGTGTGCTAATCTAAGTATCTTTAAACAAACCTATTTACAAATTGCAACTGTGGCTCTTTTTTTCAGGGAAATGTCTTACTTTTGTAATAACGTGAGGATCTACGGTCAGTAGAACAATAAATGGCGTATTAGCTTCAGCGAAAAGCACTCGAACTGCATCCAAAACGTAAAGCACTTTGTCTTGCTCACAGCTATCCAAGCCGTCAACTACAACCACCAATCGTGTTTGCTGGCGCGTAAACGCATCCAAACATTTTACCTGATAAGCACAAGCTATTAATACCGTCAAAAGAACATTAATTCAAATGAAATCTGACAAGACTGTTCCAGTTGTGTTTTGTTCCTTTCGTCTACGACAATTACATTGAAGTGAAAGCAACAAAACACCATAGGGGCGAGCTCGTGAAAAAATCTGACCAAAAAAGTTGTTTAGCCCAAATTGCTTTTTAAAATATCGGAATCGTTGTAAGCTTACCATATCTATTAAGAGGGCGACTTCCTTTTTCAACGCTTGCAAATAACCCTCGCCTTTAACTGCGTGGGCACGAAGCAAGCCCTTTTGCAATCGCCGATGAGGTGACAGCCACAAGCACTTGATCAATCGACTCCATGTATAGAGATTGGCCACGAAAACAAGGCCCAACAGGATGGCCAAGGCAATCAGTATAGCTTTAATGGAAACGAACTCGTCGGCATGACTACATTACACAAACAGGATATTAAATCCTTCCAATGTGTGCTTAATTGACCTACATGTCCCCAGCCAGGTATAACACCCAGAGAACAAGCATGGCAAGAATGCTGTCCAAGCAGGACAAGAATACGGTGAAGTAAGGCAAACAGCAAAATCGTCTCCATCGCCATGAGGCAGTAGATTTGACTTTGAAAAAAAATATTTATGATTAACTATCAATGTGAGTTTCGAGTATGTCCACAAGTTACCAGGTCGGGGTCGGAACGTGCGATACAATCGCGTAGGGAAAATTCCATAGTCAGCTTCAATTGCTTCTAACAGAGATCCTAGGATTTGGACCACAGTTTCTTCCCCATCACCAGTTCGGGATACTTTGGTTTGTTCTGTAAAGAAAAATCTGCAGAAAGAATCATATATTAGACCTTCGCCTTACAACAATTCAAAAGAAAGGAATAAGTACATAAAAATTGATCGGTTTCGTACTTTACTGGGTACACTTGTAAGCCATCCCCCCATTTGGGACCAGGTGGCGTGCAGAATGTGACCTTCACAATGAGTTCAAAGGATTGTAAGCGTTTCGCCAAAGATAGACTTAAAGAATGTGCCCAACTCCAGGAATACCTTCAAAAAGCAAGTTTCACTGAATTTAAACCGTCTCAATCATAGCAAATATGCAAGGAAGAGATCAAACGATAAGTTGTACCTATGACTGCCCCACCATACCGTATACAGGAATGTGTATGTTAGAACTAAGGAAGTTACTGCCACAGCCACGCCCACAATCCAAGAATGTGTGGCGCAAGCTAGAGCCAATGCCAGCAAGGCACAACCGTGTAATACCAACACTAATAACAACGTTGTCCACTGGAACGTGGGTGAAATCCACTGTCTCGCAAAACCTTTCATTTCCTCTAGGATAAACAACAATAAAAGGCCAATAAGTCTTGGGAAATGGTGGGTGGAACACATTCGTACCTTTGAGTTTTGTGAGTAAGAAGGATTTGCCCGATCCCCACTTAGCGTAAAGGCCCAACGTAATCGGCATTGAAAGTAACGGCTCACTGAGAATATCAGCTAGCGCACTACTGTACAAATCATAGCCCAGTAAACTTTCGTTGTCTTCGTTGGCGTTTAATCGACCTACAAAATCGTTCTCAGTTAGAAAAACCGTAAAAAAACACACACAAAAAAGAGGGAAAACTTACGCGCGCCAAAAATTTGTCCCATAATCGTTTTCTGGTATGAAATGTCGATATTGTAAGGCGTCTCGCCCGCTCGATTGGGTCGGTACAACAGTTGGCTATTCTTTGGATTTCTCAAGAGCAACTCCACGATATGCTGAAGCCATTCAAAGCAAGAAATGTTAACGAAGTCCAAAATTTATATAATGTAGACTTTACCTTCGATCGAG
Source organism: Triops cancriformis (assembly GCA_020615345.1). Classification (NCBI taxonomy): domain Eukaryota; kingdom Metazoa; phylum Arthropoda; class Branchiopoda; order Notostraca; family Triopsidae; genus Triops; species Triops cancriformis. Next base: position 160,089 of record JAHZNP010000069.1, on the reverse strand, counting down.
CTCTCATGGCAATGTGCAACGCTGTATCACCCATTTTATCCATTGCGTGCACTTTTGCTTTCTTGTCGAGCAGCAGTTGTACAATTTCAGCATTACGACTACGGACCGCTTTCAGCAATGCCGTATCGGAATCCTAACGTAGACAAAACACCACAACTACAATTATGCCCAACTGATCTTTTATAACGGAATTATATAAATCCGCGATGTGATAGAAACCAACACAGAAAATGCTAGCTACCGCAAAGGGAGGCTGCCATGTGATACATAAATGGTATGCATCTCATTTATAGGAAAACTTACTTTGGTAGGTATTTCGAGATTAGGTTCCGCTGCTAGCAAGCATTTGACAACGTGGGCGTGGTTTTTCTCTACTGCCCAATACAGCGCCGTTTTACGGTCTCGCCCTGGCATGTCAATATCCGCGTACTTCTTAATTAGCGCTTCTACGATGAATTTATGTCCCGCTTTAGCGGCGTGGATGAGGTTTGTGTCTCCATGACGATCCTGAAATTAATCATTTTAAATTAGTATTTAACCAACTGTAGTTCCTATTTTTTCGGCTATAATTTCGAAAATAATATTTGAGTTGATACGAAGTAGATATTACTTGAGTGTTGACATAGGCTCCGGCGTTGAGGAGAGCAACAGCAATGTCCGTAAAACCCTCCTTACATGCAATGGTCAGCGACGAACATCCATCTTTGTCGCAGGCGTTGACATTAGGACGTTTTTCTAGCAATCTTTGGACGATATCGATGTAATTGCCCTTGACTGCCATCAACATTGGTGTCCAGGAGTACTAGCCAAAGACAATAATTGAATTCGTGCCTTTCATTCGCAACCTTCTTTGAATACCATTCCCGTTGAATCAACAGCAGCTCCTGCCTTGAGAAAGACGTCGACAATTTCCACGTACCCTCTACGACATGCCCAAATCAGTGGCGTTGTTCCATGCTACACTTGACAACAGGGATTCTTTAAACATTTGTAATCTCTAACTCTGTATCAAAACTCACTTTATCCGTGCAATTCACTCGAGCTCCGTGATAGAGCAGATCTTTGACAATCTCGAGATGACCTCTTCCAGCGGCCCATGCCAACGGTGTTATATGAAATTGGCCCTGCACGTTGACCTCGGCCTTCCTTTCAAGAAGCAAACGTGCCGTTTCCGTTTGGCCTTTGTAACATGTCCATAGTAGGGCGGTCCAACCCCCCTAACAACATGAATGTCAAATTCCTGATTAGCATGATTACGCTGAATGAAACGTTGACATAGCTAATAACTGTATATAATGGCGAGCGAATGGGACATATTAATGAGGGCAACATACTCGAGATAATTACTATGTAAAGAAAGACATAAGGAGAAGCGACTTAAAAGAAAGTTGGAACGCAAGTAGAGGACAACAAATTGAAGACAACGTAAACAAGCATGCACTTGAATGAACTTGGACGTGAGTATCTTTTTCGTTACTCCCTTTGTGACATATTCAGGGCGCCTTCCTTTAACCTTTCGATGCAAGATCACGTATACCAACCAAGGGTGAATTGGAAAGTAGTATCTGCCAGATTTACAAATTCTGGGATTAAGAAAAAGAACTTTTCTAGAAGCTTCTGACGCTTTTTTCCAGACTTTCTAGCAGCGATTAAATTATCTATTTATCTGTTTGAAAACAGCAAGTCACTTCCTGGTCTTCGCTTATTAAAGTTGTTTTCTCTATGCGTGTGTATTTTAGCCTACGAGATCTGTTCGATGGCCTACACCGACTAATGTTGTGAAACCTTGTCAGGAATCAGACTACACAATATACTCTTCACCCTACTCAGTCACCGATTAAAGTGGTACTAATATGTGTAATATGGTATTATGTTGCGGAATGGGTTGACTTCTCATTTCTATAATTTGACAATGCACGCTTAGTCAGTGTAACTAAGAGAAAAAAAAGACTACTCCTAAAAATCAGTTGAAATAAGAATATCCGTAACACTGATATTTTTTCTACTTTTTTGGTATGTGGTAAGTGTGGATATTTTAAGGGACACCGGGCACCCTTACAGGCGAATTTCATGGTGAAATTACACCGTAGATTTCTTGAAAACCGTCCCAAATTTCGTTAAAATTCTGTACTATTAACGTTTACAACTGCTAGTATATGAAGGAGTTTTGTGAGATATTTTCTAAAAAGGCTCTAATGAATTTTAAGCGATTAACAAAATTCTGCTACTTTTCAAATATACTTTTTTTCTTGCATATGTTCCTGTCATATTTGTGTCGATTATTTTTCAGTGCAGAAATCGTTTTAACCAAAAGTTTTCGAAAGTTTTAATTCCTGAATAGTGCCACCACAAACCACACAGAAAATTATAAAAAAGGCATGACAAAATATTTCCTGTTTAATAAAAAATAAAACTTCCCTGCTAATACAGATTCGAAATACATGAAACGGTGTTCAGCCAATGTTTTCGCTTAATGATTAATGCTAATTCCCACGAGACTTGCATATATTGGTCGCAATTGCATCAAGAAATTTGGAACTAGCAGTCAAGTCTGCCGCGAAAAAAAACGGTTCAAGTACCGTAAATTGATTCGCTGGCATTAACCTTACTTTCTTATTTATTCACTTTCTTTCGAGGGTTTTACCAAAGCTGCGTTCCTACTTTCTCAGTAAGCTTTGTTTCTCCTCCTTGGAAAGAGAATTGGGTCACTTTTATGAGAGGTCCCATGAGAGGTTTACCAACCACAAACCTCAAAACAAGCGATTAGCAGTGCATATACCAAGTCACATGGATATAACTGAGTTACAACTAATAACGACGGGAACAAAAACGTAAGATCCACGTTAAGAAGAAATAACAATTCTTTACCACGTCTTTGTGTTCGATGTGGGCTCCATGATCCAACAATTCCGCACATATAGCAGTATGACCCTCTTTGGCTGCACACAGTAAAGCAGTCCATGTATCCTTTGTCCCAATCCCAATTAGCAAATCTGTGTAAGCATCCTTTCTTTTGATCTTACCAAATCTTCCGCGTTGACGTCTGCTCCATGATGAAGTAGCTGTTTGACAAACGTTAGCTTTCCTTTACTCGCAGCCAGCATAAGCGCTGTGCACCCATTCTGTTCAAACAATGCCAAAAGTTGGTTACGAAATCGATTGAAAAATAATTTACAACATAGGACGCAAACTTATGTTTAAAAGATAATAGACTAATACAAAATATTTATTACAAAACTCGTAACTCTTACATTGTTCCATTCTATCCATATAAGCGTATTACTTTATATACTTAAGAAAATCGAGATATGTTTCAAAGTAAGATCATGGAATGTGAACTCTAGAATACTTGAACAATAGGCGTTAATAAATACGCATGAACGAATACTACCTCATCTTTATCGTCGACAAAAGCACCCTGCGTATCCAAAAATGACCGAAAGCCCTCGTAATTATCTTCCGTAATATAACTAGCCAACGCTCGGTAATTGAGCGAAAGCATCGAGTCGGCTGGTGTCAACGTCTATCAAAGAAATAAATCGGATTAATTAGCCTCTATTATACCCTTTTCTACACCGGAAGAATGTTAGTCTAATAAAAAATGCAGGGTTTAATTCGAAAGTACCCGTATATACACAAGTACCCTCTTCAGTGGCATCATTTCCAGTTATGTCACAAAATAAATATAACTATGCTTAGCTAGTGGTCCTAGCGAACTGCATGCGAAATTAGACTGACTAATAGTGATCAAGACGATTCCTCGGCAGCTAATCCATTCTCCAAACCTGGTCATTCGGGTAGTAAGCCTTAGGTCAAGCGGTCTCTTGGGTTAAGTACTTGTGCTCAACGCCCACTGCCCTTCTTTAAGAGACAGCGGCAAGTTCCGGTTACGTTGCTAATTAGCTACAGTTCCAATAGTCAGAAAACGAACCGCCCACGAAGGTCTTCGTAGTGCTATGGCGAAGGAAAAGCGCTTGGCGCGTAAAGAAAGGGTGGACCCAGGTTCGGTGCTAGGCGTGGCTAAGGTCGAACCGGGCGGGGTAAGAAAATCCATCGCGGGTCTCAGTTTCAACTGCGAAGTCATGGTAACGCTTTTTCAGCTCTATTACAAAAGCCCTGAAGTTCCACATTACGGAACGGGCACAAAAAGGAAAGCGACAAAAAGAGAGAAAAATTAGATGAAAACTCACACAACAAAGAAATCAGGACAGGACGATTCCCCGACTCAAATTATCGCATATCACGCAAGGGAATATGTTTGGGAAAAACCAAATGATGGCCTGTTAACGAGCAGTCTCAAGCAGATTCACGTTAGTTCTTCCTTTCTCTCGCAACTATACGGTTGCGACACTGTCTGCCTCCGTAATGAAACTATAGTTTACGTTGGCTTCCTCTGTCAGTCCTAATCTTATCTAATCAAGGGTAAAAATCACTCCAAGGACAAGATGAGACGACGGCTTTTGACTGCAGATGAAAAAATTCATATCATTGCAGGCCGAATAACAAAATAGACTTCAAATACATATCAATAAGGCTGAAAAACCGATATAAACAAAGATCGTAGGGCTGCTTTGAAGGAAATCCCCGTGATTATTATATGTCTCAATAGACATCAGTATAACACTTTACCTGAGCATGGAATTACACTGTATTTCACACAAAAAAGTTTGAATATTCACAAAAATCGTTTCAAACAACGACAAAACAAAACTCCCCACTTGGCAAATAGCAACCCGACCTACTCACAAAGCTCAGGAACTCTATCGACAGCTGTTCTGTGAGGAAAGGGTAACGGCGACAATTCACAATACACTCACTGTGAAGACTGCCCTTCGAGCGGACGGTCTTTTTGTACGCAGCGCAGCTGACCCCCGTCAAGTAAAGAGCTACTGTTAAGACCGCTTCGCGGCCTGCAAGTTTGAACAGCGAGCTAAAAAAGAAGTCTCATGGTGAATAGCGAATGAAAGGCAATCGCTGAGCTGTTTTGGTTACGCCTCTTTTGAGATCCCGGAGTTCGCAAGATATCGTGAATATTGCAAAATAAATATTTTAAATAAAAAAATCAGGTGATCCAAAATAATGACGGATAAGGAATACGCACCCTTGAGTGCGGCGTGTGTTCGAGCTTTAAATGATAAGTTGTATGACAAAAGGAAAGCGGCTGCACTGGAAATCGAAAAGTTCGTTTTCATGTTCTTATATAAAACTGTTAAAAGAAAATTTAATTCTATTTTCTGTTTGTTCTGTTTAGGATGGTTAGAGAGTTCAGTGCCGTAAATAATACAACGCAGATAAGAAAGCTACTCAAAGTACTGGGACAAGATTTTGCCATTTCCCAAAATCCCCACACACGCAAAGGAGGATTAATCGGCCTTGCAGCAATGGCTATAGCACTGGGCAAAGTAACATTAGATGACTATACGTCTATTGTGTTGTAGTAAACAAAGTTCTTCTTAAGGACGTATCTAGTTACGTGGAAGACATGATATCACCGATTGTAGCCTGCTTTTCAGATGCGGATTCGCGTGTGCGTTACTACGCTTGTGAATCTCTTTATAACGTCGTTAAAGTTGCACGCGGATCGATTCTTCCTCACTTCAATGAAGTGTTTGATGCGCTAAGCAAACTTGTTGCAGACCCAGATCAAAACGTAAAAAACGCGTCCGAACTTCTGGACCGTTTAATGAAAGTAAAACGACTATTTCACAATTCTGAATATCGGTGCCTATTATATCGGTTCATTTTTGGGATATCGTCTAGGATATTGTCACTGAAACAGGCTGTTTTGATGTCGTGGCATTCATGCCGCTACTTCGCGAGCGGATTTACACTCGAAATACCTTTACACGCCAGTTTGTCATTTCTTGGGTGTCGGTTTTATATGCCGTACCCGATCTTGATATGCATATTCTCTTACCCGAAATTCTCGACGGCCTTTTCAACGTGTTAGAAGACCCTACCATGGAAATTAAGAAAATGTGAGCGCTTTTGAGATTTTTTTAATAAGTAAGCGGGAAAACAATAATCGTTCTTGTATTTGTAGGTGTGAAAGCGTTCTAGGTGATTTTTTGAAAAGCATAATCTCCAACCCGGAAACTGTCGAGTTTCCTGCGATGATCAATATTTTGATCACACACGCACAGTCTTCGGATGATTTGCTCCTCAAAGTAATATTGTATTACATTCTTAGCAACTTACGGCTAATATGTTTTGTTAGTTGACCGCCGTCACGTGGATACGCGAGTTCGTGGCTCTCTCGGGCCCCACGATGCTGCCCTTCACGTCAGGGATACTAGCAGCGATATTACCGTGCATGTCGTTCGATGAGGAAAACAGAAAAAGTAGAACTGTAAACTATAGTAACCCATTTTTAACCACAATACTCCTAGACATCAAAGAAACAGCAAAAGCTGTCAATTCTAGCCTGCAGAAACTGATTGGATCTCGAGAGGATCAGCTGCTTGACTTGGAAGCAGTCATTCAAGTTTTAACCAAGCAACTAAGTCATACTTCAGTGCAAACCAAAGTTGCGGCTCTTAAGTGGGTTCATCATTTGCAAGTCAAGCTCCCAACGCAAGTATTGCAAGAAAGAATGGATACTTTGAGCTTGAATGCTATTAATGCTTGCGTTATTGTTTTAGATGCTAAACCATGTCGACACAGTATTTCCGGTCTTACTGGGAACTTTGTCAGATCTGTCAGACGAAGTAGTCATTCTTGCGTTGGAAGTACTGGCAGAAATTGCGTCAACCAAAGTTGGTGCTGCTACCGACACGAAAGCCAATGTGTATTTCCAGAAATTTATGCATGCGCTCCTTGGTCTTTTCAGTTCGGATAGCTTAATTCAGGAAGACCGGTGGGCTTTCATAGTCAGGTGAGCATCGAACTATGCAAAACCGCAAACAAAAGATGGTTTCTTTTTAGGCAGCTATGTGTGATGCTGAATGCAGAAGACATTTACAGTACTTTCGCCGAAATTCTGCTGAAAGAGACAAATTACAAATTTGCTAGTCTAATGGTCGAAACCTTGAACAACATCCTGCTGACATCTTCAGAACTGTACGATCTAAGGATGCAACTCAAGGAGCTCAAAACCAAAGTAATAATATAAAAAGTCAACAAGTACAGTTTAATCCCAATCGACATCCTCTTTTTCATCGACGTTCTTGCTCGTCCCTATTGCGCTACTTCTCGTTTCGTTTTCTCAAATGCCTAATCATTTAATCCCGACTTAACAGCGGACTTAAATCGACAACCATGGAAACGAAATAATGACGCAAGATCACATTTCTGTCATGTCTGTAAAACTTCACACAAGCGTCTGTTATTTTTTCCCTGTTATTTCGTGCGCAGATTGGAAAATAAGTAAACGCCCATTGTTGGGCAAAAGAGCGCTGCTTGTTCTAAGAAATCTTTCTGTTTCTTGTATCAAAGAAAGAAACGCAAACTTGAACTGGTGTTACAAACGACTTGATAATCCGACGGATTACGCAATCTCGATTTTCACTACGTTAATACGAATTAATACGACTTATTGTAATTTATTAGAAAAGCACACAATTTTTCTGCGGATTGTATAAATCCTGGTGCCACAACCCGGTCGCCACGGTTGCCTTGTGTTTCCTTTCGCGTCACTACACACACGCCTGCAACCTCGTCCGTCTTTTGTATGTAGTTGTTATAGTTACGTTATCCACTGCTAATACGTCTTGTTTCTAGTGGAAACCTGGAAATCACTGTAGAATTTTTAACCGATATCGATAAACTAGTGCAGCTCATCGAGTCACCGATATTCGCATGTAAGATAACTGGCCTGGCAAAGTATAATTTTCTCTAATTTGCGCTCTGCAGACTTGCGTTTGGAACTGTTGAACGACGAGTACAGCGGACCACTACTCCACGCCTTGTACGGTCTCCTTATGCTCTTGCCCCAGAGCGATGCGTTTCACACTCTTCGGCGACGTCTGGATTGCGTCCCTCAGCACATTTCCATGAATACGTAATACGAAATGTTCCTTTCATTTCCACACAACTTATCGTGATGAATTTAGAACGGTTTCGAAACACCATGCCAGTGATATTCCGTTCGAGTCGTTACTGGAGCATTTCCAGCAGTTACAAGACAAACATCGCGAGGAGAAAAAAAGCAGCCGAACTGCCTTCGTGTTGGAACAGAGTCTTTCAAATTCCCCTTAAGAAAATGTGAATGTAAACATATAAATCCCTATATACATTCCCTCGTTGTTTCCTGCTTAAGAGAAAAAGATAACCATGAAATACAGAAGTTCTGTCACCAAAAGACGTCTTATTCGCTTCATACATTCACATATAATCTGCATTGTCCAAGATGCGTTCTCATAATCAAGATTACGTGGTCTTCGCTCGGATAGCAGCACGTTTGCTCGTAACAGCCTAGAAAGAAAATCCCAACGTTATACAAGGAAATCCTTATGTTCAAGTAACGTAGACGAACGTAGACAAGACGAACAGGATGACACTATTTACCTGGAAACCAGATTTGATGCTGGCAACAGAGCATCTGGAGCCACATGTCTCACACTGCAAGAAGAATAATCGCGTGTCCTTTTGGAGAATGGTCTCAGGGGAGCGACAGGTATGGCAGGTGACGTACTCCTTGACGTAACGCCTGAGCACGTTTTCCATTTGCTTCTGTTGGAATCTACCCTTAATGATCAGCTGATTGTTACCGTCGACGGAACCGCTCGTACCCAATTCAGCCAATAGAAAGGCTAACAAATGCTTCGGCTGACGATGAAGCCTAAGTTACACAACAAAACATAACAAATAATTATTTTGTCCATAACCCAAACACCAAATTCTTTGTTTCTATTACATTTTGCAAATCTCGGTGAAATTTGCGAAGGAGGTCTTCTTTGTACCAATACGCACAACTTGGGGCGGTCTCATGGTAAACTTTTTCTTCTCTCCTGCAACCATTTCGGGGTTTTTCTCTCTCATGATGTTAAACACGCGATTAAGAAGTTCATCGTACGTGTAATCACGGTCTGATCCTGCCCACGTGGAACCAGGCCCAGATTCTGCTTTCAAATCATAAGACATTAGTACGCGATGCATTTTAAGACCATTATAATGCTACCACTTTCCAATTCTTTGACAGCAGGTTCTTACAATACGAAAGACAACGGTTACGTTAGATCCGGAAATATTTTACACTCAAATATTTCCGTACTCAAAATATACTTTACCATTTTCTGTGTCGTCTTTCTCTTCCTCGGCGACAAGTCCTTCCAAGTCCTTCTTCTTTTTCTTCTTTTTTTTCTTGGAAAAGTCTAAGTCAAGATCTACGTCTTCGATGCCATCTTTGTCTCTGTCTTCTTCTTCGGCTGCTTTATTGTCAGTCTCTGTCGGTAAAGCCCCTTCGAGCTCGTCCATCACGAAGGGCTTCTTCTTTTTCTTCTTCTTTTTGCCAAACGTGTCCAAATCCAAGCCGGCGTCTACAGTCAAGACAAGCCTTTAGTTTTTTCAGAGATTTGAAACGCAACTCAATATTACCATCTTCTTTTTCCTTCTCTTCGTCCTGATCTGCCAGAACTTCTTTTGTAGGTTCTTCTTCTTTGTCACCAGGTGTGGTGGTCTCGCCCAATGCAGCGTCCAAATCAAACGGGGTCTTCTTCTTTTTCTTTTTCTTCTTCAAGTTAGGATCAAAGATCTAGAATAATTGCCAAAATGTTAAGCATAGTTAGCGAAAACAACGGAAATGATGCAACCGGCACGAACAGCTAACTCTGGATCACAAAACAACTTGTTTACACAGCTTCAAACTAGAATCAATTCTGAAAATTCACCGAAATAAAGGAAAATACTCATTATGTACTTACTGCGTCTTCTTCTGCCATTTTTGTTCGGTGAATTTAGGTAAAAGTACAAATCTACACAGCCTCCCCACAAATGAGTTCAGCACGACAGCGATCGCTTTCGCAAAGGAATACGACTAGAGAAACCACATCTCCACAGGCTACACATATTTTCCTCTCGAGGGCTTTTAATCCCGTCCTCGACTAACGCGACTAATTCGTTCCTAAGGCTCTGGCGTAACTGTTTAGAGCAAAAATTCGCATGTGTTTTTACAGAAAAAGATAGAGAAAATATTATAAAGATTCCGATTATCAGAATACAACATTCAGCAACTTTTTTAGTTAGGTATTTTGCACATAAATCTGAGATCATGCCCATGGGAGGACCGCAAAGGGGTGGAGGGGGCGTGAGGTTACTGGGTCAGCCTACCCCAGGCATCCCACGGCACGGCAAGGCAGGATGTCGCAAAAAACGCGAAATTATAGGCATTATAAAATATATTTACCTGCAGTAAAGCGAACGTTGCGTGTACACTGACTGTAAGTAGGTATAATTATTAGAAGCTGTTAACGTCTAACAAATATAGGAGACGTGATCTCTTGACCAAACCGCGTATATCGGAAATAGAAAATGTGCAAGTACAGGACGTACTCAACAAATCGAAAGGTCCGCATCGAACTACGTTATCCTTTTAGGCTTTCCTATCAGATTACGCCGAGATGAGAGTTTCAAGGGAGAGTTGTAACATATTCAGGAGTGTACTACTGAAGTGTTGTCAAAATTTCAACATAATCGACTCAATCTAAAAAAAATCCTGTCTCTATATCTATATAATTATGCGTTTATTTGAAACACAGACGCGTCGTAGAAATGTCTATACTGTATGCACATCTTTCCTAGGCTAGTTTCTGATACTCAATGAGAGGTTATGAATTCTGTGAATTTTTTTTCGAAATGTTTCGGAATTGTATTCTCCAAGGCAGTACAATGCTCCCTAAGGATATTTACATGCGATTTAAATATTGGAGGAAAAATTCCTCCTAAGTAGACCTTGACGCAAATTACGAAAAGCCTACGCGGTAAAACTCCTCATCGAAAAAAAACTTCCTGGTTGCCCGTCGCTTCAAGACATTGTTAATTCGAGGACAGGGCGTGTCCATTTCGGGAAACAGTTCGTTGGAGTATGTTTCAGGGCCAACTCATTATCATTACTGGTTTGCTGGTGTGGACAGCGGAAAGTAAAACTTGCTCTGCAAACTGCTTCTACAGCAGAACCCTTTGAACGGGAAACACACTCGTAATAAAAAGAAACATTTCCTTTCGTTTCCTTAACGCCACACTTGGCTGCCTCTTAGATCCCTGTCGACTCTCCTCGATTTCCCCGCTTTCAACCCGTAGCTATAGTAACTACCTGGACCCTCATTCCAACACACCAACCAGCATAGTCTACCATCAGGAGCGTAGCACCTAAGTCGAGAGAAAGGTACAGGCCTCTTTTCTGGTTTGCGCTGCCGGCCTCAGTTTCCGTTGGAGTATTCACAAGAGTAGTCCGTGGCTCCTGTTAGTTTCTCATGTGCAAGTGATTCTCTGGTGAAAGTGTTGGAGATTTTCTCCGAATCATTGTCATGACCTAACAAAGGAAGTTTCCCATTTCACAAATTACCACAAAGGATACCAGCAACACCATTAAAGACAATTAGTGCGTGAATGCCTCGGATTAACTGACAAAACTATGAATCGGATTATTTATACATTATTTTTTGGATTCTTTGTGATAACTCCAAGTAAGTTTCGTTCACACTGACTGACAACATTCACGGATCTCTTTATAGTTAACGCCCTAAAACCTTCAAGCAATACCAAAAAAGGAATAATCAGTTACGCAAGGGACCTCTGAGTAATAAAAGCGTCTGTTCTAGAATGTTTACAGATTAACTAGGCATCACCAAAAAGTATATGTGATTCACGTAACATCAACGTTGGGTGACCAAGGTTATGCTAAAATTATGTTGAAATGTTGTCGATTTCCCCGGGGACGTATTTTGGCCTACCTACAATTAATCCTGAGAATTCGGGTACCGTAACTCCTTGTGTGTACCAGCTGCGCTTCTTCGCGCAAGGAAAGAACCCGACTATTGAGGCCAAATACTGAAAATTTAGGAAGATTTCTCTCAAATTGCAGACATACCTCACGGCGCGAAAGCTTCCCGAAAAGTTTTATGCTTTGCTCCAGTTTTGCCAACATTTCCTGCGACTTCCTCGCCTATTCGCAATCCTACTTCTTGAACTGGAACTGTTACAGTCAAATACATTGTTAAAACTAGGAATCCTTATAAAACCGTCTGTTTAAGCCATCTAACACATTGCTTGTTAGCTGCCAGGTAAACACTCAACATGAGAGGAAGCTCCGTTAGGTTTTCAGAACTCCCCAGGCGCAAAATTTTCATGCTCAGCAACAAAAATATAGGTTACAAAACATTTATTTTAGCGAAACACTTGAGCGCTCGGTAGCTGAGCAATACCGGAGAGTAGACTGGTAAGCGTCGTACTGGTTACGGTAGAAAAACGGCGTTTTTTCGAACATCGATAATAGGCAAGGGACCGTTTTACTTGCACTTAGTTATCTGATCTTGGGATCGACACATCAGAATGAGGCCTAGAGTGAAATATCGGTCACCCCCAACATAGGCGAATGAAGGCGGTTCCCTGATGCATAAGCGTGGTTCCTTTTATTTAGGTCAACCGGTTTTCGAATTCTCCATATGACCAGGTGAAAGGAAGCACTTTTCTTTTCCATCTCCTTACTCCCTTTTTCACTTTTCGTCGTTGGCTTATGGAGTTCCCTTCTCTCTTCCCCTCTCCCTTTCACTGTTTTATTTGAATGCTGCACAATCAGTGATCACGAACCCGCCTTCACCAATTTACTGAAGAAAAACGAAATACGGTCTACTGGCCACCTTGACACCCATATACCGAAAGTGTTGTCGCCGTCATACCTTAATATTATCACCTCCAAGGAATCCCCTTCTTCACTACGTGGCCTTCCAACCCTGAACGAACTTCGTTACCAACAGGCGTTCATGTCCTGCTTACTAAAAGCTCGTGAGTTCCGTCAAAAGGAAACAAGAGCAGCTAGAAATGTGACATTTGGTTTTCAGGGACAGTAAATAAACCTGACTCAGAAAATAAGCTGGCATGAGATGCTCCTTTCTTTCGTAACTTGGTTATTTTGTAAAACAAATGTTTTCGGCATTCCAGTAATGCGAACCAAAGGTAACCAATGACAAGCTAGGTCAAGGATGAAGGTCAACAAACACTAACAACCAAGCTTGATTTCGTAAAAAATATCGACGTGAGCAAGGTTTTGATTTTTGAGAACTTTGATGAAAAGTGTTATTTAAGTCACGGACAGAAAGTACGTTATCATTAAAAATCATTACTTTGGCCGAAATACGTAATTTACACTCGTTCATTAAACGTCGTTTGGTATAGAACGTACCATTGATGTTTAACGCAATGAAGGTTAATAACTATACGCTTCAGCCATTAGCAATTCTTTAGTACCATAATCTCAGCCAAAACTCAATATTTATCCAAATTAAAATACCATTATGCCTATCTGAAATTTTCGATGGGAAGATCTGGTTTGACAGCTTTTGTACAAACACATTAATGTAATTAATGTTTTTGTACATCATTGTACGTTATTCTAGACTACAGTTTCCTCATTCTATTTTATGTCCGAATAGAACATGTGAAAATACATGAAGAGGTAATTTACAATAGTTTAGACCAATATTTCAATTTGGGTTTAGTACCAGGTTTGGGAAGACGTTCTCTGACAGAAATGCGGTGCGACTTTTTATTTGTTGAACTACCCAAATCGCGCAATTACTTGAAATAAGTGTGCGCAGTTAGAAAACTAGGAAGCAGAGCAAACGAAAACTTGAATTCAGAACTTTCCGGACATCACAAATGAAAGTGAATGTATTTAAGTATTCTTGTTGGACTCAAAACTCGAATCCCACTTTTAATACAAAAAAGCATGAAAAACGGTGCAAGAAAAATCACAACGCCTAATTGGCTGCTTTCACCCTTAATGAAAGTATTCTAACCTCAAGAGCTTTGGTTAGAATTTTAAGGTTTGGCTACTCGGTGTGTTGGCTCATGGTGGTACACGTGTCCTTTCTCTTTTGGTCATAGCAGGATTGACTGCCTCTTCACTACTATGCTAAACTATCAATTAAATGGCTGCATACATTAACCTGCCTTTATATGATGAGTATCTCTGGAATTAGATTAAGCTAAAACTTTTTGTCATCTTTAACTTATCAAACCTAAACTTCAGCTTATTTTCACGTGTTAGAGAACTACAAGACACCTACTATGCTACGGTACTGGAAATTTGACGTCCGTATATGCTTTCAAGAGAACGCCCATTTTTCTGAGAATTTTGAAACCTCTGTTTCAAAGGGGCTTCAGACAGTTCTATTTTGTACAGTATATTTTGATAGTATAACGGTACAATTCTTTGTAAGCGAGCAACAGGTAACAGAATCCATTACTTGACTGTGTTAAACAATCTTTGCACAGGATCCAACAGTGAGAACGTAGGCCTATTCAACAGAATTTTGCTGACTCAGAATAACTGTAAAAAAGCAGGTAGAGTTGTATGCCGGTGCAGGCAATAAAGAGACGCAAGCGATATGAGACGATTAGCGTTTGTTGTCCTAAAAACTTGGCACCACGATTTTTAAATATAACCCGAGTACATACCGTTACACACTTTTTAAATTTTCTAACAGGAAATTTTTATTCGTAATGCCTGGAATCTGATATTGAGATAATGTCAAAAAGTCTTTGTCAATTCTTAACGAATCTTCTTCAGCAACGAATTCAGTTGTAAACTACCAAGCTTACTTCATAAAATAACTTATGTAGGAGAAAAATTGACTTTTTCTCGTTTACTAAAGTCGGCAAAGTCTAGGTACTGTTAATTATAAAAGATCCTTAAATTATCGTACATAAGTACGCTATTGTTACTGTATATATTATTTTATATTTTAATTAAGCGGGCATTTTTTACACCGTAAAAGTGTTCCCGAAATCGACTTCGATCACTGTCTGTGCCATTCATCACATGGGAGGGCGGTATGCAAGTACAGTGGCGCTAATTACCATAACTACAACTGTAACTGGCAAAAGACTGTGTTATATTGTGTTTGGTACGCTGAGGGGTGGACTTTAAACGGAGATTTAGACATCAATGTTTCGATTATACTAAATTGCATTTTTACAGTATAAAACGTAAATATTGCCTATTCTTTCCGTCTCAGGTGAACAACGATGTGGTTCACCACCTGTACCTGCTGGCGCACAGTTTGGCATCAAGCCAACTCCTACCAACGCAGATCTAAGCGATGTAATGTACGAAGCAGGGAGTGTGGCTACTTTCGCGTGTGATCTCGGGTTAGAGCTAATTGGGTAAGAACTACTTGAAGACAATGGCATACAACACACATGGTTGGGGAATAACAACTCGTTGCAATTTCACAGGAATCCAACAATCTCTTGCAACGCTAACGGCAAGTGGAATGGGAACCTACCTTTTTGCGGTAACCTTGAATTATTTTAGGCAGCAACGTCACAGCGAATTTGAACTCATGCTACTTGTGTCCTTTGCTTGTCGCATTCCAGGCAGTAACATCGCTATCGGTAAAAGTGCGGAGCAATCCAGCACAGCCAGAGGCGGAACCGCCAATAACGCATTAGACGGCAACAGATCCCCATTTCAAGATACACTACTCAACGGAAATGGTCAGTGTTCGGAAACCAACAAGGAATCTTCTCCCTGGTGGATGGTCGATTTGCTCAAGCCGTACCCCGTGCGAGCAATTCGCATTTCTACCAGAGCCTGTTGTGGTAAGAATACGCGACAATACGGCACAACTCGCACAGCTTTTCATCCGAGCAACCAAAAAAAACTCAAAGCATTAATTTTTAGATTACAAATTGCAAGACCTGGAAATCCGTGTAGGAAATAGCACTACCACACAAAAGAATCCGTTATGTGCCTGGTATCCAGGAGCTGTCGGTAACATATTTACTTCTTGTCATTTTTGGTGGAACGCATTGTTTTTTACTATAAATTAGCGATTTTTAGAAACCTGAAATATAGACATAAATATTGAACAAAATAAAAATATATTATATAAGAAAAATATTTGGGATAAGTTAAACATGAATACGTAAGCTGTAATTTTTAATCTAACGAAGTTAGCTGACACAATAGTAATGCAACGACGGCAACGAGCTATGCTAACGTAAAAATAAATATATGCGTCATGGGAACATAACTAAAATTCGTCTTACTCCAGTAATATTGCTGCATTAAATGTGGCTCTCTTTACTGGTGTCACTTTAGCCCATAGCTACTTTAACTGACCTTACTTTCGAAAGAGATTACCAAACAAACATATTTTCCCTTGATCCTTCTATAGTACGAAAGACTCGAAAGATAACGTAATAATTTTCCAAGAAAATAAAGTAAAGTAAACGTAGAAATATTGCTGGTGAAGGTTCTCGAGCTTACACTTCAGTTATTTTTTTTTCTGATTGACAGCCCATACATTCTGTTTTATCAACATTTCTAGACTAAACAGCTCATTTGTTTATCCGGTGTAAGACTCGATTCAATGAAACCAAAAAGGCTTTTACTGTACACGTGAGCAAGTTGGCTTTAAAAAAATAGCTACGAATCTACCTTCATCACAGTGTTTCGTACCAATTTGCATAAAGTTATTGGTGCCTGACCGCATTTTTTTCCGGGCTTCTTATAGAAGATGGCGAAACGAAAGTTTTCGAGTGTGCAAAGCCTATCATGGGCCAATTAGTCTCGGTCCAGCTAGTTGGTGTGGAAGGTCCGTTGTCCCTTTGCGAAGTGGAAGTCTTTTCCGATGGAGGTATTAATTACAATTAAAATAAAGAAACCTTGTCCTAACGTTTCCAACGTATGAATAGAAACTCCACGGCAAAGATGCACAAGCAGTTCAACGCTCAGTAACACGTTGGCCTTCAATCGGACATGCTATGAATTTCAATTGCAGGAAGGCACAGCGTTTGCCAAAGCCCGCAGTAAATGCACGGCAAATAAAGGCGACTTGTTAAATCACGTGGGTGGACCTGCTCTAGAATTGGTCACTCAAGAGCTTGATAAACGTCGCTCGACTCTGAAATCCCCTATGGTGTGGCTGGGAGCACAAAAGGATCCGGGCATGACTTCCAGGACTTGGCGATGGGTCAATGGTATTTTTTTTAATATTTTGTTTGTTGTTGTTGGAGGAATAGAAAGCATCAGGCTTGCTTACATTAGAAAGTTGATTAACTCTGAGATCATGGCCTAGGTGGTGTCGTCGAGAAACCCATGTGGGGCAAAGATCAACCCAACAACTATAACGGCGAACAAAACTGCGTCGTTTTGGACGGAGGTCGTGATTGGCTTTGGAATGATGTCGGGTGCAACCTAGATTACTTTTACTCCGTGTGTCAATACCGTAAGTAGAAATGGCAAGCTCTCCACAAAGTATTTTTTGTATGATGCATCCACCTTATTGAGTTGAATTCTAACTCTTAATTTCCACATTTGCAATTTAATTATTTTTTCAAATAACCATAGTACTTCTTCAAATAAAAAGAGTGTCCGTTTATGTAATTGAAGTTTCAATTTACCGGTTATTTGTCGCTTGGGGTTATCACCCCAAGCTTAGATTGTTCTGTACCTTTCAGCTCTGCAGCTTTGGAACTTATCCTTCTAAATTAATGTTGATTTAGCGTCAAATTAAAGAATAGATATTGACAGATATTCATTATGACTGACTTGTGATATTTCTTATAATTTGCCAGCTCCTCTAACGTGTGGAAATCCGGATAAGCTATACAATTCTACTATTGTCGGCAAAGATTTCGGTTTGGGGAGCATTATCAAATACTCCTGCCCAACCGGTAGTGTTCTCCTGGGTACTGAGGCACGTACTTGTGAAAACAATGGAGTATGGACCGGTAGTGCGCCCTCATGCAAACGTAAGTTAGACATAACTTTAATAGTTGAAGCACTGTGTTAAACACTACACGTATTGTTGACTGCAGATGTGGACTGCGGGCCTTTAAGTTCAATTTCAAATGGCGAATTGACTCTTGTCAATCGACGTACCACGTACAACGCTAAAGCCGACTACTGTTGTGCCGAAAATTATACTTTGGTCGGTGAAGCGCAACGCATTTGCACAGACAAGGGCGTGTGGCAACCGACTGAGCCAAAATGCCTCTGTAAGTATAGCACGCGAGTCTTCAAATTTTACGAACGAACGTGACGCGAAATTTTGCATTACAGATGGACGCTGCCCAGCCTTACCGGTCGTCGAAAAAGCCAATGTGGTCATGTCCGGAGAGAAAGCTGGAGATACCGCCAATTATACATGTGATAAAGGCTATAAACTGGAAGGATCTGCTGTAAGTAGCTAGCTGTCTTTTGCTGTACCTTAGTTTACTTTTTTTAAAATTATGGACTCCAATTAATCCAAAACCTTTATAGAGTTTGCGTTGTGAATTGGGCGGCAAATGGACGAGTGATCCTCCCGTCTGTAGATTTATCAACTGTGGCCCACCCTTGCAAATCGAGCACGGAACGCGGACGCTTCTCAACGGAACGACGTATGAAAGTGTCGTGGAATACGACTGTCAAGAAGATTATGAATTGGAAGGTCCCATGTCGCGCACATGTCAGGATGACGGAACGTGGTCGGGCACAGAACCTGCTTGCATGTGTAAGTTTTCCTTCTTATCCAGCTTTTAAAATTTAGTATTTTATTTAAAGCTGTAACGGAAATATTTTAATCACGTTTTTTCTCTGATGATAGTGATTGAATGTGGCGAACCAGAGGTCCCGACTGGAGGGTATGTAACCGGCTACGACTTCAGCGTGCATTCAACCATCTACTATTTCTGCGAGAAAGGACACTTGCTAACAGGCTCAACTACGAGAACGTGTCTAAACACAGGGTTGTGGTCAGATGATGCACCCATGTGTAAATGTAAGCTCGCTGGCTCCTTAACTTCAATTGAAACGTTTCTCAGAAAAAAAATCCTAATAATAATTATTTTCGCAGATGTCGATTGTGAATCACTTCCTGACCCAGCTAATGGCCAGGTTAACTATATTAATGGAACGGATGTCACATACTTGGACAGTATGGTAACGTATTCGTGCAAGGACAATTATCGCCTAGAAGGTGTGTCCACGCGAGTTTGTGCGCCAGATGGGAAGTGGACAGATTCTACGCCTCAATGCAGAGGTAAGAAAGGCAAAGTTCAACTAAGAATATATGGATTGATTTTACGACGCTACAGTACTGATTTTACGACGAAAGCCGTTACTAACAATGTGTTTGGAATTCTTCAGAAATACGTTGCCCCATGCCCGACAGACCAGACGGTAGTATTCTTACCGTAACAAGCGATCGCTTCCGACCTGTCACATTATTTCGTGGTTCTGATCGCGATCAGCTGTCCACGACGTTCAAGATCGATTCGACAGTCGTGTACAAATGTGAAAGAGGTTTCCGGATTGATGGAGAAAATACGCGTAATTGTGCGAGGAACGGTATTTGGACCGGAACTGCACCTACTTGTACATGTAAGGCGAAAATTGGGAAGAAAATTTTAGTTCGTACATTTACCAAACTACGATCGTGTAGATGTGGACTGTGGATCACCAGTGGATGTTCCCAATGGTCTCGTGACCCTACCTAATAATGGAACGTACTTTGGGTCGTATGCGCAGTACACGTGTAACACCAACTACAAGCTCGAAGGTTATGAACGCCGTATGTGTTTAGACAATGGTTCGTGGAGTGGTACAACGCCTTCGTGCAAAGGTTAGTAAACTGTTCCCTGAAAAACTTCCCCTAGCGTTAAGTTGCCTTCTTTACGTTCCAGAAATTTCTTGCGTGCTTCCACTGCAAGATCCAACTTCAGGCTTAACGGTATCGGCATCAAGCTTCATAGTAGGAGGTGTCGCCACCTATAGGTGTGATGAAGGACGCCGCTTGGTTGGACAGGCAAGCCGAGTCTGTTCAAATACGGGTCTGTGGGTGGGTAACCCTCCTTCCTGCGAATGTAAGCTTCACAAATGGCCGAAACTGTCAGCTGTTATTCCCACTTCATTGTTGATTGACTTTCCAGGGGTGGATTGTAGTGTACCACAGGACATCGATAATGGTCGCGTGTTTCTAGTCAACGGCAGTACGATTTTCGGAAGCGTTGCAGAATACCACTGTATTCCAGGGTACGATCGCAAAGGACCGTTTAACAGAGTCTGCCAGGCTGACGGAAAATGGAGCGGAAGCGCGGCCTCGTGCGAACGTAACTTTTCACACTATAGTTCTTTAATAGAAAAGTATACAATTTTTGTTCATTATCCCAGTGGAACTCAAGATAAACCCAGAAATTCCAGACCAAAGCTTGGATGCTCAGCAAAGTGACGCAAATCATGGTAGAGCCGTGGAGGGTTCATCTGTAGGGGTATGGGTGGGCGTAGCAATTGGCCTATTGTTGGTTCTTACGCTTGTTTCAGCACTTTGCTACTACAGAATGTAAGTTTGCGTATTCTTCGGCAAGAAAGTGTACATTAAAGACTTATACCTAGGAAACGCGGTAAATGGATATGGGCCAAGAAAGAAACTAAAACGAACAGCACACGGAAGTTTAACCCACCGAATATTCCCTTACCGCCCACGCCCATGAATCAATTTACGACGACCACCGCCCCGATGGGTCATATAAACCCTAATTCTAGTCCCGGTCACACGGGGTACCCGTACAGTGAAGAAATTTACGCCACGCATAGGGACGACATGGAAAATCATCATATGTACGATTTGACGTACGATGAGAACCCTTACGCACGGCGGTCGGCTCATACAAACGAGCCGAGCAGAAATGGAACGGTTGCCCAAAGGGCTAGCCAGAGGCCGTCACTACCACCCCCTGAGCCGCCGCGGGGCATGGGTGTAACCGTTAACGGCATAGCTCTGTGTTAACATTTAGTTTTGAAGTGGAGAAGCCTGAGTTAGGACAAGAATAGCAGTTGATTCTGCCCCATTGTTATTTACAATCCTTGTACAGCTTACTTTATCAATTGACCCTTTTTTAAAACTGTCATTTTCTAATATCCTGAGGTACAACTGCAACTAGAAAAGTCTGCTCCTGAGAGCAGTGTATACATGATGTGAAAAGAAACTGTGATGCAAGGTAAAATGACCTTATTGCGAGATCCGACTTCTGTTGACGTGTTTTTGGTGCAGCGTCCATAATGGTTTACCAAGAAACGAATCCTTATTGCTGCGTCTTTTCGAAAAATCACGACGCAGACTGCTGTAAATACGAACTCACCTCAGAAAATTTTACTTTCAAATACATAGTGTAAACCGAGGTTAATAAGATTAAGATTACTATTAGGTGAAATTTTTTGCAATATTCGCAAGCAGGGTTCTGGAGACGTCATCCTATTTCTGCAGCGTGTAAGGGAAAATTTTCCTAATTTCAATCAAATACATTCTGTATACTTAGAGCTTGGTTTGTTTATTGACATTCGCTAAATTTTTAAATTCATTACTGGAATTTCTCTAAAGACAAAGCCCCCGGCATAACCAGGTCTCGTAAAGGCGAATGACGTGGGATACAGTTTAGACAATCATGCGATGGATATATGTCGCACATCATTACTAAATCCTCTTGAAAGTAATACCATCCGCTCGTTATCCGCCTGACGTATACCATGAAAAATTAAAAACATAAACATTTTTAAAAACGCTTTTAACGGTGTTGAGCTTTTTAGGCAAAATAAAAAGTATTCTAGATGTTTCTACCCCAGAAGGAATTTTTAAACTTTCTAATACCAGATAATTTCAAAAATCGGGCTTAGACACTTTATAAATAATTGGTCGAAGAAAATACTACATTTTATATATTGTACAACTCATGTATTGTACAATAAAAGGGAATTTTCAAAATCATTCAGTGAATTGAGGAAAGTATTGTACTTATCAAATTGTAAAAATTCTTCCATGAAAATCACTTTTTAGATTTACCTTTGGAATTTCACTAAAAGTGGTTTCCCAAAAAATAAGAGAACGTCAAATTCAAATAGAAAAATTAAAAAACTACAAAATTACATATGATAAAGTAGTGGATAGTTATCGCATAAGAACTTGACCGATACCCTTGTAAATCGCTTACATAAAGACCACCTATACCGGGTCCTTCATGACATTGATTGCATTTCTTATTATGCACGTCCTTTAAAGCATTCACTAATGAGATATCTTCGAGTTGATTAAAAAAGCTTCTGTAATGAAGTATTGTCTTCCTGTGTCAAAGCCTTCTTCTTTTAAGACTGCTCTCAGCGTAACCGAATACAGCAGTGCGTCTCAAAATTTTCTGTGTTTTAGATCTACTTATGATCTACATATGAAAGTCCTTTTTATGCAACGTAAATACAATACACTTGTCATCCTAAGAAACACAATTTGAACCCAATTTTGAATAGTTTACCAAGTTTTGAGAAGCCCTGAATTAGTAATAAAACACGTGTTGAAAGTCTTGGGGAACGTGCTTATAGTATGGGCCATATGCATGAAAAATTTATGCACTTTAATATATTATGAAAAAAAAAGACTTTGTCAGCTTTAATTGCAAAACCTTATGTACAAGCCGTTAAAACTTTCGAAATTACTGAATGCTTCATGTTGACACATTTTTTGCTTCTTGAAAGCAAAATTGGTTGGAAATGAGAGGACCTGATTTGGACGCGTAGTGCAAGTCCAACTGTCATATCGGCTCAGCTAATGTCCCATTTCTTTTTACCTGAGGAACGTGGGCGGCATTCGGCCCTGTTCGATTTTGTTAGCACGAGTACGCTTCATTACTTCCTGCACAGAGCCTCAAAGAATGGGTGAAAATTCCCTCAGAATATAATTGACACACGTCAAAGTCTGTTTATATTGCGAAGAGCGATTCCCACAGGTTTAACAAGAAAAGGTGCTCTCAAAGTAGGCGACAGGCGAGATAAGGCTGAATACTGTGAAAGAATGTCAATATTGTTATATAAAGAAATTAAGTTCTCTACTCGACGCCCTTAACTTTCTTGTTCTGACAAGACATGCAATTGCTTTCCTGGGTAAAAAAAAATCCTAAAGCCAAGTTACCTATAAATTTAGAGAAAAGACTTGAATTGTGACATTTCTCGTGATCATGTTTAACAGAGAGGTGTTTCCGAGCTCTGTGACGGAGGGCCAGAAACACAGCAGGGAAAACAATGTTAGTTTTCTAAATCATTTTTTTCACAGTACTTCTATACACGGGCTGCAATATATCGGAAGTAATGAAACCAGCCTACTGGGAAAGTGAGTATTCATTTTTCCCAACGAATACAAATCCTTATTGATAGTCCATGGTTTAAAAAGGTTCTTGTGGTGTTGTGTGATAATCAGCAGCCTCGGTTTCTCCCTGTATTTGTGTCAACTTATGTGGAGAAAGTGGGATGAATCACCCGTCATGATTACACTGGATTCCAATTCTGAACCCATTTTCGCCCAACCCTTTCCAGCCGTCACGATTTGTAATAACAACAAAGGCGAAAAGAAAGCGTATTTACGTTATTTAGCCAAAGTTACACAGTCGCTAAATTTAACGGTTGATACACCATTTACGGAAGAGAACATGCATAATTACTTCACCATAGTATCGAATGCTGATTCTCCGCTCATTGATAAGAACACGATTGAGCACCTGTCCAAAGTTTCCCAACTGTTCAATTTCACCATTACCCGACATGAAACTCGCCTGCGACAAGTAGTTTTTACTTCACTTATCCAGAATAACTGGTTTCTTTCCATTTGTTCATTAACCATTACAGATGAGAAGTCACTGTCTAACCTTAACGCGGTACGCTTCCTTCCAGAGCACGCCCTTATCTTTCAACACCTCGGTGTCGTTTCTACAGTATATGAGCGAAATACCAACCGACGATGGGATTTGTTGCTCTTTCAATTACGGGGGAACTGGAAAGTCGAAGGACACAAAAATACTAAACAGTTCAGGTCATGGAATATACATGGGTCTTAGTATTCTACTGCACTCCGATTTGAAAGAGTACGGCATAGTGAATCACGGCTTCAACGGGTTCAAGGTAACAAGTATACCTTCCTTCAAGACATAGTATAGGTCTATTCCATCTCTTAAAGACAGTTACACAGGAAACTTACGTTAATGATTTTGAAATTACCGTTGAGGGTTTTCTCAAAATCTCTAGACTGTAAAGGTTTGCTTCAATCAGGAGACATACTTAAATGATGGTTAATTTTAACCAGTTAATTAACGGTGAATTATATTTAACAGTTAACAATAACTCGATCATACTTTTTGTTTTTTCCAATTTTGAATTCTGATCATCTCGTTATGTTATTTGATAAGCGTCATCAAATATGTAGATCACAAAATGATCTAAAAATTTTTACAGTTACTGCGAAAAAAGATTATACAGTGGTCTTAAAAAGCCAATTTTTTACAAGAATTTGCCATAATTTGGATAAATTCACACGAGCTTTGTTTCTGCTCAGAAAGCTTTAATGAAGAATTGGCAGATTTTTGTAAAGTTTTATCTGTTGATTTGAGGCGGTTAGGACTCACCATCCTGCACCACAACTAGCAAAGAACTTGGAATGAATAGGGAGTGTATAATTCCAACTCTCAGTCAATTAGAGTTACCTACTAGTTTAATGCTTGTATGATCAATTCCTCCACTGTTGTGCTCAAAACTGTGTAGATCAAACAGGAGACAATTGTTGACAAACTTTATGTAAACATTTGTAAGGTACTCATTCATGACCCGAACGAATTTCCTGAAGTGGACAGTCGGGGTTTTCCTTTACCGATTGGAGCTGAGATTTTTGCTGCCGTACAAACCTCCAGAATCCAAACATCTGCAGCAGTAATGAGCATTCAGGATGTTAGGAAACGTGGCTGCATCGTCAAAAATTTCCTCCAATTCTTCGCCTATTACAGCGTAACTAACTGCCACATGGAATGTCAACTAATAGCTATGGCAAAACATTGCCAATGCATTCCATACTATTACATGCAACTTACGAGCCCTACCGAAAGTAAAGTAATTTTTTTAAATAAAAATCCTCAAAATCTCAAGTTATTATTATACAACAATTCACAGTATTTAGGCCATGTGAGATCGAAAATTATTTATGCCTAAAGCAAGTGAGAAGTAAGAATTTGCAATGTCATTTATTTTGGGTTCCTCAATAATCAACCGATTTAATATGTATCGCTTTCAGAAGAAGTACGCGAACAAATTACTTCTCTTTGCCACTGTCCACCCAACTGCACCGAAATTCGGTATACTATTACTTTGGCACAAGCAACTTTTCCCGGTCTCGGATTTAACTATACTGCCGCTGGTCGTGCGCTTTATCTAAGTGAAAAAAGGCGGAAAAATACGTGGGCTCTTCGCTATAACAGGTAAACCACTAACGTCTAGCTCTCAAAAAGACAAATGCGCTATACTGCATTACAGATTAACGATCTAATCAAGGGATCCTGCAGACTGCTAAGGCGTCTTTTTTTAGTAGATCAGAGTTATCCATGCTGCACGTGTATTACGACGCGCAACCGGGAATTAATTACATGCGAGATATTCGTTATGGCTGGGAAGATTTCGTCTGTATGAATAAGAATTAAACATTACTGCGGTAGAACTTCTGTGATCCGACATGCACTTATCTGACAGGTCGGGTAACCCAAAAAAAGATTCAAGATAGATCATTTCCGGTTAGGCTCCTTTCTTCATTTGCACTGTAAAAAAATGGTGCTATTTTTACCATGATTCAGAGTCAGTAGAAAATGAGCAGGACATTGTGGTAAAATGAATTACAAAACATGTTTTGGTAAAACAATTTACCAACCTTCAGTGTTTCTCTTACACTACCCCTGTAAGAGAAAATACCCTGCAGATTGGTAAATTGTTTTACCAAAACATGTTTGTAGTTAATTTTACCACAATGTCCTGCTCATTTTCTACTGACTCTGAACCATGGTAAAAATAGCACCATTTTTTTACAGTGTGTTCGATTGTGACGATTGTTCGGTCAGTCGTTGTTACAAACGTGACTTACAAAATCGCAACCGTCTTAGATTTTTTTTAAAAATACGCATATTACTAGACATATTACCAAACATGCGGTGCTGAATTCTGCCTACGTTTTCTCTTTTCATGTTTCTAATCGAGTGATTCCAAGATGTGCGCGTTCACAGTTTGAGATGTTCCCGACTAAAGCTATGCCGGATTACAGAAGCTCTTCTATATGACAATAACCTTACTCGTCTTACTTAGCCGCTATGGGTGGATTGCTGGGTCTGGGAATCGGATTTAGCCTCATCAGTTGTACTGAATGCCTCTACTTCTTGTGCTTGCACTGGTGGCTTGCAATGTTCTGCAAGTAGGTTTCTGTACATGTCTCAACGAAACGGATTGATTCCCTATCAAGCGAGTAGCCGTGGAAGAGGAAATCGGCTAAATTGCCACCCAGTGGAAAACTGACGCAAAATTAAACAAAATAAACTGAAATGCCTAGAACCATTGCGGCGCACGTAAAACGGAACAACATAGAACATACGCCAAAAACTATCTGGGGCAATTTTCTGCAGGTTTGAGCTTTACCCACTACTGTCTTTCCCTTCTTAACCTCACCCTTCTAAATTCATTACACAATCATAACGAAGTGACCACACACTCGCCAATCAATGAACAGTGACATTATTTGTAAATGGCAGGGCCGTAACCAGGATTTCGGTTGGTGGAGGGGGGGGGGGGGTTGTGTATGTGAGTGAGTGATTAACACGCAACTTTTGGGATATTGGGACATTCAACATTTTTGGACACTTGGAATATTGATATGCTCGCCACTGTAAAACAAAAATTCGCCATTATGTTCTATGGTTCCTTTGCGGGGGGAGGGGTTAAAAAAGCTTACTCCCCTGCCCTGGTCAATGGGAGCGAAGTACAGTCCATGGTTACAGGCGAGCATAGGTAGTTCCTATACCTGCGATGTACTGTACTGACGATGTATTGACTACCCATGGAGGAGGGCAGGTGCCGTCCCATTCACCTATGCGTTGTAAACCCCAGATGTTCCCAACACCCACGAAAACTGCCTTTAGTTGATACAGCTGGCATTTTGTAGGAGAAACTACCATACATATTTGATCATTGTCGCTATATCGTATTTAACGGTTTACATTAAACCTCCAATTTTGTTAGCCTCGATTATGAAAACTCTCCATCATGTCAACTGCTGGTAAATTTTTAATGTGCAATACGTTTTCTTGTTTCCGCTGAGAAACTCCGCCTTTATTCATGGTTATTACGAGCTTATCCCATAATGTTGTCAGAAAAAAGAACGAAATTGCAACCGTAGCAACCGTAAATACATTTGTCTAATGTTGCGTAATAGCACACCGTATTTTCTACCAAAATCCCACTGGTAAAAGTTACGGTCCAATTTAGTCCACCGTCTGACTTGACAACCACTTTCGGGTCTCGACTTGTTTACAAAATGTTAAGACAGACTTTTTTCCTTATCTCTCTCTTTTCATTATGTTCTGTCGTAGGGTTCTCGGAACGAAACTAGGAGGTCGTGAGCTGTAGCCTTTAAATAGGTTCGGAAACCTTTCCGTTTTGGAACATGGAGTTAATTTTGTGAGTTGCAACAGAAGGAAATTCTCATAGGGAAACGCCACAAGATTACAACGTGCAAAAGGAGCCTGCCTAAATAGGACACATTTTTGTGCTCGTAACAAGAAGTTTACCCGCGAATAATTGAAAAACTGGCAATACTCTTCTCAAGGACACCATGAAGTACGAAACGAGAGAATACCAATAAAGTTAGCCGATTCAGGCTCGACACATAGTACGACATTGCGAAAAGCAGTGAACAACCTACGCATTACGACAAGAAGTAAAAAAAATATCCGTTTCTTTGCCAAACTTTCTTATTTGAGAACTTGCATCCACAGGGATCAACACTGTCAATAACATCCGTATATAAACTGTGATAAAATAATATCTCTGTAGATAGATTACAAAGGTTAACGTACACCAAAGTTTTCTTTTAAAAAAGTTCATTTGCAAAGTGAGGTCAAAATGTTTCAAGCTCGAACCTTAACTTTCTTGCTCAGGAAACTTTCACTCGGTAAATTCCATTCTACTGTATAATCAAAGAAGTAACATTTAATTTGGAATTCTTTTTTATCGATCCAGAAACTAGTAATCTTAAGGGATTACCTTTTTCCCTTTGTTTCTCGTCACGGAGATAGCTGAGTCTGTTACATGCGTGTGAGGAAGCTCGTAGGTAAAATTGGCGTTAGCCAGACGCATACACTCTTCCAAGGTCTTGATAAAGGTGTCACATGTTCCCCCAATAAGCAAAGTCGACTCGGTCAGCCGCTAGACAATTGGTTCAAAAGGTTATCACAAATAAATAGACGTTCATAATTGGCAATTAAGTTTCTGATTTTACCTTTGCAGCATCATCTGATTCAGAGAACGTTTCTCTAACTGAATGAACTTGCTGCATCAATAGATCACAGTATAAACGTAATTCAGCACGCTTTGTTTTTAGTACATCTGGACTAGTGTCTGAAATACCAAAAAAAAAAATTCCGGTTAGAAAACTTTTAAAAAATGCGTTATAAACAATATCCTTACCGGAATCTTTGTTTTGTTGGCTAGAAAGAGAGGCTTTGGCACTGCCTAACGCTACAAGCCATTGCTGCCTTACTTGCGGGGTAGCTGCCTTTAGATAGAAATGTTGTTCTCCTGGAATGATCAGGTCTAGTCGAAGCGGATCTGCATTGTTCACCACTATTTCACACGCAGTAAGGCTGACCGAACCTTTGCATCCTTGATTAACTTCCTCTTGCGATTTGTAGTACGCTAAAACGCCTTGGTCAAGAACAAACCATCTGGCCTGCCAACCTAGGACAAAAAAAATTATAATCCCTTTCCAAAGCCTTTCATTAAACTGCAAGAGCTTACCGTTCCAATAGTTGGTCCACTTCCACAACAACCCTTCCATATTTTTTCAAAGTATCCAACAACGAAAGAAATCCGTTGCTGGCATACAGTTTGGAACACGGAATGTTGCCACTTCGGGTTCCCTACTTTGATTTAAACATGGGAGCCCTATTTCCTTGTCACTGCAATAAACATGTGAGGCGGCACAATGATTATGACCCCACAAACGTGTATACAAAATAAACGCCAGCTGCGCCAGCTGTGGGAGATTGTTATAATAGACGACCGCGACTTGCAATTCTTGCAATTGCGTACGGGTTTACCCACTTCTTATGGAAGGTACTACTCACTCGAGAAAATTATAGCTGAACTGACTATAATTAACTAAGACGCCAGAAAAAGTCTTTGCAGCTCAAGATATTTTGCCCTAGTTGCTCTTAAAACCCCTCAGAACAGGTGACCTCGTTTCGACGATCGGATATTAATATGCTTAGCAATAAGCGAAAGTACTCTACGTGGTGCCGGCTGCACTATAAATATTTTTCTTCTTTCTAGTCTAGACGTCTAGAAGAAAACTAGACTTTCTAGACTCAACTTTTGTGTGGAGCGATTCACCCTAAGGTGGTTGGATACTCTCATATTCTTTTACTCAAACCATATCAATTCGATGATACAAACAAGGTTCCTAATTTGGGGCCCCCCTGTATCGATGACAGGAACCGCCCTTTTTCACGTTTTCTGACCACCTTTCACACCACGCCACAATGTTAGCTGCTCTCCTTTTCTCGAACCTTTCTACGCGTTTATTCGGTTACTGGACGTTACAAACTAGTCGTTACAAAAACATGTTTGTTCTATTCAGACTGTTTGAAAGCTTTACTTGAGTGAATCCAACTTTGCAACAATGGAGCAAATTTACGTAGTGACCTTCACGTGAAATCACGTACTTGATGCGGCTGTTTCGGTAAAGAAACAGAATGTAAAAACAGAAAGAATGCCTTTTGTTTTACGTCTAGAAATTATTAATTTAAAATTCTACCATGTGTTTTTATCATTTATCGTGTTCCATACGGAGAGCCTTTTCGTCTCCAATTTTGTAACTTTCTCCTGGGAGACTTCTATCTTTACCATGTTTCTTTTTTTATGAGCGTCGCTCGCGTGCATTATCGGAGTTCTTCCTTTCTTGTAATCTGTTTGTTTTTAACTGATTGTAGAATAACCCCCTTTAACTACTCTAATCTCCTACTTGTAGTATTGCAATTGATTTGGATTTTTCCGATTGAGCAAGCCAGTCATGTTCCAGAGACGGTTGTACTACAGTAGACTACTCGGCACATAAAACGACCTGAACAAACCGTCGGGTGCCTAACGAGTAACGACCCGGCAGTTGCGCGAGCGGTGTCCCTCTTTTGCATTTTCCAAACGTTTGTCACCCGCAACAACGCTTCCTCCCAGTTGCATGGGACGTAAGCACTAGGACGTTTTTCTTGGGTCGTTTTATGTACCGAGTCTGTACAGTACTGTACAGTATTGTACAGTACTGTATTGTACTGTATTGTACAGTACTATATTGTACTGTATTGTACAATACTACGTTACGTAACACAAAACGGCACATAAAACGACCCAAACAAATCGTCCTATTCTTATTAACCGTCCTATTCTATTTATTAGCCGTCTAATAGGATGGTTTGTTTGGGTCGTTTTATGTGGCGAGCACTGTACACGTTTAGAAGACGCAAAAGAGGGACACCGCTCTGCCGAGTGCCGAGTACTGTGCAGTACCTGACGGAATCGTAGGCGGGTCGGATGTTGCAAGGGGGCGGGACTATAACGCGCCAACGTTGGCCGGACGTAAACAATAATAAAAGAATCAGTCTTTAAAATTCAAGAAGACACATCGTGTTTAGTTTAACTTTAACTGGTGCCACATATAGACGAACTTTAAAAATGAAGCTGCGTGTCAAAGTCTACCTAAATCACAAACCATTAATTGTTGACTTAGAGAAAGGACAGAAAGTTGCTGTTCTCCTTGAAACAATTGCTGTCGCGTTAAACCAACAGTTCGGCATAAACGAGTAAAACCAATTTAAAAAGATTCTATTGAAAGTAGACACAGTAAAATAATGTAATCCGGTAAACTGTCAGTCTACCAATAGTTCTAAGTTTAAATGGGAAAGAACCGATGATAGCGGACCCAGAGAGTTTTGTCGAAGAGCTCGGACTCGTACCGGGAGACTTGCTATATTTGCTAAATGCACCAGCTCTTCCCGAACCCAACAAGATTTCCCAACCAATCAACACAGAAACGTCTCGAAAATCTAACTTTCCTTCGGCTGAGGAGTTACAAATTAAATTGAGGTATTCTGTACATTCAAGACACCGCAACCATTCAACCCCTAATAATATTTTCCCCCAAACAGAAAAACAGATGAGCCGGTACAAATTCATGAATCCAGGCTAAATGCATATCCTCCAAATCTGCAACGTTTCGTAGACCAACATAGTCCACTCTTGCAGACTCCACTCGAGTTTCTGGCAGCAGTTTTTCATATTCTCATGCTAGAAAGCGGCTTTTGGCCACAGCCGTATGACCCGGATGTAACCGACACCGACCTGTACCAAATGCTACCAGAAAAGTGGGAATGGGTTGGAGGCTGTATGAAACTGTATTATAGGTCAAGCCTGTCACCTCACGCTACCTGCACCTTGACCGTTATGGAACTTGGGCCCTACAGTATAACCCGAGGTAACACACTGAGCACCAACAATGTTTCGCGACCGTTAAAACATCAATGGTGACCGTCATTGACATTTCTTTAGGAACCTCGGCCTTGACAACAGAAAGCTACGGCGCCAAGTTCCTTGTCCACGATTATGTACGGGAGTCGGACTTCCAGAAAGTCGAATTTTTCAAATTACAACAACTGTCACGAGAGTTCAAGAATAATGTGGCTTACCCCTTATTGATCGCACTCCAAGAGACGTCCAAGGGTAGCCTACCCCCGTCACTTATGAATCTTCCCGCGGAAATCACCTTCACGCTCTTGTGCCGGTTGGACTTGGTTAGCTTACTTCGTTTGGGGCAAACATGCCGACAATTCAAAACTTGGCTCAGCGATCAAACACTCTGGAAGCATCTGTTTGCTAGAGATTTTTCCTCGAAAAAAGTTCAGGATGAAGGAGTCACGGATTGGAAGCAGCTGTACAAAAAGCTTTGGTTGGAGAAGAGGGAATACGAAAAGAATTGTCGCGCTTTATGCGTTTTTGGACCCTTCTTACCAGCCTGTCCGTCTCCGTTAGTTCCTGATCTAATCCCGCGTCCTCTCCCGTATTTTCCAGGCATGGTGGGCGGCGAGAATGACAGATATCCAAACATCCCGGGTAAGAAAATGGTACAATAGCAGTCCCAAGTATGTGCAACCTAAAGTATGAACGCTTCCTTCTATGTTATAACAGCGCCCATCTCTGTGTGCACTATACAGTAAAAGCTCTCTTGCCTGTATGGGACCGCATACTGAGGATGGAGAAAGGAAAGGCTGGTTAATCCGAAAATAATATATAGAAGGAACGATATTTGGTAGGGAAGAAGACAAATGTATGTATATTGATATAATGTAGTGGATAATATATGTACAAAGTAAAGTAAGGATATTTGTTACATATTAAATATTATTTAAAGAGTAAATAATTCTCTCGGCCGAATTTGTTGACGTGCAGGATAGTATACTATAATTTTGCCTGGAACAGAAATGCAGTTCGTGGAGAAAGCCTTGCCGAAGTTAGGGCTCGTTACGTGTGTACTTTTAACAAATACAGAAAAATTTGAATACGTAGGAAATAAAAAAAGGCTTAGTTAGGCTCCATGAGGCCATTTTACCCACGTTAACGATGAGAGGAGTTATCATAACGATTTTAAGCGTTCTTGGTGTAGTTGCGAGCTGTGGGATTGCACAAACAGTATCAATTAGTCGTTATCGGGGTCGACAAAATTGGATAGACGTTTTTGCTCTACTGGGAATATGCCTCAAAACTCTAGTACGCGTTAATAGATAATAGTAGATTAGTTGAATTCTTTGGTTGTTATAATTGCATTGAAATGCTGTTTATACGTCCATTCTGTGATGGGCTCACAATACGCGTGAATGACGTTTGGATTGTGAACGAAAGCAGCGTAAAAACATATTGTTAGCGAAGAACATGACAGCTAACACAAACGTGGCTGATAAAATTGGAGTTCTATTGTCATATTCTTGCGACGTACGCTTTTGAATCTGCCGGTCTGTCTTTGACGTAGCGTCAGAAATCAAGGTTCAATGCCCTTTAGTGCCTAATGAAGATAAATCAATCCCTGTATGCTTCATCAGACCTTTGTGATTTACCAAGTAGTTAGTTTTCTCTTTCCTTGGGGTTGTGCGGGAATTTGTAAAAGATAGACGTATTATAGCAGCCTTGAGTGTTTAGTAAAATAATATCACAAGAAAAAATGGAACCTCAAAGTAAAGGAACTGCTCGTATTTTGGATGGGCACAGCAATAGTAAACGTGTGGAGCCTTAGAATGTTTGCAGTAATATGATAAAACTGTATATGAAGGCAGGTTTATTGGTAAATGTGTGCAGCGTTCTGAACACGAAAATTTATCTTGATAGAAACCTCAGCTCAAATGAACTCCGAGTTCTAAACTTCGAAATACTACAGATATATAAGAGAATATATTTTTTTTATATGGAAACCTCTGACGTATGAACTGAAGATTCTATATTTCGGAAAATGAAGTACGTGCAGGCTAAAACGTACAAATACTTGTTATCCAACATGACTCTTTCTTTACATTCTTATGAATTCTTATCATTAGTGTAGAAGATACAAGCTGGCACTAATTTAATTCTTTGTTTTTAGAGCCGCCCAATAGATTACGATTACCAAATCCGTTTCCAATCCGACCACCGGTTTACAGGCCCAGTTTCGGCGGTGGAAGTGGTTTTCACTTCTTTTGATAAAACGATCGTTTCGAAGGAAGGAAATACAGAAAGTATCTAGAAGATTGAGCGTTTGCGTGTTCATTCTTATGGAGAAAGAGTCGCATATCTGCAAATGCAGACGTGCCGTGGTGTTTGAAACCTCGCAAGGGGTCAAAGTACTTGCACAAGGATGCAAGAGAGGGGTGTGGGTCTATTGCAGCAAAGGATAGGCAAGGAGGAAATGGGGACGGTATTTGCACGTCCGTTGCATCAAAACAAGTCATACTGACCTGCCTACATGCCAGCTGCAAT
The DNA here is from genome assembly GCA_020615345.1 of Triops cancriformis. NCBI lineage: Eukaryota > Metazoa > Arthropoda > Branchiopoda > Notostraca > Triopsidae > Triops > Triops cancriformis. The sequence continues at coordinate 125,837 of JAHZNP010000069.1, read as the reverse complement.
TACAATGGAGGGGAAAGGGTAATGACCTAGCTCTCCTTTAACGACTGCACTAGCAATGTCTCCCCTAGGCCTACCGTTACTCCGCAGTTCGTTTGTAGGCTACACGACCCCATAAAACGACAGGCCCTCTTCTTATCCTCCTATGCATAATAGAAGGCCTCGGGCGAAGGGTACTAGACGTAAGGGCTACACGACAACATAAGACCCGGCTGCAAACGGTTAGGCAAAAAGCTCTTTCTGCGCAGGTTTTGCGAACTTTGGATCATTCGCATGCGGCCGTTCGGTCGCTCCGGACGTAACAACTAGTGTAGACGCGTGGTTACGCGTTATACCTTGGCTAACCATGTAGTCAACCCGACTTCACCTTAATCAAGTTAACCAGTGTACATAATGTAAATAAGTGTTACTTCACTTCGTGTTCTACATGGTCAATTCATGGTAAGTAGTCTTAAAACTTTTAGTGTTGAAACTAATTGAAATGTTGGAATGGACTTCTCGGAAGTATAAAACTTTCGCTTTCCTTCTGGACTAACGGTCTTTGTCTCCGTTATTCTTTACAGAATGGGCTCACGAAGCCTGTAAAGAAAGAAAAGGGACATCTTAATTCAGTTTGTCTAACTCTTCTCTCACAGATGTATTCACTTGTGTTTACTACGCTACGCAAGAATGGGGAAAACGTTGGATTACCTCCAGAACACCCGCGCGAGTAAAAAAAAGGGAATCGCTTATGTTTACTCTGCTACTCCATAACGGGAATACTTTGGATTATTTCCCCCAATTTCCGGGCGAGTCAAAATCAAAAAAAGAAGAAAAAATGCGCAGGATGATACCCCCAGTGTGAATGAATGGATTGGTTACACACGTTACGATTTATCGGGCGAAAGTACGCAAGCTTAATTGGATCGACTTGGAACTACGCCAGAGAATGCTTTTACATTTATACATTGTTGGTAGTTTTAGTGTATTTCCTTGCCAGTGAAGTGAATTTGTTGTATCCACTTTTGCGAGTATGGCTTTGCATGAGTTTTGTTTATCATATGAGCGGATGAGCAGCCCAGTGATTATGGAACCGACTCAGGGTATCTAAGTTTAGAAACTGTTATGTTCCGGGTTTTTTTCGTAGTTTGCTAAATTTCATAGTTATCATTTTTGGTGGTATCACAGTTTTTTTCTTTCGGAAAACGAGGTTCAATACAAAACAACCATAAACATGAAGCAAACAAGGGCAAAAAGTCATCATCGAGGTCGGGGGTATTGGGTACGCGATATAAAATCAGGAATTCTACTTTTTTGGTTCGGTCACAATTTGCACAACTTGATATCAGACTTTTCACTAAAATAGTTTCTTTCATAGCACTAAATTAAATAATGGCAGCTTGGTTCCGACGATGAGAACTAATAAGAACCTGATGGTCAGGACTTGCCTTGAGATGAGCAGCTGCACTTGTTGGGGTGCTCGGGGAATACCCGTATAAAAACGTGGCACCAATCACCAGAAAAGCTCCACAAAGGAAACTCGGATTCATATCCAAGTCCTGGAAAACGACGTACGAGTACACACAGGAAAGGATAATGGAAATAGACGTGGCGAAGCCCTTTAAAATATTGTCCGCATATTTTATTGTAGCTGCAACGAGTAAACCACCAGTCGCCTAAAATAATAAATTTCATCACGTGGATTTCTTCCGAAAAAGAAGGAAAAAAATAGTTTATGGAGACAATGTACCTGTAAACCTACGACAACCCAAACTATTGTTTGGTATCCGTAGAGGAATCCCTTACTGGACACATTTTGCCAGTCTATAGCCAAAACCCCTACTGCAGCGAACAGTATGGAAAATATGCCTGTTTGAAAAAAAAACATATATTTACGTACAAGCTCATAATCTTGACAAACTGCTACCTAACTGAAGGTTGCGAATAATGACCGAAGGTTGCGAGCCTTCTTTAAGAAGCTTTTCATAAAAAACTCCAGCAAAACCGCTAGAAAAGCACGAGACAAGTACGGCAGATAAGCCTAGTAGTTTTTTGTAGTAGTCTTTCAAGAGATTATCTGTTGAACAATTGCTTGATGAACTTGAGTCGCAGGTCTCAGATTTGGTCTGAACAGATGGGTACTGCAAAGAAGGCAAAATTTTCATTTCGTGGCTAATAGCTACACAACAGCTGTGTTACCTGCACAAGTGCTACACCGAACATGAGGAAAACTAAAGCTGTCCATTGTACTGAGCTTATATGTTTCCTTAACATTAATACAGAAAACACAGCTGTGGCCAAAATTTTTAGCTGGTACGTCACCTGTATTTGAAAACGGGTAAAATGTGAATATCTATTAATACTTTGTACTTCAAAAATGAAAGGTGACCAAACCTGATACGTTGCAGCATCCAAATACGAGAGAGCAAGTATGAGCAAATTGTTTTGGATAGTATATAACGTACTAGGAATTGCCAGTTTTATGGTTTCGTATGGTTTCATCAATATTTCTCCGGTTAATGCTTTACACGTTTCTTTTATCGAGAACCCTAAATTGTTAAAACGTATTGTGAAAATAATGTGCACTTTTGGTCTTTCGTAATGTGATTAATACTTCCTTACTTTTCTGGTAGTAGAGCAGTAAAAGACACAAACCCATTTTGATTAGCTCGGACAATAGGACGGATGTACTGGCGATATACATTCCCTGAGCTTCTGGAGATGTTTGTTGTACATCGGATGACTCGAATCGAGAGTAGCGAAGTGCCAGCACTGTGGCAGTGGTCTGCGACAAACGTTAAATATCATTATTAAATAAAGCATTTCTGACTGAATATTTAACCTCACCTGGAAAGTCAGAACGGTAAGGCTGGTATACCGTAAAACGACTTTTATGTCCAACCCTTTACCTCCTGTATGCTCTTTTACCGATTCCATCTCCATGAGTCCTCCGTTCACAACAAAATTTCACTTTGTTGCTTTTCCGAGTTTCCGAAAAAGCAAAACAAACTTCCTACAAAACAGCAGGAAGTATGATGCTCCAGCCGCTTGGGAGCGCACCTTCACGATTCAGATTCAAATGCACGGATGTATAAGAAATGCCTCAACCAATGTAAATGTCTATTTTCAAAATTATAACGAATGATATTTCCTTAGACAAAGTGAGTATAACAGAACTTACTTTCGCTTGGTTTTGTAAACTCTCAATGACTATCTCCCTTCATGAGCGCTTCACTTACGACACACGGTAGTGAAAGTCCGGTAATTACGAATCATCCGGAAGGTCATTCCCGGCGGTAGTCATGCAATACAATGTTACACAGTAGCCGTCAGTAATCATTTGGATCGTACTTGTAAACCTCAGCTTTCGCACACGTCACCACAAAATAAAAAATCTTAGATAGAGGGGCATTTTGACTGGAAAATCTTACGTCCGATCTCGTCCTTTGTGATTTTACTCCTTCGGGCCTCTGATTTTTAGACGAAGCATTTTCCTCGAATACATTTTACTGTCAGCCACAACATATTCATCCTAGAAATTTCAACTTGAAGGGATTAACTTTCTAAAACTGTTTCTTGACAGTACGCTTCACAATACCGAGCACTTGTGTGCGAAAAATTTTCACAAAGCGTCTGCAATAATTGTGACTCGACACATTTTTTTCCAGTTTCGACTTGACGGCTAAACGTACAGTTTCTTGCACAAAATTCTTCGCATCTGTGAGAAAGAATCTTTATTACAAAATCAGTTCTATGGGAAACACCGTTTTGACGAAACTGACGTCAAAATTTTGAGAAATTTAGCTGCTGATTGTACTCCCGCATGCTTTGCTGAAATCTACTAAAGACATCGTCCAAAAATATTTCAAGGACAAGTTCTGGATGTTATGAACAAAAAGTTCACTATCAGCCGATCTGAAACATGTAACCGTGTCATCGAAATCAATTGGTGGGTCGTTTCCAACGAAAATCCCTAGGTAAGTTTCTATCAGAAAGTGGAATACTCTAGCCTAGAGTAAACTTGTTAACCTAACCTCCGTACAGGTAAGGGAAGAACTGGGATAAAAGGTGCTCTTGAACTCCCAGGAGGGAAATAATTTAGCTCCTATAAGCCTCTTGGGTATAATGAGAAACAAAAGTTCCACTGGGACTTTAGTGATCAGATTTATTTTTAAATCGCTTCATTTACTCCGCACCGCTGATAACGCATAACTGGTTTCTTTTCAGGAATTGCTACGACACAGAACATAAATAGTTACGAAATCTTGGAAGCCAGACCGAGCTTCTAACATGTGCGCACGCATACGAAATTAGTTAACAAAAAGTGTAAAATTGAGAAATCACAAACGAAGACGGACTACAAAACCCAGTGCTTCGCCTTACTGCATCTTAGATACTTCAAACTTGGTCGTCACAATTTCCTAAATACAGAAGACACTGGTTGGTCAAAACGTAACAAAACGTCAATAAAAATTGGTACCTCATCGGAGTCCAATACTGGCAGCGCACTTTCTGGCATCGATGGAATGTTCTCTTCGATCCATTTTAAATCATCATCCTCACCGAGACTTTCTCGGTTTCGTGGAGAGGGTGTCCCTTGCGTGCGACTTGAACGCATTTTCATCCCCTCTGTCCGACAAAAAAAGAACACACCATTTAGTCACTTTATAAGGTTTTCTCTGCTGTAGTTACATCTCGACTCAGTTCAAAACTTACCAAACCCACCATGAACAGGTTGATCACCATCTTCCTCATCCCCTGAGTCTAATAAGGGGGTAAAGGCATATCTCTGATTGTTATTTGTAGGACGCCACAATACACAAATAACGACCAATAACAGGGTGAAGAGAACTCGCCAGAAAGCTTCATCCACCCACAACTCTTTCCAGTCCTAAAAATTTGGAATGAACATTTTCACTTCCTTTGGAGAAATATTTAAAGAGCGGCATTTAGGGTTACTGCCCAATCCGACCGTCCTTAGTATAATACTTTGAACTGTAGACTTACAGTAAGACAGTCGACAAATCGGTGATACTTCAAAGACCACAACATGAAAATAAGCGAGGCGATTACATCAAGGATTAAGGTATTTGTGAAATGGCGATACAGGGATAATTTGACTAGATTCCTGCACAAAGGAACACAGTTACAAAACTAACTTTTATAAGGTGGTTCCTAGGAGCACATACCTCCTAAGACGTAAAGTTCGGGTAGTCTGAACCAAAGACGAGAAAACCCACCAACAGAGCAACGCATCGAAAAGAGCCAGTACCAAGGATACGACCAGTGCTTGTTTTGAGGTATCATGAGGAGGATGCAACACTCGTAAACTACCTTCCAGAGTAGCCAAAACAAAATACAAAATTCCTGCTAGAACCGCTCGCTGAAGTAGTGGCCCTAGTCGGGGTCTGTCAAAGCGTAAGTTACAAGTGAAGAATAGTTTCTTTATCGAGTACTTGACAATCCCGAAGCCCATGGAGACAATCAGAACTAGAATACGGGCTAAGGTTCGTTTGGCACACGATATAACTTCGGCGAATAACAAGGACGCTTTCGTTAGTTCTCCAGACATATCTAAGCTTTCATACTCTGCCACCAGGACGGCCTACATTGAAAAATATAGTAGACTACAAGCTTTATAGGAACGCAAAGCAGTATACTTTCTCTAATAGGCCTAACACTATAACAGCGGCTATCCAAAACTGAATACGAAGCAAATCTCGCCAATTCCACAACGAGACTGCCATCCAGGCAATAGCAAGGATGCTGTAAACACCGCACAGCGTTCCATAAAACTACAAACAGAAAACAACAGTTTTTTTAAGAGTTTTTTTAGAAATAATTAGCAAGAAACTCCTTACAGGCAACAACGGCCAATCGGATGCTGAAAGGTAAGTACCCTCTCGAGATTTTATCTCAAGAACAACTGTTGCATTAAAGGTGGCACCCTTGACGACAGGTTGTATGGCAAACAAGAAGAGGAAGACGCCTTCGTCAGGAATCACATAAACAGGATGGTCTGTTTTCTGAAGGAAAAAAGATTATGGTAAAACTCAGTTTGTTGGCTTGGTATTGATCGTACGGTTGGATTCGAATTTGTAGAAACGCCTTTTGTCGCGTTCGCAATATCTCTCTTTCCTTTCGTAGGATTCTCAGGGCTTTCTGGCATTTTCCTAATGCGGACGTTCATTGCTCCTTCTATTAAAGGCTGAAAAATACGCATGAAATTTGAGCATGAAAGGTTAAGTAATATACTGGTATGAAGGGAATTCCATCACAGCTGTATTCTGCGTTATGGATATACTTCTTGAATTTAACTTCACTGTAATCGCTCGAAATGGAAATACCCTCCGGGGTGTTTAAATAATAGCTCAACTCGTTGGTGGTAGAATTTGTTCCCTGGGAGATTAATCCAAAAATTAACTACATGTAGAATACTAGGATTTCCATTCTTACGACATTATCCAGGAACAGATATTCTTCCCAACAAGGTGTTTGGCGGAGTGTCCATTCAATCCGAATTTTGGTATTATCGCGACTGTGGCATACTACTTTGGCAGTGATTCGACCGCCCGCATAAATATTTTTAGACACAGCCGCGATATTATCATGCTAAAAAGTATGGAAATCGTAAGAGCTAGCTAAATGAACATTTTAAATAAAAAATACTTGGTTAATATTTAAGGTCCATTTCCCCTGATCTGGGTAACAGGCTATGCATTTCAAACACAAAACAAACAATAAACTGCCCAGTGTAAGGCGCCGAAATGTCATCGTTAACCACATAAGTTGTAGAATGTTCGATAGTCTACACTTTTTACAATTATTTGGTCGGACTTGGTATGCTTTATCTATCTCAATACAAATTTTAGAACGTCAGCCATAACAAAACCGTAGCGAACCCTAGTGAGCTAAAAGGAGAACTGCCTTGAGTTGAGTAGCGCTTTATGAATTACCGAAGAGGAAATACTATTTACGACGGAATTTTTAATATTAGGACTAAAGTCGCCCTTAAACTATGGCAGATAACTATATTCACATTATATTTCTTTCAACATTTCTTACTCTACTTGAATATCGCAGAAAGGCTACGTTTTTGCTCAAGATTTATCTCTAAACTATAGAACCTTTATTTCGTTGAATAAACTTATGAAAAGTTAAATAAACTTATGACAACACTATGAAATATGAACAACATTTCACACATATTTATGATCAAATTGAATTAAAAGCACCTGCTTTAACTAGGGAAAGACACTACCGTCTCAATAAATGAGAAACGCCTTTTGAATCGATTACATTGCAGGTTATTTGTCATGAGCCATTGCTGTAAAAATGCACAAAGGTAACGTTATACGAACCAGAGCTTAAGAAATGGATTTACGACGTTATTCTTATATGTAAAATTTAAGACCGTAACAATCTTTTAAAATCAAAAGTTTAAATCGGGAAGCAAAACTCCGAAATATGGTCCAAAGCTTCAACGAGGGACTGTCTTTGGAACATCTGGCTATTGTAAACTGTAATGTTTTCTGAATAAAACCGTCATACTGCATCTTACGTCGTAATAGAGAAAGTTATAATACACTAACTGAGCTACCAACTGTAATAATGCTATGTAACCTACGATAATGAAGTAAAACCATAATTGAAACCAACTGTTTTATAATCCACTTCTTTCCTACCCCAATAAAACTGTATTTGTTTCTTTTTCGCCAACGTATGCGTATTGTCTTTTACAAACGTCAGCAACAACCGAAGTTTTCTGCATCGAAATAGGGAAAGGATTTTGAAGAAATTTGGGATGTGTCGCGGTCTTTCACGACAGCGATATACAAAAATATACATTTCATAACTCGTTACATGTTTTCACACTATTGCATTTCACATGACAACAAATTACACAACTCCTTTTACAAGTTTTCCTAGAAGAATTAAGGTAAGCAGAAACTGAACTGCGTGGAAACCAAGCATGAGTGCCGACATAACGACGTCCAATTTAAGGACAAAACTCTGCCACGTAATGAAATAAACGGTGATAACAACTGATGGCAGGTAGAATACAATTGCAAAAATTGTAGGGACAGTCCGACGCGTCAAATTTCCTTTCTTGGAGAACCTGATCCGTAGAGCTTCGATCAACCCGAGCAGCAATATCAAGAATACGTCACACGCGAGCGCATCCACTTTATACGGGAAAACTACGGCCTTGAACGTAAGAAGGCACAATTGAGCAGTAACGAAGAACCCGACGTAAACACCGTGAAAATAAAGTAGTATTTGTAAGGCAAGTTGTGCCATTTTAGATCAGAACAGATGCTATCCTTTCTACTGCTTTCAATGGGAACTTGAAAAGTAACAAATGGTTGCCATAGTAACCAGGTAAGAACTTATTTCAAAAGCTTTATTTAACAGACCAATAATGTCCAACTTGATAAAAATAACATAAATTTAGAGTTTTTGCAACCCATTTGCACTTGCTGCACTGCGGAGTTTTGTCGCGCGATTAGCAGCGTATGTCCGTAAAAATATCGCAAAGAACACAATGGCCACACCCACTGCTCCCACCGGAGCTAACGGATGATTGTACACAATGCATGACAGGAGTACAGAAAGACCCTGGAAAAAAGGCAAAGCAGAAAACAAAAGTTGATGAGCACGGACCAAATTGACTTTTATCATACATATTGTAATTTAGAAATAAAAAAAATAGGTAGCACATTTTTTTTTACCTGTTTAACGGTCATGATAATCGTAAAAATTACAGGTCCAAACTTCGCTATAGTATAAAAGATGAACAATTGTCCGGTTGCTGACGTCAAAGCAGTTATAAGGCAATCCCAGATAAACAAGGGATACTAAATAACGAAATCAAAAAATTTACTCATTTCACATCAATAGTAGTAACCTCGGCTAAGAGAGCGATACCTGAAAAGCAAAATGAATGGAATAAAAGAATCCACCCTGCTGGATTAAGGAAACGGATGTCAACAAACAGGAAACAAAGTTGACACCACACATCATCTGAACGGACGAAGGTTTGTACTTCTTAAAGACTGCCCCTTGCCAATTCGCCGTAAAGCTGTCAAACAGCAAATAGCCACACAACAAAACGACCCCGGATAATGTTGTGACCTTATCACCTAAGACAGAATTATGTCGTGACGTACAACAAGTATCGCGAACTTTTCCTTACGTATGTGAGTCTCGTCAGCGCTGCCGAGCAGAAACGCACTCATTCCCACAGATATAAGAACGGCACACACATACTCGTAAGTGGGATACGACGTTTTAGAAATAAACTTTCCCATCAATAGCACAGGGATCACTTTGCAGGCTTTAGCTAACACCTACAACAACGAAAGAGCGAATAATCTTATCTGAAGCAAAATTATACAGAATCGAGTATAAAAAAATAATGGCTGGGTAACGACATTTTCATCACTTCTGACGCGCGCACATGAGGCGCTAGCATTTACCTGTGTTGGAAAACTGACAAATTTCAGTGCCTCATACTGGCACCAAGAACTTAAGGTATTGGATAGCGAGCAGAACGAGTATTGGTAAAGCGGTGTTCGGTGACGAGGTTGTGAAGTTACCAGCAAATAAGCCCCAGATATGAGAAAGGCTAGAATACGGTTCACAAATACCAAGAATTGCGAATCTTTGAACCTTCCAACCGAGCCTAGAATGACATGTACTTTTAAATTTTTCCAATTTCTTTTTTTAATGAAAATGCCTAAGCACCTGTGTTCGGATCTTGGTAATCCTGTGTCATAATCTTTTCTTGCAGCACGCCCCATGTTAAGTACGAAACTTGTAAACCAGCGACACACGCCAGCAGAATGGATGATTTCTTACTAAACGACTCATCGCGTTTGGGCATGTCTTTGGTTCGAGCGGGCTCATCAAGATTATCGTCTCCCAGGACGCATTTTTCGAGCAACCAGTTCAACCCTTTAGCGTTCCGAAGCTCATTATCCCGCACGATGCGAACTACCAGATAGCCGGGTAGAAAGATCGATCCATAGCCGAGTAGATTGTAGACAAATTTGAGGATCCAGCCTCCCGGGATCGTTTCCGCTGAAATTCCCAAGGAAGCTACGAAGAAAAACAATAGTCGAGCGAGGACGATGCATCCCACAAACGAAACAAGGGTTAAACTATAAGTTAAGAAAATAGTTAACTAACCAGCATTTTAGCTTTTCCTATTAGTTACCAGCAAAGCTGTCGTGGTGTCGACGCAAGCCTGAAAGGAAAGGTCACCATGGCTTGCTACTTCTTTGCTTACTACTGCAAGAAAGACACGTAGAAATTAGCTTAAACCGTATTGCAGTCTGGAAGAAAATGTATTAACTATTATGCTATTATGTTTTCGTGATTTAAAAACTAGCAAAAATTATAGCAGTACGGATGTACTTAGGAAAACTTTCTACCGTCTTTGCATCTACGTCATGGTAATAAAATAAGTTTTGAACGTGTTCTTATAAGGATTTAAACATGTAGCCGGTGCAATCACACAAACAGATGACTAATCACACCCACATGCCACTCCAGGGAAACAGCTGGGCTATTTACACGCCAGCGCTCGAACGACTGCGCTACAAACCTGCACCCAAGCTCGTTGGGCGGTTCGTGCTTCACCCAACGTTTAAAACGAAAGACTTTCAAGAAGCGAAAATAACGCTAGACTTTTCAGTTCAAATATCGTTATGTATATACTACAACCTTGGAATAGACGTTTACAACAATACAGATTGTACTCAGCCAGTTTCAAAAACTGGTTTTTACATATTAGAAAACCGGATCACAATTTGAGCTTGTCGACGAATAACCTCGAGACGGACTGAAGTTCAAGGCCGACTTTCGGAACTTCTTGGATTTTCCTCTACAAAATTACGTTCTTCCCAAACCGTTGCTCCGCTGCACAAACATACTTTCTTGGGGTTCTGGAACAGACCAGCCGAACGAGCAATGATACCGCATGCCAATCTAAATCCAACGAAAAAGATAGAAGTTTTTACAACTCCCGTAATTCATCCTAGTCTTGAAGCAAATATTACAAGGCTTTTACAAACTGTTTTCCACAGAGACACATTACGGATAACAAAAACGTAGAAACTGAGGATCACCTGCTGGAAAAATACGTCACATATACTGTAGCCTATACACATTACAATGAACTTTCTTATAACCTATCTTGCTTTTTCATACTTTTCTTTATCCAAACATTATTTTTTAAAAATATCTCCCATTAAACGATATTTGCGTTATAGAAACACTTCCTAGCCGCGAAGTCGCTTTAGGCTGTTTTTAACGGATTTGGTTTTATATGTTCAACATTTTGCTTTTGATTAAAATGGCTACTTTTTTAAGTAGCCAATCCACACAGTGTCCTGTTCATCACTGTATAGCAGTAACTCGCGACTGGCGGTTTACTCCCCTTCTAATTAAAAGGTGTTTTTTAACTGATCCATATTAGCACGTGTCAACTCTGACGATAATCATACACGGTTTCCCAGTCGGAGTAGGTAATTAATTGTCTCTCGATTTATTCTTAAGTAGCCAAGATTGGTTCCAATACCTGACACCGGAATTTCCATTGATTTTGGATGCTTCGAGCTCACCCCTGCCGAAATCGTCAGGGCGACTGGTGATTACGACGGCACGTCCAATGACGTCAGAGAGACGTAAAACTGGATCTACAAATCGAAATGCGGCTCTCCCCTCTTCATTGGCTTTTACGTTTCCTAAGTCTCCCACGTGCTGACGTAATACATTTACAACATTAGGGGTGTAACTTGTACAATCAGTGTAATTAACAGGCCTTACTCTAAGGTGCATGGGGTCGGTGGGCGCACCATGCGGACTTCCGTAAGGATTGAAGTGATCTCCCACACTATACAATCAAAAACAACTAAACTTCAAAACTTTTCTCTATACCCAATACGCAACCTTTCACAACCCTGGCTGAGATCACCGCTTTGATGGACATGGAGACCATGAAACCCAGGAGAGAGTCCATCGAGTGTGCCGTCTACTATACATCCCTGATCCTCTTGTACAAATCGAATGACGCCTTTTACGTCAAATCCTGCACCGAGTTTGCCGCCGATAATGGCCACTGCGGCCGCACTAGGTTTTCCCAAGCTAAAGCGGATTACGGGACAAGGAAACAATATTAGAAGTCCGTGATTACTTGCGGATTGTTCCATACCCTTTTACAATAGCTTTTTTGCCCGACAATTCCAATAAAGCTTGCAATTCCCCGATGGGTAACGACGAATCAACCACAACTTGCTGGATTTCTTTGTTCACTTCGAAATGCCGGATTCCGTTTTTCCCCGTTAATACTTTCGAAATTGCATCTACACAGCTACCGCAGGACATTTGAACAGCAAATTCAACCTGAAATTGTAAGACGTTCTATAAATCTGTCTTAATGTTACTTAGAAGGTTTAAGATTATACCCTCGTTTCCGGCGTTGGTGCGGATTCCATGACGGATGTCTCGTTTGCCTTTACCCTTTTAAACCCGGCGCCTCTTCGAAATCCGGTTACCACAACAACCGGGATGAAACACGGACCAACTTCCTTTCAAAATAACACCCAGCGATTTAATGACAGTCAGATGAAGGTAGTCAAGTGATGTCCGGTACCCAAACAGGATTTCTTGTAGCTACGATAGCGTTTCCTCTATATAAGAAACGACGCAAGAACGTTAATCGAAACAGTTGTGTCCTAGCTTTTGATATGTAAACAGTTCCAAGCGCCAACATGAAGAATGTGGCTCGTAGTGAAGTTGAGGGTGCCGCTAAGATGAGTTACCCGACGGAAACTCTTGTCGGGGCCGTCAAATCTTTACAGGTTGAAAACCAGAGAAGTAAAAAGCGTGACGGTAAAATATTAGAGCGTCTGTTAAACTTGCGTCTAGAAGCAGAGCAATTACGTGCAGCTACCGATGAGAAGCGCCGAAACAAGGTACAATCACTGTCTTGTCATTCATTGACCTCCAATGCATTACCGTGAATCCCAACAAATCTTAATATTCTTCGCGTACTTTCAGGAGCACTATGAAAAGTTGTTAAAGAAGTCAAGCCCAGTCTTGTGGACCATAATCCAATCAGGCCTGGAGGCATCTTTTGCATCGCGGGAACAACCTCCCGTATCGCGAAAGACGCGTCCAACCACAACTCGCGCAGTCGTTAGTAGTATTAAAAAGCGCGAAAAGGGTTCAGTAAAAGAGGCTGCCGATACATCGTTTGAAGAAGAATTTCATCCCGTACCTACTACACCTCCAAAACCTATACAACAAGAGCTATTCTTCACGCCTTTGAAACAAGAACAACCGAAGCATACAGAAACTGAAGCCCAGAACGTCGAGTCGCGTGAACAATCGAATTTACCGGAAGCTGCATCATTTCTGCCACTTGCTGAGCAGATCACTGCGAATTTCGAGCAGAAAGAGCAAAGACTGCACGCAGCTGAAGTACCAGAAGATACTGAAGCTACACAGGATAGAATGTCCGATAAAAGTGATCGCAAATCGCCAACAGCTTCTGGAGAAGTTTGCAAATTACCAGACAATCCGCCTGTAGCCACGGATGATGTTGCCCCAAGGTTCGAAGACGTAGGCGTCATCCGATCTGTAGAGTCTCCAAAAGTTGACCCAAAGGGCTTGACAGCGTATGCTACCCTGCTCCTTGACCAAAAAAGTGCTAGCTCCACACAGAAAAATGACTCAAGTCCAGAATTGCCGTTGAAAAAGGAGAACACAAACCCTTCGTACGTATTGTGTGGATTATAGTGAAGTTTGGTACGTAATTCATTATTTGTCCGTCATTTAGGGTGGTGAAGCCAACTACGGAAGTTCCCAAACCGAAAATAAGCATTTTCCGCGCCGATTCCGATTCCGAATCCATAGGACCTCCAATACAAGGCGCCATTGGAGGTCAGCTGACCAGTACTAATGACTTCGATGATTTCTGGGATTAAGTGTATAAAGAATTGTGCTTCGAAACATATTTATTTGTCATATTCAAAATTTCTTTCCTGATTTGTTTTAATAAAATTTAATATCTATATTAGAACACTGGGGTCTTGTCATTAATGTTTTGTCATAACAATAACAGGCAGTTACGCAAAGGGCTGAGTAATAACATACTGAGCTTGTTTTTTGTGCACGCTGCCAATACCCACGGCTGGTAGCGGCAACGTCGGACGACCCACATAACGCAATTTTACACCCACGAGATTCTCAAAGCGAGGTTGGACGAAAGACCATGCTCCGGCATTTTGTGGTTCTTCTTGGCTCCAAATAAAATCTATCATATTAAAAATAGAAATTTCGTCAACTTCCTAGACTTTCGCAAGGCTGCCATTACCTTTGGCATTTTTGTACTTGTCGGCAATCTTTTGCAAGGCACTAGCTGGGAAGGGCGCCAGTTCTTCCACCCTAACGATAGCTACATCGGAGAGATTCTGAGATTTACGCTGGTCTTCTAACGCGTAGTAATGCTTGCCGCTAACGAAAATGACTCGTTTAACTTGCGCAGCATTCGCTTGGATATCATCTGCAGAATTTAACTCATTAGAACGCTAAACTGATAAGATGTCCAATACCGATACATGGATGAACATAAGAACGGATCAAAAGATGAAGACAAAGAGACGGACAAGTGACTAATCAGAATTCCACGGGTACCTAAAACTGGATGGAAATGCGTTCCAGGACCAAGTTCTCCCAAAGACGAGCTTGCAGCTGACAATCTAAGCAGCGTTTTGGGCGAGGCAACAACCAACGGCTTTCTGAAGTTCCGAATCATCTGTCTCCTGAGTAAATGAAAGTATTGCGCTGAGGTGGTTGGATTGACGAAGGAGAAATTGACGCTATCTCCATCGATTTTATTTTCTTGAGAGTCGGTTAACTGTAGCCAGCGTTCGATGCGGCAGGAAGAATGTTCAGGTCCCGCTCCGTCAAACCCATGCGGAAGAAGCACTACTAGACCACACTGCAACATCCATTTGGCTAACCGGTACACAAAACATTTAGCTATAGTAACTGGTAATTTTACACGCCTTCATCAAGCAAAATGAGCCAAATATGAAGAAACATACGGATAAATGCAGTAATACTATTTACGCTTGTAGCCGAGGTACCATCAAGGAATTACCTTCGCCGGACGCCAAGAAGGTATCAATCATAATTTGGGCCCCGTTGAAAAAATCGCCAAACTGTGCTTCCCAGATATTCAACAAATTGGGGCTTTCGATGCTGTACCCATACTCGAATCCAAGTACGGCTTCTTCCGATAAAATGCTGTTGGCTGCCTCCAAATGGCCTACTTCCACTTCCGGAGGCAAGTTGAGGTTATTAAGGGGGATATAAATGTCCCCCGTCTTCTGATCTACGACCATCGCGTGGCGGTGTGAGAACGTAGCTCTTCCCACGTCTTGGCCGCAAATTCGGATGCTAAAACCTAAGAAAATTATATTTTTTACTACCAGTTTGACTAGTTAGCCATAAATAGCAATATACGCTTATGTCAAATAAACAACGATTAACTACGGCTAACAGATAAAGTCTACGAGTAATGACGCAAGTAAACAACAAAAATTCGGTTACGACTTACGTGGAAAAGGCCGTATTCCCAGAACCCTTACTTTAAAGTGTTATTTGCTTTTTTACTTTTACTTTTTAACTATTTTTTATTATTATTTTACATATTATTACACAGAATAGTCAGAAACTATTCGTTATAATAAAACCCATGGTTTTGACATAATAATGATTAATAAACCCATAACTTGACAACTAACAATTAATCATGGACTTTTACCTTGCGACAGCAACGACGCCATTGCTAAAGCTTCCGCTGTTCCCCAATCCAATAATTTGCCAGCTTTTAGCTTAGTTAGCCGTGCCTCTACATGAGATTTTTGTAACTGCGGGTGCAAACCAAAGCCTTCTGGAATTGCGACAGACCGAGCTCCTAGATATTGCAGCAAATGCGAATCAACGCCAGTATCCCACGTGGTCACTTGCGCCACGCCGCTCGCCAATTTCTTCCACTCGCCTTCCTAATTTTAGAACACATTAAACTCCTGAATGATAAAAAGATTCTAAGTCGTTTAAATTTGCCTGTAAATTTGGAAGGGGTGGCACATATGTCTCAGCCTCTTTGAAACATTGGCTCAGGTACTCCACGTGCTTCTGAACTTGGTCGTGAACGTCAGCTTCACTTACGACTCCTTCCTGCGACAGCTGAGCCAGGTATTTCTCGGGCACGGTTTGCCTTTGTAAATAAACCCCTTCTAAGTACATAACGGGGTTGGTAAAAGTTGGATCGTCAAGCTCATTATGGCCCCATTTGCGGTAACAAACAACATCCACAAAGACATCCTTGTGGAAACGACGCTGATAGTCCAAAGCCATTCTGGCGCCTTTTAAAACGGCCTGTGGTACAACCGCTGTGATTATTTCAGTCCCACACAAAAAAACGTCATAAAACGCTTACATCTACATTGTCGCCATTTATATGAAGCACCGGCGCGCCAATAATCTTGCCCACATCGGTACAATAACGTGACGACCGGCCACGCTCAGCAGGCGTCGTAAAACCCACCTAACCGGAAAGAAAAGAACAAACATAAACAGTCAGCGAGAGGCTATAAAACTCACATTTAACTTTCATTTATACCTGGTTGTTAACTACCAAATGTAAGGAGCCTTGGACCGTAAAATGTGGTACTTGAGCTATGGCCAAAGTTTCATGCACAACACCTTGTCCCGCGACAGCAGCATCACCGTGGACTTGCAAGCATAGGACGTGACTCTCTGCCTCGGGTTCGGGGTTGTAAGGGCCTTCGCGACGCGCCCAGAGCCGACCTCGCGTTCTGCCCACTGCCACAGGGTTTACTGCTTCTAAATGCGACGGATTAGGCAACAAAGTGACTTGCACGTCACCTTCCGGCACAGTTACTTGCGACGAGATAACTACAATTTATAAACGCTCATTAGGCTATCGAAGAAAACCAGGTCTGTCCTATTTACATAAGTGCGACAAGACGTCTCCAATTTCGTTCACATTGGGAGGGAACTCGGAGAGACCTTTCATTTTCCTGAACACGGTCTGAGTTTGAAAGTTTAGAATATCTGTTAACAGATTCAGGCGTCCCCGGTGAGCCATGCACATAACAATTTCTTCAACCTGACCTATTAAGTGAAAAAAAGGGAATAAGCTTTAAATAGTACTCATGTCTACACACGTAAAAGCAGCTACTTTTCGGTGAAAGACGGAAAAGTTCCATTAGGAAAGCAGTACAGCTCTCGGCACCTTCGCCGCCGTAGCGCTTAACCGTGGGAAACTTGGCGGCCACAAAGTGATCAAAGGCCTGGGCTTTCATCATTGTTACGCAAGCTTGTTGCCGAGATTCAGCGGACAGTGGCTGGTTTGGTAACCTTTCCATCTGTTGACTCCACCATTCGCGCTCTTCCATGCTCTTTTCCGTGAAGTCGAGAAACAGGTTAAAAAATAGCTCCGAAAAAAAGAATTGGAGGTTACCTCTAAATGCTCAAACTCGGCAGCAATTTGACCACAGTATGTTTCTTGCAGAAACCTAACCACTTCCTCTGTGGTTACGCTAGAAGATAAATCCACGTTTTCCAACCAACCCTTTACATGGTGGATATCACTTGCGTGCAAGCGATACAGGTTAATATCAAGTTCAGGTACGGCCTTTGGTTTGCTTATGCCCAGGGGATCCAACGCTGCGTTTTTATGACCGTGTTGCCTGTACGCTTCGATCAGGCGGAAAAGATTAGGGTTCTGGGCTCGCCATTCAACCTTCTCCTCCACCACTAGACAAGAAGTTCCAAAAATTGCCATGGTTAATTGCGTGCAGTTTGGTAGTTAGATAAACTATACATTGAAGCGCAGGTTTCTCTGCTGGAGGTGCATGTCCGAAAACCCCACTTACGGTCTGGTACGTCCGGGAAGGATATACAATTCTGGGAAAAAAAAGCTCAGGGAGTTAGCTGGTGTTACACAGAGGAAAATAAAATTTTTACTTCGTCACATTTCCACTGAAGCCCAATCTCGCAAATCTTATACTCCTGGCGAGTTTACTACAGCTAAACATGATTTCTTGTTTTCAATGACGAAAAAAAAACATTGGCGATGTGTCCATGTGGCAGCAAGCAGCGCCACCTATTATATGATGCAACAACTATGAAACTTGCTCGACGTTTTAAAAAATTGCCATAAAATAGCTGCAGCATAGGAACTAATATCGTACTCGATAATATATGATTAACTCGAAGAAACTATGACTAACTTACGCTTAGCTAAGTACTTTCAGTGTACCCGCATTGTAAATGCTGTGTTATATCAAGATGCGTACAAGTTAAACCTGAATAACTTTATCCCTGAACGATTCTTCCGTGTAAATCTTTTGGGATAAAATCAAGATTTTTAAAAAAGAAAAAGCTACAGAAGAGATCACTGTCTAGGAAAATTTCTGTCTCCGGACATTCTTTTCTCTCTTACCCCTGTATTTCCGCTAGTTTTCATGCTCCCATTAACTCACTTACTATTCACTCATCAGATGAATAGAAAAGGAACCATGTGCATTCTAATTACCCGTTAACTTGTAAACCACCTTACGACATTCTGAATCAACGCGTGTCTCAGCCGGCACATACGAATCAAAGCTCAAACGTAAGTGAGTTACTGCGCGGTGAGTTACTGTCCCATTTCAATAGGTGACTATTCTATCAAGTGAGGCAACATTACAAAAAAAACAATGTATTAACTGCATTAAAAGAGAAAAATCAACACGAAACAACGACGTAAAAAGACACGAACATATGTACAACAGCAAAAGCAGTACGAGATAAAAGAAACAGCACAAATATAACTTGCCTGACCTTTTCATACGGGTCTAAAGCTTATCAACTAGGTTGGGGTGGGACATAGGGTCGCCAGCGCAAGCAAGCGGCGTCAGTATTCCTCCAATCGGGGCCACGTCGCCTGCTACGCTCTTCAAAATCTTCCAATATATCTTGTCGTTTGAGAATAATGTGCTTCCCCTTCCAATACTTGAGCATGCCCAAGACCTGTAACGTGCTGACTATATCGGACGCATTAATAGCCAGCTCCTGACTCAAATCTAAAACATAATTTCTCCCTTAATTACGAAAGCACAAGGAAACCAAATCCGACTCAAATATACCTTTGATCGACAGCTCTCTTTCGGGGAAATTCAAGAAACGTTGCAAGAGTACATCCTTCCAGTACGCACGGTATGAAATAAGTCCCAAGTCACTCAAAGGTTTTTCTGGAGATCCAATCTTCTTTTCGGTGCGAGTGAGTAAGTAACCTAGTTTTAACTCATTAGTAGAGCCAAAAACGGCAGGGAAAAAAAAAACGGGCGTTACTGAAGTCGATGAGTAGTCGCCCGTACCCTTGCCGCTGGTAAGGGGGCAAGGTCATGATGCAGGACACGTTGTAATTAAGGAAAGAATTTTTTTCTTTTGAAAAGTAGCCCACCGTATGGCATCCTTCACAATCTGCGACGGTCATGACGTAAAACAAAAAAGGTTCTACATCATAATACAGGGTTTTGTGATCAAGAAAACATTTCGCTAGGAGACACAGGTTCTGGCAGTATGTTTTGGCCTGCTCGCCATTCACTTCCCAAACAGATACCTTATCTTTCCTGCAAGTAGAGATAAAAATGCACATGAACCGCAAATATGCCATTGCGAAAAGTTCCTACGCTTGGATCTTAAATACCGGTAAATTTCGTCACCAGGAGGGTGTTTCCACACACACTTGGCTGCATGCCTCCGTAAAACTGTTCTTGATTTCATATACTGAAGGCAAAATTCGCACACAAAGACTTTGGGCAACCTGGCGATCTCTTCTGGGTACGGTGATTGATACCACACTTGCATTTCAAAGCGACCCATCTCCAACAGCTTCATGCCTTCGCCTGCTGGCAGTAGCTTCAATTCGTCTTCCTAAGAATGACACCAAACTTGAAATATGTTCTTATTGCCATCTAAAGCCTCTCCATTTATTTATGTAACAAAAAAAAGGACAAGAGCGATTCTTTTGCTGTTTCTCTGAAGTACCGAATTTCCCTTACAGTAGAACTCCGATTGTACCAACGCCGGTTATGGAAACTTCCAATTATGGAAGTGGCCACTTTTTCTACGACTATGGGTTTTACGCTCCCGTAGTGCAGAATTTAACTTTTATGTAAAAGAAATACGAGCTCATTTCATAAATGCTTTCACAAAGGCAATTCATGTACAACTGTGGGTGGCAAAGAATGCAATTAATTTTATACTATTACCCTATTCGCACACTGTACTAGATTTTTCTGGCATATTCTTAATACTAAGAAGATTTAAGCGATTTTGCCCCCCGTCCCGACTAACTGACCAAATCGAAGTTCTAAGGTACGTTTCCGGTTTACATCCTGTCCATAAAATTTCCAGACATTGATTGTACACAATGGGTGTGTAATGAGTTCGGGTAATATCGTGTCGGTATTTCAGTAAAACAAACGTTTTCCTCGTCCGTTCGATACCAACGCGTAGTCAAGACACTTACGAGTTTTTCTGCCGCCTCTGCTTGCGCTTCAAGGAACAGCTGCAAATCGTAATCGGATGTCAGGCCACCCAAAAGGGGTTCTTTCTCCAAATTGCCGTCTGCCGTTTTGTGGACAGTGTGGCTGACTTCGCTTTTTTCCGACAAGCTATTGCGTGCTTGGCGCACCTGTAATTGGTACTGTCGCTGCTCCGAAGTAGGGGCATGATGATGGGAAGTTGCAGCATGAGAATGGCGTGGTGAACGAAATGGTTTATCTGTATGTTTGGGCTCCATGCTCTTTCTTTCCAACTCCCGAGCTTCTCTCGCCACACGCATGGCCTTGAACCACAAAAAGTTTCCTTTAACCCGCTATTCTTCTTGAAACCCAAATGATTTTCTTGGATTACTAACCACGCATTGATCTCCTGTGAGATTATGATACTTGGGGCAAGCTTGAAAGGTAAAATGCTTCTCGTATTTGCCATTGAGGTGTCCTATAATAAAAGTGTGGTTAATACCAACAGAGACTCTTCAAACGGGAAACAAAAATCATGAAGAACCCATGGTTTCTGCGGTCACAAACAAATTGCGGCAATTGGTTACCCGAAGAGTCACACCCGGATACAGGGCAAACGCGATCAACCGGAGGTGAAGGACTTCGGTTATTTTTGTTTTTCGCATTTACGTGTTGACTCTTGCTCTGCGACCGAACTGGGATTTTCCCACCTTTTCGTCCACTCCCTCCAGATGATGTGGTCACACTCGGTTTTCGCTTCGCACTTTTTGACGACGATCCGTCTGAAAAGAAGCTTGCTTTTAAGAAGGATTCGAGGACAGTGCAAAACTACGCAATGGAACTGTCTTTCAATTCGGGTCTTTTAACCTGCTTCAGAATCTGAGCCTGAGGTTTTCCCTAGGACGTGTTTGCTTATGTTGGGCCGAACAGTCGAAGACCTCGTGAATTTCTTGTTGCCACCTTTTTCGCTGTTTACACTCGAGGGTTTGCTATCATTCTCGCTATCGGATGATATATGAGCCCGCGATTTGGGGACAGGTTTTGACCGGGATGTAGACTTAGATTTGGTTGGCGAGTTCGAGCCTTTGGGTTTGGCAACATCTTTTTTGGCAGCGCGTTTGGGAGATTCTGCTTCTGAACTTGAATCTGAGAATGAAGCAAAACAAAATGACACTTCCTTAGAGATAGACGTAACGGATCTCACCTAAGCTGGACTCATCCTTATCCTCGCTGGCACTGCTGTTGTCAGGGCTGAAAATGCTCTTGGTTTTCGACAAGGAAGCTGTGCGAGAAGATGCGGCTCGGGCTGGGGATTTCTTACTGGATGGTGGGGGTGCTTTCTTTTTGGTAGACAAGTCCGCATTACTGGAAGTTTGTTTACTCTTAACTTTGGACATGTTCGACTTGGACGACGGCGGAGGCGCGGCAGCAGGCTTCGATACATCTTTAGGTGTCTTTTTCGTAGGAACACTAGGTTTATTAGTTTTCTTGGGTGATGGGCTTGGCGTTGGCTCGGAATCGGAAGAATCCGCGCTTTGATCAACGTTCTTATGGCGGCTGGGAACACTGGATTGGGATTCTGAGGATTCTGAATCTGAGGAGGACGAGTCTGAAGATGAAGAACTCCCAGAGGAGGAGGACGAGGATGATGACGAACTGCCGGTGCTTTCTGTAACCTTTTTGAGTTAACATTCTTAGATTATATTTGTGCGTAACAAGGTTACAAATAAAATTGTCTCGAAAATAAGTGTCGAAAGTACGAGAAAAACTTACCCGTCGTCGCGCAGACATTATTCTTACTTAAAATGCCAAGTAAAATTTTTGAAATCGTCCACCCAAGCTCACATGTGTTATGAAAAACAAATACATACAAACGATTACGAGCGCAAGCTCGAACGATTTTCGTGATTACGTCTCTAAGCTGTGAAGACCGATCCGCAAGCCCACCAGGAGTGAACTGCGACTCACACCCGGAGAGCTACGAACCACCTACCGTAACCAACCCAGTGGCTGACATTTTCTTCTGTATACTGTAATTTCGTTGTTAAATGATGCTTGACACCCTCTGAATAGCTTTCTACGCTTTCTTCTACAGTTAATGCTTTCCGATGTATAGTATGTTATTAAAACGTCGCAGATGAGTAAATACTACGGAAATAGAATACTCGGAATAACTTCGTATGAAACGGGTCGTTTATTTCCAACTCAAACACCATCCAAAAACAAATCTTGGTACAAAAATGCAGGAAATATAAACTAAATAAAGCAAGCTCCATGCCGTTGCACGCCATCGTGTAAATTGCACTCCAACAGGTGCCGGGTGAAGCTGTACCAGAGCACCTGATGAAGTACAATGAACAACAGGCTCATTTCCGATCCTCGTCCAATGGTCACTAAAAGGGGTTAAGACAGGCAAATCTTTTTCGCCGTTGACCAACAAGCTATTTCGGCGAGTCATTCCTCCGTCTCCGCGCGCTACTTCAGGTACCTGACTGATCTGACTCAGACGCAAGCACCTGCCGTAGCACAGGGGAGCCAAAGGCATTGCAGAACGTTTCGACCTTTTCGAGCAAAAGTAAAAAAAATCCGCCAGACAATCGCGTGACAAGATTGGGACGTAACACAGGGCCATCGCCACCAAGTCGCCGTTGCAGCTTCTACATCCTGCTAGGAGTCCGACTCGACCACGTGGACACTTCCCTTTTTCAGCTCTATGGGGGTCTTTACCAGCCTTTCCCTTGGGCTCCTTTGGCCCTTTATCCCGTGCCAGAAAGGAAGTCCGCAGCAAAAATTCCACCAGAAGGGGGGCTCATGTTCGTCAATAAGCTGGCTTGGTCGACGCTCGTCTGCGTCCCCTTTCTCCTCCGCTCTCCCGAAACCTCCTTCGTTTCTCAACTCCGTTCACATTAAACCAAACGCCACGCAAGGGTCACATGGTTTCCTGGGTGACCGTGCAGATTAGGCAGGACAGCCGGCTCGAGTCGGAATCAGGAATGTCAGCCGGCGAAAGTCACATTTGACTAATACCAGCTTACTGTGCAGGTTTCCACCAGGTCTGTGGCCAAGAAATCCCCGTACTGCAAAAATAAACAACATTTCACATTTACAAAGGCTCCAAGCGATTTCCCTAACACACTTA
Source organism: Triops cancriformis (assembly GCA_020615345.1). Lineage (NCBI taxonomy): Eukaryota > Metazoa > Arthropoda > Branchiopoda > Notostraca > Triopsidae > Triops > Triops cancriformis. The sequence continues at coordinate 102,107 of JAHZNP010000069.1, read as the reverse complement.
GGATTAATGAAATCTTGCGTTTTAACAGAAGAACGGCTAAATAATATAAAGCAAATGAGCTTTTTTCTAACACGGAAAAAAGAGTGACAAGTAAAACACGTCAGGAACGCTTTTTCGGTCGAATTTTCCATGACTGGCCTTACCTTCGCTCGGGGGAAATCCGGTAGCACAATTTCTGTGCCAACTTCCAGCAAGCTCTTGCACCACAGTAGCTCGTTTTTGTTCGAACAGAAAAGCCGAGCATTACGTAACTTTTTCTTTTTTTCCCGTGACCCATTTCTCGCTATCGCTCAAATCAATACTAAGCCCTAAAAAGCTGAGACAGAAGGGTAAGCATTCCGAATCCCAGACGGTTCAGTGTCCCCCCCCCCCACCTACAATACTGTCTGGAAAACCCCCTGCAACCACCGTTAACTACCTTCTCCCCTCCGTTTTCAGCGGAAAACTGGCTAAATTCACCGTAGAGCATCGTGAGCGTCCTGTCCAACCGGCGTAACCTCGCGTGTAACTTGGAACTATGGCTGCCTCCCAAACCTAGCAACGACCAGCACCGAATAACACCCGAGTGAACTTGGTATTTCCACAATTCCAGACAAACCTATGCGTTCCTGACTGACAAAGTTAAATGAGATAAACCTTCGAGAGTGCCGGGCCATGTTGACTACTTCACTAGTCAACGGCTGCTTTTGGACTACCGGTTTCCACAGCTAGGAAAGCCTTCTCATAGAGACGAAGCCGCTCCAGCTAGTCCTTACTTCGGGACCTGGGATTGGTCAGACGCAGAGCTGACGTCGTCGCCGACCTCGACTTCCGGTCGATTGTTCGATTCCCGACATGCACATGCAGATATTACATAGCGCGTCTGGAGCGGGAGAAAGAGAGAGAGAGGGAGGGAGAGAGAGCGCGAACGAGACTTTTGCCTACTGCTGTTGCTGCGCCTCTTTATAACTCGCCACATTCCGGTTGACTATCTAAGGCCTGTGTACCCGAGGACCGAACTCCAAAGAGCATCTCGTGGCCAGTGAAATACGAATTTATGAGCTTAAACTGGGCTAATGAGTGAAGAGCTCCCGTCACAGGAATTCGGAAGTTCCTCCTTTATTTTTCAGATTCGTTTTTCGTCCTATCTTATCTTTGTTCGCGGTCGCTGGGCAAAAGCAACGTGCGTCACTCCCTTTAGCTAACGCAAAAGCAAGATGCAGAAAGAGACCCACCCACACGAAGAGCCATACTTTTGTGGACAACAGCAAACGAGGTGACGCAAGGCAAAGGCGGGTGACGGGCCAACGCGGTTTTCTTACCGCATTCCATGTATGAATGACTGACTACTTAGCTGGCCTGTGTGCGTCGTCTATATGCTAACGAAGGGATGAACGTTCATTGATAAATGTCCGCCAAGGCTGGCAAAAGACAAGCCAAAAAAGAGGAATCTTCCTTCCGCCCTGACTTCGACAACAGCTCGCAATTGTCAAGTCAACCAAAAAGCACAGTCCAGACCCCAGAAGTACCCCATGCAGCCCTACCCAATCGTACGTACTTCTGGTGCAACCTGGATGACTATCTATAACACAACTCCCAAGGCCCAATCCAACGTGCCAGGTGGGTGACTAATCAAGTGGATCCATTTCAAGAAGTCACCAGCGCTACGTATGCACGCTACCGTTATAGGTTCTACTATCTTATTTGCAGACTAAAATCAGCTTTATCGCACACAAAAATGAATCAATCTTCTATTACCAAATTGAAAAATGGGCACTGGAAAAAATAGACAAGCAATGGGAATCCTCTGTGAGTCACGGCTCAGTGAATTCACTCAACCTGACATACGCATGAATTATGGTCACAATAAGTATAATTACACCTTAGAAGACTTTCTAATCAAAGTATTCACGTGACCCACGGATTCCTCATTATACAGCTAAAGAAGTTTTGCTTTGCAGGCATTCCAGCCTTTTTTCAACTCACTGCTTTTTCTTCTTGCATTTATTATCGTCATTGTGTATACATCAAGCAAATTTGGAAAGTTCTCGAATATTGGCTAGCATTATCTCTTAGAATTAACTAAGAGATAATGCTAGTTTGTTTAACCCCCCAAAAAACAACACATTTACCAATACACTGCAAGCAAAAGGTTGTGTTGAAACGCTAGGATCAATGAAAGGTAGTAATGCCAATGCGTCAGCACCATGTGACGATCGTTTTCCTTTTTAACCGCCTGTCGCCTTTCTCCTTATCACTGACGCTTTTTTGAATGCTCCTTATCCTCCTCCGTTTCCGCCCACCCACGTTTGTCTATAGCCCTCTCTTTTTTATCAAGCTTCCTTTATTTCTCTCGCCCATTTACATATATGGTTCCTGTACTTCGTCAAGCACTGAACCGATTACGGCAGCTCCTCCCTCGTCAACCGAGGCTCTTCAGTTCTCTTTTATGAATGGTGCATGGAAAGCTTGGTAGACCGGTCAAAGGAAGCCCGAGCTCCATCAAACGCTCGCCTCAAAATGGCGTAAATAGCAGTGAGATCCGCGTTATGCAGGAAAAAGAGGCCGGTTTCCACACGTTCGGGTCATTGTGCAGCTGCCGCATAGCGTTAACGTGTCACCTCAGTGCTTGGCTGGGGAGGGAGATCCAAACCATGTAAGACGATCCATAGCCTCATCAACTGTGTTTCGCACTTTTTAGCCCCTGACAAGACGAAAACCAGTCCAGGAAGGGGCGACGCGATTTTTTAAGGTACAAAAAGCTGCGTTTTCGTCAAGAAAATAAGTGCTCTAGAGGGGAGGACCACGGGGAAAAGGGATTTTCAAACGGGTATTGTCTGACTGTAACTAACGTCTGTAACGTGCCACCCCAGGCCCGGTCTGGAGAGTGGCTTGTAGAGGTCCTAAGGTCCCGAACACCCCGGTTCGCGGCACCGCTCCTGGCCGCGGCAGCCGCCTTAGCTTCGTACTGCAGCAGGAGCAGCTACAGCAAGGCAAGACAGCAGCCTCAGAGCCAGACCAAGGTCAATACCCCAGTTGGTGTGTGCAGTGCACGTCACCATGCCCAGTCTCTTGTCTCTCCTCCCTTTCGCCTGGTACAATACAGCCAAGAAGAATGAAGGGAAAGATGGAGAAGAAGAGAATGATGAGAGAGTGTCGAAAAATACCCCCCACCCCCCGGGTTTCAGAATCCCAAAATTGTAACATGTCTAGTGGTGGGGACTTGATCTAAAATAACCGTTTATAATAAGTAGTAGGAAAGTTTTACAATAATAAGTTGAAAAGCTGAACCTCAAATGTTTTCTTAGAAGGGAGCGGAAATTCCCAAACCCCAAAATATCACCCGCCCCGAACATTGTGCTCAATATAGCTAAATGTGTGTGGTTTTTCCAAGAAAGGCCAATATGCAAGTAACGGTGAAGTCCAGACACATCCCAGCACAAGAGACAGGTATACACAAATGGGACGAAGGCTAACTGAGTTTTAAGGAGAAATTTGGATTTTATGGGATTCGTATAATAAATTAGGACTGTATCATGCACTCACCTGGAGACACGTTTGTCTCAAGTTGACTCAGTGCGAACGAATATATGGGTTACACATTGCCATAGTAACACGCGTAGGTTAACGTAAATAAGTTTAAATGAGTATCAATAATTCACCAATTTGTTCTAAGTGATAATTTATTCGTTTGTTACACACAGCTTGCTAATAAATACAACCGACTTTAGCTGTGTTGAAACTGAAAAGAGAATAGAACTCGATACCCAATTTGTTCACTTTATTTTGCGATGCTTGGCTTTCTTATGCATTTTTTATTTTCATATTCCTTAAGGAAATGACACAAGACGATACTATATGCGTATAATTTTAAAAATAATTATCTTGTTCATAATAAAGGAATGTTCCGAGGATAGATATCGTCCAGACAGAAAAAAGCCTCGACCTATGAACAAAACGATCACGTAACAAGGCAGAAAGGTATTAAAGTGTTTCTTCATGACTCGTGTCTTACAGCTCATCCAAGAAGGTGCTGCCAATGAAACGTATTGTATTACGCCATCTAATCATATGCAAAGTGTACACAAAAGTTGCAAGGCATATCAAAACAAGCTCGATATGTTTATCACACTATTTCCCACCTAAAAAGGTTCGGCGGATAATGACGATGGGAACAGCGGGCTTGTCTGGACATGTGGATGGTGCTGATTCACTTGCTGGGTAAAGGACACTATAACAGACAAGAATGTAAACTATGATGCACTACTCGGTTCGTTTCCTTTCCAACGTCTTCGACGCAACGTGGCTGCGAACCAGCGTTGAACGAGACTGGACAAGTCCAAACAACGAAAGCAAACTTAACGTAACAAAAAAGTAAAAACTGATATGTCTTCGTGACATTATTCCTATCAAACGAACGCAGACAGCGGTCTTGAAAGGAAAATGAATTACAACACAACCTCGAGCTTCCCCGGCGAGACGGGACATGCCTCTCCTTTGGCTGGGGGATTCTCCCCCCTGTGAAATAATCAATGACCTAACAAAAATCCTCGGTGTCTTCGGCCACTTTGGGAAAGAACCACATTCAAGGGTGGCACATTTGGCGTGCCGGGGCCATTTCTCTTAATTAGTACACCTTGGTCAGATGCAAGCGAACAAAGAAGAACACGATCATATTTTTTTCTCAAACTCAAAGGGAAATGATAAAATGTCAGGCATGTTACACAAATAGAAAATATACCACTCCCCAGTGAGACAGGCGTAGGATTAGAACAGAACAGATGAGCAGATGAGGTTGGGGCTTAAGCTAGAAGACCTTGTAGGGTCAAAACTTTGGGCCGCCTGCGTGACTTTCCGAAAACCGGTGGAGGAAGGCCAAGAATCCTAAGAATGCGAACAAGTTCCGGGGCCAAACAACTAGCGAAGGCCCAGAGCCTTTTCCCGAAAGGAAAGAGCACTTTTTTTTGGCCATGGCTTTTCCTAGGTAGGGATATTCAAAATTTTCAACGAGTTCTCGTTACTCACTTATTTCGCCCACCGCCGAGCCGGGTTCTGAAAGCGTTTCACACAAAAGAAATCTTAACCAGAAAGGTAGTCCATCTGCGTTCGCTGCACCCGTACTTCTTCCAGAGCCAACGCAAGTGCTTTATATTGCCAATCGCTACATAATGGTACTGTCTATAATCAAAACTTTTGCCTTCTATAAGCGAAATCCTTGAATTCTGTAAGTTAAGAATTGTAGAATTCTGTAAGTTAAGAATTGTAGAATTCTATAAGTTAAAAATTGTAGGATTCAATAAGTTAAAAATTGTGGAATTCTATAAGTTAAAGATTGTAGAGTTCTATAAGTTAAAAATATTCAGAATCTGTAAATTAAATATTTTAGAATTCTATAAGTTACAAATTTTAGAATTCTATAAGTAAAAATTTATAGAATTCTATACATAAAAACATTTGAGATGTTACTACTGTTTGTATTAGAGGCGTTACACGTAGAATTTTGGTCTTTTTCGAAGTTACATTTCCAAGAAGTGACCGAAAGGCTCAGTTCTTAACAGAAAGAAGATTTAACCACTTCTTGCAAAAGGCAACAAAAGGCCTTCGCGGTCTTCATGTATCGCTAACGCAGATTTTGCCTAGCAACCACGGTTGTCCGATTGCAACGTAAAGAGTACAGCATAACCCGTGCAGAATGTCAAAAGTTTACGAGGGCTAACGTTACCTACAGCGAAACACGTGTTAGTGTCGGATCTACTACTTTCCAAAAAATGCGAACAAGTTGCGCAAACGTTTTCCAAACTCCCGGCGTTTGTGAAGCGCACCTGGCCATGCCGAGACGGTGCTGTAGAAAAGCTGTAGGAAATCAAAATGCGGTATCTTTCCGAAAACAAAACTTCAAATGGGCTACGCCAACTTCCACACACACGTGAAGGAAGTGACTACTCCAATTACAGCCAAAGGACCTGTCGCAATGCTGACGTTTCGTGCCGCATGAATCATCCATACATTTTCAATGGATCAGGCTTGTACGGTTTTACGCAAGCTCCCTGTTTACTACGGTTATATAACGCACGCAGATGCTATGCAACGTATGAAACGTCAGTAATCTCCACGAAACACACAGGAATCCCAAGCCATCCCACACGTGGCGGACCCATTTCTGTTTCCAGGGTCATTTACTACTTTCCCTCGCTATTTCACGTGTGTAATGCAGTGCCAGAGTCCAACAATCACTCTTCGTAAAAAACGCCGAGTCACTGCCCACCATTGTTCTTCAATTCGCGATTTTTCTGAAAATAGACTGTATGCCGACAGCTAGGCTGAAATTACCGTAATACGTTAAATACAACTATTGACATTTTTAGAACTACAAGAGCTGACAAAATTCAATCCGTCTCGGCATATTTGTCTTAACTGACGTTGAAATTATTCAATTGATTTTGAAGTTGATCTGAAACAAACTGAAATGTGTGCAAATTTCAAACCGCACTTGATTTGAATGTATTACCGTTGCAAGTTTTACTGTTCTGAATTGACCTAAAAAGCGATTGAATTGGCTGAAATTAACTTTAAACAGAACAAACCTTAAAAAGTAGATTTGGAACATTGTCCACAGTTTCCTTTGCGAAAAATTAAGTGAAATATTACCATGTACAATTCTTTTCTCTTTTTCTTAATTTCTGCTATAATATGCCTATCAACTTTTCATATGCCTGTCTGCTTTTCTGAGCTTTGTTTGCGTTTGACCTGCAACCGTTAACTTTGATTTCAAAAACATCTATGTGAGTTTGTGAAAGTGATTCATGCACGAACAATCAACCAAACTGGCAAAACGCGCCAGCCTACGTCGGGAATGAAATCGAAAAAAACTAAGTGAACTAAATCGACTTAAAACTATCATTTAAATGCTTTTCATTGCATTGACGTTAAAACTACCCTTAAAACGATTTAACTGAATTGACGTTAAAGCTCTTCTTGAAACGTTTTGAACAGAATTACCTTAAATATTTCACAAGAATTTGATTTTAACATGCAGTTGGCTATTTCCTAGTGCAATCTAGAAGTGAATCTTGCATAGAATGGGCAAAAATCAGTTATCTCAGCATATAAGAAAACCGCTAACAGGCCTAACCCCAAAATGGTATTTTAAAAAAATGTCTGCATTTGATTGTATCTGAAATTACACTTTCCTTGCATCTGCCCACGTCTGAGAATTACATATTTAAATGCGCCCGAAAGCTCAATATTCCCGCTTTCGGCAAACTTGTAAGAAAAAATGCAGCGCTACAAGCAGTTTATTTCTTTTTCCTGTTCGGACTTGTCTATACCGCACGAATGCTTCTAACTCAAAATAAAATGTTCACTTTATAAGCAACTCCTGAGCATGCGAAGAAAGTCCTCTAAAATATGCAAAAATAGCAAATTTGTGTGTGGGGGGTGTAGGTGACGAAATCTCTAGGCCTGCTGCGTGTGATTCAAATTCCCTCTGATGAGTCATGCGGATGACTTGTCTTGAATTCGGGAGGAAAGGCATGGCAAATGGCATGCGGACGTGCAATGCGTGGTATCATCCACACACTCCCTCTCTCTCACACACACCTTTGCACAGCCATCCTTGCGAGAACCCGCGTTGTAAAAACATCCTTGTAGACAAATGGCTTGACCTACCTCCCGAGCTTCAACTCACACTCCGCGCAGCTTGCTTAATGAGCTCTAATTACTCGTCACAGAATGCACATCAGGCGCAAACTACTCAAACAGGTTCAACTACCACCGTCCTAGCGCTTGGAAAACGCTCGCGAAAGAAATACGCATGCTACCTATTCATGTAATAACAAAGGCACTATTATTAATCGCTCGTTAAATTCTGGCTTTAGAAGGGTATTTCCTAAGTACTTCCTTCGCTCCTTGGTTAAACTCCATTATTCGGCAGATCTGGGTCTCTCCCAGCCCAGCGGCTCCGGCGCCGGATACGGTATTCTCTTCAAGGGCCTTAGAAACAAGCTGTTGTGTTGGCTTTTGACTCGCTTCGCGCCGGACTGCGCGACAAACACGGGCGCTCGAGGACGATGGACTCGCTTGGGTCTGCTCTATAGACCGGGAGTACCCGGAACATTCGTTGCGAAAGGCAGAAAGCGGAGATGAAAACAGTCGGGAAAATTAGCGGGCGGGGTGGGGGATTCAGACGGTGTATTGCCTCTTATTGGCCTCACTACTTCATTTTCGTTAGAAAAAGTAGAAATACTTGCTCTATGCAATGTCAAACCGAGATATACGACACATAAAAAAGGAGAATGTCTTTTATATCCGGGTTTCTATGTCGTGTGGTTCTTTTAGTACAGAACTTATCAGTCACGACGGTTCCGCCCAAGTCTTTTCTTTTACGTACGGATCTCTTACAAACGGGTTCGACTCTTAAGACCGGTTGAAAGAGTTTACTGGAAGCCACGGTGTTTTATTTCATTTCCTTTTAGTACTTTTAGCCTTCGTAAGGTAAAGCAAGTTAGGCCATTGGTGGTATCTTATACTTGTAAGAAGTTCGTCTTAAACTGGTAAATAAGTGTTCTTATCTTTGAAAACATCAAGAGAATAGGCGATTAGATAACAACGACCAAGGAAGTCGTTCGGTAACACGATGTAAGAAGAGCAAGTAATCAAGTCTTTCAAGTTTTCTATCTCCGGAAGTTCCAATAAATTGTTTGATTTGTCCCTGTTTCTTCACTAATGGACACATTTATGAAAGAATACAACGTTTAAAGAACTCGGCGGAAAGTGATAATAAGGACAAGCTGCAATTGTGTCACGAATGCTGGGTTGGTCAATAATGGCGATTATCCGGAATGCAAATTTTGGAATGGAAAAATGTGCGTCCCCAGCAAAAAAAAAAATCCTTGGTTACCAGAAGAATCTCATCACCGGGTCTAACAGCGTGAAATTGGTAAAAGTGATGCTGTTAAACCAGAAGGTGTTCAGCACCACGTCTGTCGGGAAGACAACTTTCTATTAGGTCAAGGTGGAAACCTAAATTCGACAACTTTCCAAATTCAGGGAGACACTCTTCCAATTTTCCTCACTCTCAACAAGAAGCATTACTTTAGGCTAAATCGATTCGGTTCGCCAAACCTTTCTACTATTATTCCAAGCAAATCTACCAACACTGGAAGCACTAAGTGGCTGTAAAATTACCGAAATTCCATCTTTTCTTATACTGATAGCGTGAGTTTTTTGTTGTCCGTTGTATTAAAGATTCTTCGTTGAATAGGATTAACAAACGAGGTACAGCACATTAAGCACAAGTCGAGCTCATCATAGAATCCTACAATAGAACCCTTTTATCATTAATAATATTATCGTAATTATTAATCACATCACTGTCCATATCTATCCTTAAAATTGCCGTTGCTGAACAAAACTTTCTATCACATAACCCTTTTATCACTTAATATCATACTTATTAATCATATCATTGACGGTATCCATCATCCATCGTAGTTGCGATTCAAACCAAATGGGAACATTTGGCACGTTTTACATTGCATGGAATACCTCTGCGTTCAACTGATTTCATCATTTAGTTTACAAAATTTGTCTATTGAGTACTGTCCGTTGCTTGTTCAGCCATCTGCAGTGGAAGAAAACGTACCGCAATCTTGTTTGATTCGTTTGGGACATTGGAAAAAAAATTCAATTCATTCGTTCAGTTGAATCAAATGTCCTCTATGTTTTCGGTCCATACAATTTTCCCAACACCCTAGCCTGGAAAGAACACATACAGTAGAAAACAAATAGATTGTTGGACTGGTGAACCGGCCTAACAGAATCGACTGCATCTGGTTCACAACAGCCCAGCCAGGCCCAGCTTGATCCCCAGACGCGCGATCTATATGGATCCATCCCTAGAAAACGCCATGCAGTGGGACTGGTGCACCGTTCCAACCCTCATTGAACCCCACCAAACCTCCCTTTCTCGTGAACACACTCCGTCTAGACGTTGACCTCGCGGCTGGGTTGGAGGTCAGGTCGGTCCAAAGGAGCTAAGGAGCAAGCAACAGCAGCGGCGGCGTGCAAGAGCACCATGACGAGCCCAACTGTATCGGGTTTGGGTAAAGGAAAACGAACCTACCGTAAGCAAGCTGCTGCGGAACTGGAACAACCAGGGCGTCGCGACGCCGTTAGCTCGTCTAGACAGCCCTTTTTTTCTGCTAGGCAGCTTTTTGCTTCGTTTTTCGCAGCTTTTCTTGCGACGACACTGCAGCATCAAATGGCAATCCTGGTCCTACAAAATAACCCACATTCTAACTTGCACTAGTAGGCCAGTGAAAAGCTGATCCCTTCTTTAGCACCTGATGCTTCCAGAAACACCGCTGTCCACAAAGCAGCAGGGATTTAGATATCACGCTATCGGTTTTACTGACATCTGCCATCCCTGGCCACTTTTGACATCATTACGAAACACAAACGGGCAGAAGCTAGGCATCTGAGCTACTCGGAATCAGAAGTTAATCTTCGAGTGGAGCCCAATTGTAAAAGAGAAATGTCCCCTCAAGCTTACCTCTGCAATGGACTATTACTGACGGGTTTTCTTGGGTGTCTCCGAACTTAAATTCTGGTAGGTTTCTAGGCTCCCGTGTCTGTAGCTTCTCCACCCCACAGATCAATAGCAAACCATGCAAAACGCCGAGACAGGACCACGTGCAAAAGCTTCGGTGAAAAGCTGCAGGGAAAGGATGGCAGTGTTTCTGGTGGGGTCGTACCCAAATTACTCTAAAGGTTCGGTACAATACACCTGGCTGGGAAAGAAACAAGCTCAAAGTCCAGTACCGGTATTCTCCTTTTCCCCTTATCAATTAAATAGCGATTTCCCAATTATCTTGCGAGCCAAGTTAACCTATAGGTACGCATGTACTTGTAGGTTGGGATACCGGCAATATGGGAACGGATGTACTGCACTGTACCGCAGGGCAACACGCAGGGAGAAACGAACCAGCGAAATTATATACCTGCGAGACGGCATTGGGAAAAATGAATATCGGGAAACCTTTCAGTTCTAGTTCATTTCACTAAGCGGAATAAATAAAACTTGTTTGGGGCTGTTTTTCGGGTTGTTTTGATGCCAAATGCTACTTTTACGGAGTACCGGATGACCTAGACCGAATCAGAAAGTCTAGGAAAGCCCGTCCCCGTGAAAATATAACGCCCGAAAGGAAAATCACACTTTGTGCCTCACCCCCTACTGTTGCTGCCTTGGCACCTTATGCGTGCGAGTACGTACGTCCGAGTTGAACTGTGAGGATGCTACCAGCTTAGGAATTAATGTAGCATACTGCACACCCCGCTGCCAACAATGACATGCTGGTACGTCGTAAAACACGGGTAAATCAAATAAAACGAAACAGCGATGCTATCTTGACAAGGAGATTGGTTTCCTTTGGTGGGTACACGTATCTCGTTTCCAGGAACTTCTCTATTTTAGCCGATTCTCATTGTTTCAATGTCGAGAGTGAGGCGATCTGAGGTAAAAAAAAAATCGTCGCCACTCCGGCGTGGCGACTACTGTATAGTTCATTTTTTGTTTACTGAAAAAGCTACCCTTTTAACTTTTAAAACTTGACTGGAAAAAGGTCGTTGCATACTCCTTTCCCCGTCGGAACTGACCCACATACCACGATTTACCTGTCTCACATTTTTTTGTCTTGTGATACACCTTTGGTTTTATAATTTTTTTGCTACAAAAGAAAAGTCTACGAAGGCTTGAGCTATATTTATAACATTATACAAAGAGCGTACTAAGTACAAGAGCCGTAGTCAGTTATCTTTTATTCTTATACAAGTCCAGGGGTTCCCAACCTAGGTACCATGGGATCCCTCAGGGGATCGTCAAATAGGATTCTGGTGGTCTGCGAAGTCAAGTTTTCTCGAGATTTTGTCTACTTGTAATTCATGAATTGATATTACTATGGTGTTTGCGGTTTGCGTTAGATTTGGTTTCCAGCGGACGGAAAAACAGGGTCGCCCCACAAAAAAAGAGGAAGAAGATGTTTAAAATTGTTCACGAAGAGATTTAAGATTTATATATGTGTTTTAGACAAAAGGGCAAAAAGTTGTAATCACAAGTCACCGCTAGTAAGGTGGGTTTTTTTACAATGGTTTGGCGTCTCGGGAATGATTGATCTGTGTAGTGTACTTTGAAAACCTTGATTCCGTCGAGCTTACTTTTTAAGTTGTTGTATTTGTGCAGAATACTTTACAGTTGTAGAGTCTAACGCACGTCTGACCAAATTCAAGGCAAAATGAAAGTTAATGCAAATAAAATTCGAGATATTTTTAAAACTCATTCAATTCAAGTTGTTTTGGCATACCAGTGTAGGTCGAAGCCCATTACTGGGTGCAGGTCACTTTGACATTTAAGTCAATTCAAATCGTTTCGTAATTTTCTGGGCATAGTCAAATTCAATTTATTTCGGACTCTTCCCAAGTCAAGTCAAGTTCAATTCAAATTTAAATAAAGTAAGCGAAACAACAAGGGACGCCAAAGTTGCGTTGTGGCTCCGAGAAAAAATAATGATTAAAAGCGGTGCTTATCAGTTTTCAACAATCATACATGTCCCTTCTAAATGAGGTTGTACAGCGTCGAGAATACAAGAAATTGTTGAACTATTTCTATTTCATTACTTTACTAAGTGAATTCCTACAAATCCCACCGTTTTAAGTCAATTCAATCAATAAAAATGGATACATTCAATACAAATAAAAGAAAACGAGTTAAATTGAAGTTAAATTCAATTCAGTTAACTGAATTTGCTCAACCCTAGCCTAAAATCAATGCTTACGTCAAGTTATGCAAGAAAAAGACGCGTAAACAACAAAAGTGTAATCCCTTTGTTGCAACTGGATGGTACATTTTATGAAAGGGCTATTAATGTTCTAACCTGCAAGCAGTTACAAATGATTAACGGGTCTAAGGTCTTTCTTTATGCATACGGGTAGCATATTGCACCACTATTTTACACTATCTACTCTATGATTCTCAGTGAGATAAGATTCCGTGCTTCCGAGTGCAGTGCTCTCCAATCACCTCCGCATCAAAGAACATCAAACTGTTCTAACACTTGAAAGTCGCGTGTTTTCGCCGCTTTTGGCTTGAAAGTCTGTAGCGTTGATATTTACCGTGTGTGAATTAGTCTAAATATAGTAATTACTCTACGCTGTCAACCTGACAGACCATATTTTATAAAATCCTAATTGAGCTCAGTCGTGTTGTCTTCATTAAAAGGATGTTGATCAGGAGGGAACGGTTGGAGCAGGTCTACCGAAGCGGAGGCAAAGTTGGTGTGTTTCTTGCGTCGGCTAAAGCAATTTCGTATACCATCCAAGTCATTTGACTGGAAGCGACGTTTATTAAGAATTGTAAGATATTGGGTCTAGACAAGGAAAGAAGGTGATAATACCGCAACCGCATCAGCAACAGTCCCACTCGGATCGCTACTCGTTGGCTGCCGGGCCGTCCTAGGCGCTAACCAGCTCTATGTGTGCCATTCCGGCTCTAGCTGGGCCGGTTGGCCTTCCCGAGCCTACGCGCTTCAACGGGGAAAGAAATGCGGCAAACAGGGAACACACACACCGAAGAAACCGAACACTTTCGGCTATGGGCTTTGGCGAGGGCCCCATTTCTCCCCTTGTCTAGACTGGTGTCTAGACAGATTCAGGGGTGGACAAACAGGAGGTAAGCAAATGGAAGAGGGAGAGAGAAGAGTAAGGGAAAGAGCGACTCCACAGCAGAACTCAGGCAAGACCTATCTCTACCAGTTTCTCTCTTTATGGGTTCTTCATCCGGCTCCCTTTCTCTCCACGAGGATGGCAAAGCAGAGCAAGAAAAGCGCAGCACAAGAATGAGCCCCATCGATCTGATGGCAACCCTGAGCTGCGCTCTTTCCCTTCAGTTTTCGGCCAATGCAATCGACGAAGGCAACTATTTCACTTACCTGTGAAATCCGGACAACAGCCAATAGGACAGCGTTCCGAGGAAACGAACGCATGGTTACTAGCCCAGATGCCAGATACCTGATTCCCATTTTATTTCATACCTGCCGGGAAACGCATCTGCCACCTAGCGCCCAGGCTGCTCACTATAAGGGGGAAATTCACTTGGACTTGCCGAGTCGTTGCTGTTTCAATTTGCCCACCTTCGTTGCGGGCCCTATCTTTCTCTTTCTTTGAGTAATTCATCTCAACTTGGACCCTATTTAATTTTTTCGATTACGGACTAAGGGAAATAGTAGAATGATAGAAGTTTGATAGTTTCGCTCTTTAGGGTGTTCACCTTTTTGAACTCGTACTATGTAATTCAGCAGAAATTCTGTCGCTCATCTTCATTCATTGGCTTATCGATCTCCTAGGAAAAGCGGACGACTCTCTTATAGCGAAGGTTTTGGTCTAGCCGTACCCGAATAAAATAAATAAGAAATAAAAAGAGGAAAAAGCTTTTTTTCCGAAATCGTGTTCGTTTGAGACTTCCAGAAAACTGAGAAATGTACGACAGGAGTGATAGGATCTTAACGATATTACAGCCTAGGTGAATGTGTCATACCTTCTCACAAGAGAGATGAGCGGATCAGCCCGTGATCCTAATGGGCGCATGTTCCATGCCGCATTCTTTGTAGTAAAGTTGATCGAATCTCGATCCGTACTTTATTTCATACAAAGCTCTGGATTGGGCTATGATTTGAAATTTAGATTTGGCCACGACTTTGGGTTCCTAGATTTGTTTTACGATCCGGGTCCGATCCCTAGCACATTTCGTGATAAGATTCTCCCGCCATTGATTTTTTTTCCGAAGGTTTCGCAACCTAAATTTAGATGTTCGCTATTTTAACACGGAAACATGATATATATGTGCAGTATGCAGTAAAATGGTCTATAATTCTTGGCTTGAACTTAATCACTGGATTGCTGTCAGCCCTCGCGTTGAAAAGGTCATAATTTAGCTAATATCCTCGTCTCACGAGTTTGCGTTTCGCCTTCTCAGTGAACATGTCGCGCTGGTACGTGTACATGTCATGTTCAAGAATGTTTGCTCGCAAATTGTCAGTAAACACTTACGACAAGTTAATTTGGTCACAATACAAGAACTGCACTCCTATATTTTAATATTGTAAAGAATCATAAAAATGTCGTTAAATAGGCCGTGTTTCGTTGAATATGTTGTACGGTAGAACTTCAGTTGTGTTAACACAAACTATGGAATCTCCCGATTATGGCAACCGCAGTAGGACAGCTTTTTTTCGCAGCGATTTGTTACTGTGTTACTTTTGTTCGAAATTCAGTATTTATCAACAATTATTCCGACATTTCATAGTCATGGCAAAATTAGACTCGTGAAAAATTATTACATTCCAAAATGTTAGGAGTGTACGCCGGCCATTTAAGAAAAAATCACAATTATGCAATACCTGATGGCATTCTTTTTCGCATAATTCTATTACTAGAAACAGCATCCGAATTTGATAACTACCTACCTTGTCAACGTCAACAACTCCCGGTTTCATTTGACGGAATTAGAATTCTTTTGTAATACGTTTCCTACTCGAAATTTGGCAGAACGATTGCTTGCACGGCAGAAAATTTAAAAACAATAATTTCCCAATCTTCAGAAAAAGGTATTCAAACTACAAAGTAGGAATAGATTATCTAAAGATTATGCCAAACTTACTCGTACATGCATTTTGCAGAGTAAAATAGGAGAATGTCTGAAAGATTTCTGTAAGAGTGTCGACTCATACCGTTGTTTGAGATGTTTTGGGCAATGACATTGGACTAACTATTGTCTGGGATGAAGACCAGTTTACCCTAAAACATTTGTTTAGACAGGGTTACCTAAGAAGAAAGAAAGTGGAATCCTAAATTGTTTTTAAAAGCGAATGTTTTCATCTTCTTTAACCAAAGAGTATCTGAGCATCCTGGTCCGTCATTTTAAAAAATAACCTTTTTTCCTTAGACAAATGTTGGGAAATTCCCGTAATTTTCTTTTGTGTCCTGTGTGGTCTGCCCGCTTTAAGGCACATTTTGCTGCTCCAGTTTTTGGGCCCTGTCAACTAACTTCTAAACGGACTGGTATTCAGGTAGGACAATGCCTAGAAATTTTGGTGGAGATTGTGTTTGACCTTCGCTGGTGATTTTAGCCAAACTCAAAATGTGCTAAACAAAGAAAGTCTAAGACTTTCTGAAATAAAGCCGTTACACATCGAATCTGGTCGATGAATTCATCGGAAGAAATTATAAGGTGGAGGCATTTGAAGGGGTAAACTTGCAACCCCCTTGCTAGTCGAGTTGCAGTATATAAAATAACAGTAATTCGACAGAAAATTTTTGGGCTTGCACCCCTGACCGAGCCTTGAAATGCCACGACAGAAAGTTAAACAGAAAAAGTAGCACCCACTTTTATGCGGGAGACCGAATGGGGATCATTTCGAATTTCTTGAAAACACTTCTTTTTTTTCTTTTCGAAAACACACACACACACACACAAAAGTAATTAGTGTACTGAAATAAAAAACTCATATCAAGTACTGTAGGCACATTGTTTTTTCGGGATACATTTTTTGTTTCTGTTTATGACCATTGAGCAGCATGGGAACTTTAATTTTCCACTTGTACGATAAAGACCCGAATATGGCCTTGTCACTAATTTGGTCCTATTCAAGCATCTCCTAACAGACACTGTCGTCTTTGGTGTAACATTGCAGTTTTTTCATACAGTATAGCCAGTATTAGAAGAAATTACGTGTTTTATTTCAGTTGTTTACAAGTTATAACACATACAAATTTGGGTGGTGCACCTTGATTTACAAGCAAGACTTCTTGGTGCTTTGTCTCCAGGTAACTCATTAAAACTCCTATGATTATCTATGCTGTTTCTCTTATTTTTTAAAGAAAGATTTGCTTCTCGTATTGTTTCGCTAATGCTATTTTTGTGAATGACAGATTTTCGAAGTTTTACAAAACTGACCGTAGATATGGCGCTGAATGATAGCTAGATACTATCTTGCAAACAAAGCTGAACAGTAAAAAAAAAACTTTCGTGACAGGAAAGTTCAAATTAAACTAACGAATGTGACGTAGTCGAGCTTTTTTCAAAAAAGGATTACGTCATTTGTAAAAGTTAGCTTACTTTTTCAATTTTTGGCAACTACCTAAATCGGAGGTAAATCACCACAGTTGACGTTAAAATAGGCACAAGTATCTCAAAAACTGCTCATTCGACTTTCAAGATTTGTATTAAAAATATTATTATTTTTTTAAAACTAACTTACTCATTTTTTTAAAAGAAAAGCTCCATGTCACCAAATTAACAAATTTAAAAGCAACTTTACTCTCACAACAATTTTGCAAACTACTTAAATGTAATTGATCGTAAGCGCTTTAGTACCAACAATGATCTTAATGAGGCTATTATTTCGGGTTCTTACTGCAAACAGAGCGTTCATACGTTAATCTTAAAGCTGGGAGGCATGTAGGCGCAGTAATTACTTAGCACATTATCTGTCTCGGATACCTCTTTTACCGTTTCTCTAAAAAACGCTAGCTAGGATGTCAGGAAAACATTATTATTTTTGCTATCATCAACACGTCTTATTCCTTTTAATCCGCATACAAAACAACTTTCAATGACTTAAACTGGGCAAAGGCAACCGACTAAACATAACAGGTTGCCTTTATGATGTTGACGAACGGTGCCACTTTTTGCACGCCACACTGGATCATTTGAATGCTTAAATAATCACAATAGATACTGTGATAATCGTTTTACAATAAACTTAACGAAACGCGACTTCTCAAAGGCCAGCCACTTTTTCTTTAAGGACTAGAGGATTGGAGACTCGAAAGATCGACGGTAGCATCGCCGCTAAACTGGCAAATAATTCGTCAGAAATTCCCTACACAAAAATGCAAGAAATCGAAACTGATAGGAACGCCGGGAATATATGGCAAAAGGTAACATTAGACAAGTGCAACTTTTGTACAAGTATACCTTGGGTAAGAGAAACTGCAAAGTTCGCGTACCGTTCACGCCCCACGCTGTCATTTCCATCATAAAACCTTTGACACATTTGTAGACCAGCTCGGCGCGGCGGAGACAAAAACCCACCGTCATTTCCTAGAATCATGTAAGAGATTAAAACCGGAATAAAATCCGTGTTTTTTTTTCACTGGTAGCACTATTACCTCGCTCATTTCGTGCAATAACAAAAGGGGAAGTGTCAAAGTCGTTATGTCGTGCTGACAACAAGTCTTCAAAATTCTTCGAATCCCTAGTAAGACTGGATGTCGAGAGCCCAATTCGCCTATATCAAATAAATGTATAAAAACAGGGAAACAAAACACGTGTAAACATTTATACGCTTCCTAGAACATGTTACGTGGGAAAACACAAATCATTATACAACAATTACTCTTAACTGAAAATGGTAATTTTATTTTTACTTTACGTGATTTTTAACAACCGTTAAATTACGAATATCACTTAAGACATACTGCTTCACGATTACTTCATTATATGCTGAAATTTATGGTAAAATTATACTAATTTTCCAAACGGGCTTTTTTATATCTAATTTACATGCATAAAAAGTTGCTAGGTGTCCTGAAGCACGCGAAGAAGTTACAATTTTCTTTTATATAGAGGGAATACTTGGCAAAGTGACGAAAGGCAGTTTATTTTTGTTCTCTAGAAATATACTGTTCATACACGACGTGAATTAAAGACTTCTGATAAGTGATTCCGGATTCACGAGCGACGTGTTGCCAGTCTCAGCTTACATGAACAAAGAATACGCCTTACGAAATTGTAAACCGAACCAAACTCTAGGATGCATTAGACGCTCAAACCCGAATTTATGTAACGAATAATTTAATTAAGTTTAATTCACAATATAGCAATGTCCTCTTTTTTTTAATGTTTACAACGATGTGAGCAATGCTAGTTACCGTTTCTGTATTGTCGTTACTAGTTACCCTGCCTTAGTCTGATTGGCCGCTGCGTTAACCAACCACAATTTCACCAAGACCCACAATTCGTCTTTTTGTGGCCCATTTGCGAAAAATACAATTCGACTAGAAAATTATTAATAATTCAAATAAAATAAACACGTCAAATAAATACTGTAATAAATATAACGCGCAAATATTCTTATTTACTACCTATAATTGCTAATTTTAGTCTTTCTTCGTATTAACCGACTTTTCTTTCACCCAGCCTAGGGTCCGAGCCAATAGTGGCTGGATAAAGGGCTTTTACTATATTATGAATTAACGCTGACTATATTGAACAATTTGAAATTTCAGACATGTAATACGAAATGAGATTTAAAATATGTAACGGTGTTCTGGAAATCTTCTGTGTAATACCCAATGAAACTTCCGAACGAGACAGGCGGGTATACACTAGCTTACAGACGGTCAGTTCATTCGGTCACGGCAGCTGAAAATGAAACTATGAAAAAGGGAATCTTAAAAGGCGTATTTCAAAGAACTTAAAAAAAAAATTCTACAGCTCCCTATTTTCGCAATTCATAAGAACATCGCCTAACCTTTTCCACGGCAAGAATACGGAAAACGCGCGAGAGAGTGAATGACATTGCTCATTGATTTCTATGTTATATTAACACTGTTTAGAAAGCCTTTGGACTTTACGGACAACCGGACTCCCAATTGAATTCTTCGCACATATTAGGCCGTAACGCGGGGCTTTCCTCACATCTAATTTATCTTTCTCACCCGAAAGCAAGCTGTCGTCGCTGACGGTATGGAATACGACGTGAACATCGGCTAAGTTGGAATGGCGAGTAATGTAAACGTCCCCTGGACACGGCGTTTTCCGGACCGGAGTCGCTTTTGCCTAGAAGCGAGAGGTTGCAACATGGCTGTCGTGAGGCTCCAACGTAAAAAGTTCGGCAAAGAAAGTGAAACGAATCAAGGTAAGGTTTTTCGCTTCGTACCTGTTCCGCTAATGGAAAAGCCGTGTGGGATCCGTTGGAGGATTTTTTCTTCCTCCACTCTTCCGCAACGCGGGCGGTGTCTCTTGTCGTTTGTAATTGTTGCTCTCCTTGGGGGAAATGCAACTCCGCCGCTGAGTGACAGGCATCTAGAAAACCTGCTCGAGGAGACAAAACAAGAACAATAAGATAATTACGGAAATTCACGATTTCATGATACTGTCAACAAACAAATAAATAAGAAGAATTAAACAAAAAAGTCACGTACATTTTTCCATCCCGGTGTATGACGACAGTCGATCATCCACCATCAACACGAGGCCGTTTAAGCAATTAGAATATAAAGACATGGACATCGCTACGCGTTGCGGATCTGGACTGCAACCTGGGACCCTAAAGAAACAGCAAAAAAAAGAGCATGAAATGCCAAATGTGCTACGCATCTAATACAGCATAACACCTTGCACGACAGAAAGGTCGTACCAGTTGTGAGGCGTCAACAGTTTCGAAAGATTAATTTCCCGTTTTAATGGACCCTTTCAACAAGCTGCTCGAGGGAACAGCCCCCAAAGAAAATTACTGGGCCCCGACTGATTGTCCCCAGCAACGCTGGAATTACCAAGTCTCTAAACACTCCATTTAACTGGGCAAGCCATTAAATCTTTCCACGTTCTGAAACTGCACCGCGAAACGTTACAGCAGACCCTCTATTTACACGGTTTCGATGTACGCGGTTTCGCGTAAACGCGAAGACACACACCGAGACCGCGTGCTTTGCGCACATGCGAATCAATGCGTTTTCCGTGACCCACGACTTTTTTTTATAAAAAAAATGAAAGAAAGAAAATGTGGCCTTCACATTCACTCACAAATCTTTCCAAAATACTTTTGCTCTTCTTGTGAACCTACCGCAGTATCGCTACTATTTTTTAACAATAAATAACATGTCAGGCTAATTTCCAGGAAATGTTCTAGGATTTGAGTGTCTTTTTCACCGATACGATCCCTGAATACCGAATATTTCATCCGTGAAAAAAGGAGGCTGTCACAACTATTCCGTCGGCATATATCGGAACAACGAATAGAGTACCCACGAATTAAGGAGCTTTGCGTGTACTATGAAAACACTTTCGGTTGCAGTTTAAAGATAATAATTTATAAGACGTTACGACAGAAGCCGTTTTATCCAGCATCCACGGGACTTAATATAAGGATATAATAGGGTGATTAAGCCGAAAAAAAATGGAATACAGAGCAATATAAATATTACAAATGAACAATAGTTATTAAATATTTTTATACTTACTAATAATGGTAACTTCCTTTGGCTTTTGGGTTTCAATTCTTGTTTCACAGTAAAACAAACAATGTCTTTTACAAAAATTACGTCAAACAGAGATGAGTTGTTTCGCCTCTTCAAAACTATGATTAGCGGTGATCTGGCTGAATTTGTGCTTTACTTTCTCGACAAATTATTCTGATGTCTCTGCGTACTATGCATTTGTAATTTTTCCCAGAATAGGCAACGATTTGCGGAGAAAGTTTGCCGAAATCACGACCGATTAAAAGCACGGCTTATGTAAGAAGCCTTAAACGGTATATGCAACTTTTATAAAGAAATCTCCCATTACATTTTCAGTTGCTAAAGACTTTCGCACGAGAAGGCGAGAAAACCATAGATATTTCTGTGGCCGGTTTTCAGATCTGGGCAAACGACATGGTTCCTGAACAGAAAGGAGTTTCGGTGACAAACAACTTAAGAATGGATCCCGGTTTATTATCTAAAATCCTTGCATCAAACAATTATTGTCTTTTGTAACGATAAAGTCACTCCAAAAAACGGACTTTCTTTCATTTTGACGTTTATTTTTTTTCCCGACTAAGTAATAAAAGGAACAGCTTCTGACAACTCGTGCTGATGTTGTCTATCCTAGGAATTGCAACGTAGCGCTGTAGGAGTTCCCGGTTGATAAATATTTGAAAGAGATAGCTAAATAGCTGATCGGAATCAACAAATAAGAAAGAAAAACTCGATCTTGTTAAGCAGACTCGTGTGGTGGCAAGAAGGTCTCACATCAACAAAAACCTTTTAATAACCGTATTCTTGCTTCTTGTGAGACCTTCTGGTAAATGTTGTAAGAAAAACAAATTGAACGACTTTCAATGACCTCAATTTTTCCTTATGAATACTATGATCATATGTAATTAGAAGAGTAAAGTAGCGAATTTTCGTCCGTAATCACAACTCTCATGAGTGTGATAAGGATCGTTGGGCAATTCAGAGTACTTGAGGAACTTTGCAGACCATATTTGAGAGCCGAAAAAGAGACACAAGAAAAGTAAGGCAATGAAAAGTAGATATTGTGAAATGAAATCCGAAAAGAAAGCTACAAGTTCTTTCACATTCACAAATTAGACGTTACTATATAAGTGGGAAATGAAACTACCAGGATGGCTGTAACGGAAGACGGCAAAAGTCCATGATATCGGCTCGAATTAGACGAAGATTGTGGGTCTGTTTGAGCTGAGTTCCCAGGTGAATCGTAAAACTCTCCTCCAAGCGTCCGTCAGAGCCTGTTGTCGAGCTTGAGGGATACATGGTCATTCCCCAGCCGTCCTCCCTACAAGGAAACGAGGAAAAAAAATTAATTAAGCAAGCACAGCAACTGTTAAGGTTACTTCTATTTAAAGTAGGCGCGAGATTGTTATTTAAGACGAAAGGATAATTACTCAGCTTCTTGCTGCTGCAGTAATAACTGCTGATCCAAGTGACCGGTCTGAAGCATTTCTCCCATAGCCATGACCCAGTCCCTAAAATGACGACGCTGTTCTGTGACTGCCGTTTCAGTGCGACTCTCCCAGCCGCTTTCCATCCATTGTCGCTCTTCTACCTGTAAAAGGCAAACAAGCACAATTAAGCTTGTCAGGTCCACCCATTGCACCCAAATTTACTTGTCGCATAGACAGATGGTTAATTTGGTCTTCCGAAAGTAGAGCAACCGCTTGGCTCATATCTTGGGCGTGTTTGTGATTCAGATTCTCCATCTGCAAAGTACGTTCAGCCATTAGCTGCTGCATTTCTCTCGTTAATTGCTGCTGTTGACCTAAAAGTGCAGGCAAAGCAGCGGAATGTACCAGGCGATGGTAAACTTCAGCGAAGACTTCTTCATCGGTGATTTTCACAGAAGGTGCATAGCATAAGGTTTCCTTTTTTATAGACAGAGCGTGAGTCAACCATATAAGCGTTACTAGTTAATAGTAATAAACTATCCATTTATATAGAACACAAATACCTGTTGATAAACATTTTCCCAGGCGTGGACGACACTTTCAAGATCCACCTCCCCTTTCCTGGCATTCAAAATCAATTCGTCCGCTTGGTTTAAATTTATATTTAGTTCTTTTAGCCTTCTGGGCAAAACACTAGTTCCACTCATTTTAGTTTAGTATTCTTGAATACCACTTGGCAAAAACTATATTTTTGCAATACAGTTAATATTAAAAAATGCGACTAAATTCCACTTACACTTGAGTATCAACACAAACAAAAACAGATAGCTATTTATGGTTCTGCAGCATACGCCATCTATGGACAGTCTTAGAATACACATAGCTAAAATTGTTACCAAGCTGGTGCGTGAAGCATACGATACTTTTGGGTATCGCGATGGTCTCTCGTTTGTTTGTGAAAAGTGCCTTTGTGTAGCATTTCTACTACGGTAAAAACGTTCGACACGTATGTACATGTGTTCTTTGCTCCCAAATGCAACATGTCTCCGGCGTATTCCTAAAACTGCGAACTACAGTGGAAACCGGTTAAGACGAAAACTGTTAAGACGAAATAACATTCCGTTCCCGACAAAACCCTACCTCTTTACACAAGTTTTTCTTCTCTTAAGACGAAACAAAATATCGGTTAAGACGAAAACTTTCGCGTCTCAGAAGACTGACAAAGTAAGTTTTTTGGGGCTTGAACGCCTCAAATTACCCTCTCCGTATTCAAATGTGAAAATGGAGCTTCCTAAGGGCACTTGATGAAACTCGCAGATCGAAAATCGACATGTGATGTGTTCCGAATCACTAACTATATGTGCAGTTGTACAGAGTGGTTTCATCCACAACATCCTAGAAGCGTTTCTGGCAGTTACCTGGACATGCCCGCGCGCGCTGTACCACAATTCCGTCTTTTTTTTCACTCTACCATACTTTGTTGCAGTTCTCAATCTGTTTCTCCGTGCCGTCCTCCTTCGGTTCGTGAGGCAACGCTCAAGTAATCCTCAGAAAAATGCATGATGAGGAGTCCGATTTATTCCAGGAGTCTTTTACTATGATACTTACCTAGGTTACTATAGCCAGAAGGGAAAAATATGCCACAGGCTAAGAAACCCTGCTGTAAATTGAGGTTGTCTTTAACATGTATTAACTTTCAACGTAAACTAGCGAGACATATCGACGTCGCAATTCATAACTTCATGCAGAAATTCAGAGACCTCGTATAATCTTTGCATCGCGAGTTAATGAAAGTGGCCAGCTTTTCCCATTCCCATTCGAAAGGTATGTCATTGTAAAAAAAAGGAAAAATGCACGAAAATTATACATGCATGCCCACGCACTGCTATGTAGGGTCGGGTGTTTCAGCGAAAGAAAGGTCACGAACAAATTTCGGCAGTAGGCTACCTGGGTTAAAGAGATGCGCAGTGAAGTGAGAGCTTCCTGAGTATTTTTTGGACAGTACTTTACTTGTCTCTGATCATTCAGTGCTCTACATTTTCCATTCGCACATTTCTTCATTTCCTACCCTGATGCGAACTCATGGTCGAATTTATTTTTAGTACGTCTGAAATAATATCAGTTTCAACTTTTTTAACAAAAAAAGTAGCGCTATTATGCATGCTTCTATTGTTTCTATAGAAATCTAGAATTGCAGTCAATCTCCACCAGCCAGAAGTCGGCAAGAGCGTCAAGATTGCCACTTGGCCGTTTGCAAGGTCTTTGCCACACTGTGCAGCTCCAATTACTTAACAAAGTACCTGGTCAAAGCCTTTTGCGTCCTTTATAGACATGAGCTTTGTAAGCACGTGTGCACACGCCTTGCATACTTTTGGCCAACGGGTCCTAACTTATCCAGAATGGCTTGCGCATAAAAACAGATCTGAATTTCAGACATTGCTCCGCGACGCATTGACTGACACATGTCGGGCTTAGAGTTACCGCCATCTATGTTGTATCGGGACAATTCTGCACCGTCAGACCGATCGCGTATGGAGGAATATGGGGCACACCTTACTGGCCTGCTTGACAGATCCGCATAAAGATATGAAAAGACCGGCTGTATTGGCTCTTCCACGAAGTGTTTCTCAAGAATCCAAATTCGTCTTACGTTCAAACCACGTTCGGGTAAATCCTTTTGGGCCCTGAGTCGGAACCACCCCTTATGGGGCTATCGTCGGAATGTTTCGCCAGCGATGGTTTACCCTCATTTTGTGGAAGTGCATAGAAAAGGGAATTTGCTCCTGCAGCGTAGCTCACTGGTCAATAGACTGGAAAAAAACTGACGTTTCATGGGCGATTTTGAACCGGAGAAGCATCACAGCTACCTGCGGCTTTTGTTTTCCAAACTTTTTTTTTACCGAGAAAAAGGGCAAAAATCATTCTTGCATGATGGCTGTCCTATTGTGAAGAAGCTCGAAGAGTTATCGACTCGCTGTCCGACTTCGGTGTAGAGTTTGAAAATTTCTTTGAGGCTTGGGCCACAAGGCTTCCAACAGCTCTTTGGCGGGTTTTTAGTATTGCTTCAATAATATTTTTGGACCGTTTTAGAAACAGCTGACTAAGACTGTGTTTTCTCTGCTAACCTAACACGTGTGGGAGCTGTCGAAACCCTTGTGACGCTAACACGCTTTTCGATTGGCACGCAACATAAGGAAATACATCAGGATTGGGGATCGATATTATCTGCCCGTAATAGCCACTGAGACCATACATTGTTTAAATCTAATTATGGGCTTTAATTACGCAAGAAAACCTGTAAGATTTTCAGAGAAAGGAAAACCCTTATGGGTGTTCTGCGATGGGAAAAACATTATCAACGAAACTGACAACCCAGTCTTTCCTTCTTCACAAATGTATAATTTTGTCCAATTTCGAAACCAGTTCCAACTCTCCCAAAGAATGTCAAAAAGAGCCTTTAGATTCCCACTTTTCCCTTCAGATTACCACAACTGATCGTAAACGAATGATGGCTCAGAATCGCAACGTAACATTAGGTAGAAGGTTTAAATAGTGCTTTGGATAAATGAGAGATACTTCCAAAACCTTTCCGAGGTAGTTGTTTTAACGGAATAATGAAACACGGAAAAAACACTGTGGTAA
The DNA here is from genome assembly GCA_020615345.1 of Triops cancriformis. Lineage (NCBI taxonomy): Eukaryota > Metazoa > Arthropoda > Branchiopoda > Notostraca > Triopsidae > Triops > Triops cancriformis. Next base: position 75,765 of record JAHZNP010000069.1, on the reverse strand, counting down.
CAAAACACGCCAATAAAAACAACTGCTTATTGTAAAGTCCGCTTTATTCTGTTTCAACCAAGAGATGTGCCAAAGAAGAATACGAAAACTCATGGTAATTAAAACAGCAGTCAAAAACACCAAGCACTTCACTATCACTTTTAATAACGAATACGCATACACTAGAAAAACACATTTATATCACAGACTTATAAAGTTTAAAATAATTTAAGGTGTCAAAAGTTAGGAACTTTCCTAAAATCTTTTATATATCCTTTTTTTCGTTTAACGGCGTGAGCGTTGCTGGTTGCCGTCTGTGTATTATTTAGATTATTATTATTTTTTCCCGTTATACTTCAGTTACAGCCATACACACATGCATTCTTCTTAACATAGGTAATAACATTGGTATACTTTTGTTTATATTACGTATAGCCCCTTTCGTTTACAAACTTGTTCGAACTTATCTGCGAGGGTAAACGCAATCCGGAGTTAAGCACACTGGCACGATTTCTAGCACGGCTTGTACCCTGTGTTGACCTCGTGGAAACACTCGTACTAGCTCGCATTACTTTCCCTCGTAAAACACACGTGTTCAGAAGGCAGTGGAAACACATCCAGAGCCAAGCCTCTTAAGGTAATTTTTGGGTTCTGGAAAAGTTAATTTGATAGCAAAAAAGTATGATCGAAGTTCGGACTTTCAATTACACACTTTAGCAGATAAGGGTGGTCCGTTTTGTGGCAGCTATAATGTCACATCCTCCGATTGCGGACTGACAGCAACAAGGAAACTTGTTAGCCTTCTGTATTACTTGTGAGGTGCACTGTAAAAAAATTGTACATTTACAATTGCAGCAAAATTATATAAGGACTTTACTGTAAAAAATACTTTAAGTTTACTGTAAAAATACTTTTAAAATGTTTTTGTACAACAAATTCGTGGTAAAAAAATCAATTTTGTAAGTATTTTTACAGTGAAGTCCTTGTATAATTCTGCTGCACAGCGAATCATTGTAAATTCACAAAATAATTTTTTATAGTGTGGTTGTGATAAAGTAGTTTGTTCACTCCTGGTATGCCGTACCTCACTGTTTGACAGATGACTCTAGGAAAGTCAACTACCTTGTAGAAAGGTTTTACAGTACGGTTATCAAATATGTAAACGCCATGGCAGTTCAACAGTCGTCTCCGGAAATAAAGACGGTGGCCAGTTTCGTCAAACCCTCTGTGCACAAGACTGTCACCTTAGGTTTTGTGGGCCTATGTTTCGGATTTGAAGTCTTCAATAAAAAAACGATGTATTTTTACGCGAATCCTCTGTAATATCTCCTTTGTCGTTTTATTTTGGTGTTTGTTTGACAACGTCATTACTATTTTAACCGCAAGCGCTGCCGTTGTGAGCTAGCCGCTGTTTACGGCTTAAAGACACTCGGATTTAAGATAAGGGTACGGCGAGTAAGTAGTACGATTTCTTTTTACGTATTTCTTTTTCGTGTTGTCGGATATAGTACGAGTTATCTTCACGAGTTCTACAAGAAACACTGACATTACCTATCCTTTCTGACGGATTCGATTTACCGAGTAAACCGAATTTTTAAACATCTATTTCCTGCACTTATTTGGATTTCTTGTCTGATTTATTCAGATATGTCTGTAGATGTTGTAGAATGTATCATTTCAGTGGAGGTAACCTAAAAAAAGGCCCATGTCCAGAAAAAGTACTGTCATGAGATGTTATGTGGCGGGAATCAAAGAGTCGTTTCTGTCTCCAGACCGAGGAAATCCGGACTCCAGCTTTCCAGTTAGTTGGCTGCGTTTGCTAGCCAAGATTCCCGAATACGAGGGCTGCATTCCGTATCTGGCTGCGTAAAGCTAGAATGCTCATCTGGACGGTGAAAAGAGCGCTCGGACCGGTGGTTGGGAGTTGACTTTACCGCGTTTATCTTTGAAGTATATGAAAAAGAAGCTAACAATGGATCAAATTCTTTCCTTCAGTCTTTGCTGACGACATACACATACTCGTGTATAGGTTACAGACGCGTAAGATAGTGAGCGGTGTACGGAGCTAGAAATAACTGCAGGAGTTTTCGTGTCAGCATGCAACTTGTCGTAAGCTAGTGAAAGTTAGGAAGGTATTAAGTGAATGGACAGTCCTTAATATTTGGTTTGCAGTATCAATACGTTGTTGCTGGAGCATAAGCCCATCTCCTGCACAAAATGTCGTGGAAGAGAGGTACCAAATATTTGCCAGATTTGCAATACTTGCCCAAGGGCATGCCACGGAAAATTGCACAGAAAGCTATACAATCCTTGGAACAAATATTTCCAAAGCACTTCTTTGTGTATTGCAAAGGATTTTTGTAAGAAAATAATAATACAGAAATGGACTTCTCCCCGTTGTCTTTCCGTTGTCAGCGGTTACGAAAGTTAACAGGCGAACGTCCTGAAAGAAACTAAGTAAGTGAAACACTAATGGTTTTGTGAGACGATTTTCCACTTGGGAAATAAAAATAAGGGATTTTCAAGCCAGCATTTTGCTGGCGAAACTGATCAAGGACTTAAAAACAATGTTTGATGTAGCGGAGATGTAAGTATGGATATCGAGTGTGTCTTTGAAATCTCTTCTATGTTAATTCGCCTTTTAATAACAAGCTCATTTCCTAGCTCTGATAATTATGAAGTGATAGATTTTCTAGGCAAGAGCTGTACTTATCTGAATGGAACAGTGATTACACAAATCTGGAATAGAAAAAAATATTTCTATAAAAGAAAGAATGGAATCGCTTTGGAGGAGTGTAGCAACGACAAGTGTAATTTTCCCCGTCGTGATCATTAGCAGATGAGTGCACCAAGGAGGGATAATCTTTTTCCGAGCGAAAATATCGAAAATTCCTCGAGTGAATGTGTGCTCACTTCAAACGGAGTTTACCTCCCGTTTTCACATTATCTTCCGTTTCTACGTGTGTGCGTGCGTTCAACTCCCAGCCTTTAACCATTCCTTGTCTCATGAAGAAGGTATTCAGGCTTTCTAATTACTACAGATTACTACATTTTCGTTGACTTTGGGTGCTTGCTTTAAGGTGAAACCGACCTTCTCGGTACATAAGCTTACGTGAAGCGTTTCGAGGACTTTTTACTTTTTTTATTGAATAACCCGCGTAGGCTCTCGCCTATTGTGGTGCATCAAACTATATTTTACAAGATTCGCAATACACTGGATTTTTTTTTACTTTCATTACTGTTGTTAGTAAAAGCACATGACGAAGATCCGCTTCTTCGCATGAGGCTCAATCGTGTTACGACTTTTCTAGAACAGCAAAAATTACACAATTCTTTGACTGTATGTTCGGTTTCTGCTCCAGTCCTTATCGAACTTTCTTATTATATATCCTGTAGTAGTAAATCGAAAAAACTTCGAATATTCTGCAAGCAAGGCGCACATTAAGATTAACGAAAAAGACTTGTAAAGCCTTTTTTTTGTACTTCGTAGAACAATTGGAGTGGTAATGGTAAATGAATGGATTAGCATGGTAATTGCGTTTGCCGCCTCTTGGTTGCCTGAAATTTCACGGTGTCTTATTAATATGCAAATTAGCCCTAAGGTGACACTAACGGGCATTTTTTTTGTTCTACAATTTGTCCAGAGGAAAATGCAGAGGATCGATGGCTCGCAGTGAAGATAACATGGGTTTTTGTAAGGGTACATTATATGGAAATCAATTAGCGGCTGAACAGGGGCGTTGAAGGGAAAAAAAAAGAAGGCTAACTATCGCTATCGGTCCGCGTGCTAAAAGCTCTAGTCAGTTAGTAGGATTCCGTGCCTGGAAGAAACCTTTAGAATCGATTACAGCGAACGTCAATTTAGGTCGCAGAGTGTGAAAGTGAGAGTGAAAAGAAACGCGTACCTATCCAACAGGCTCGTGATACCTCTTAAGTGAAGAAGGGTAATATTGGGATTTTTTTCCCCGCTTATAATAACAAAGAAGACTTAAAAGGCTTTTTCCATGCCTTTTCCTGCCTTGACCGCGAGCTTCTAAATACTATATAGCCCTTTGTACAAGAAGCTTTTCTCATGCTTCACGTGAAAAGATAACCGAAAGGATCTTCTGCTTGGGAAGAGCGGCTCGGTAGGCGAACGGAGGAAAATCTTTACGCTTGCCAACGGGTTATGCCAACAACCTATTCTGACATCCCCCCCTCTTACCCGGGAAGCAATGTTTAAAAGCAGTCTCAATTTATGTAAGACAGGATCCTGTTTATAGCATCGCTTCGCATTGCGAACATAAACTCAAGAGTGCGAGAAAACGAAAACTTTGCCTGTCTCTTTCCATTTGCCCCTTTGGGGTCCTTCCCGTTTGCACTAGCACGACTTCAAACTTGACGAGGACGGACCTTTAGGTGGACTACTTATGACATAGCAATAACAAAGCTACTTTCCCATTACTGCTCCTCGACAAATGTTTAGACCCAAGTTGGCGACTCCCACCCTCCCTCGCGTGGTTCGTTTGGGTTTCCTGGCAGCATGTGGCGCCAAGCATGGCCCTTGTTGGTTAGTAGTGGGACCAATGATACCCCCCGAAGAAGTCAAGTGTGTGGCCGAAGTGATGTCCGGTGTCGAAGGAGATGTAACAGGCGGCGGCATGAACGCTCCCAAGTTGGGACCTTAGGCAAGGAATGTTGTTTTAGTTTGCATGCAACCCGACTGAGCCTTGCGTCGTTGTTGGGTTAACGACGTAGAGAATAATAATAAATTGCGGAAAGTATCTTACTTTCTGTGAGCATTTTTTCTTCTTGATTTTTATGGGTAGTTTTTTGGTACCAAGATGTTTGGAAAATCCAATATAGCTTGACATACGCACAGAGAAAAGACATCTGCCACAAGACTTACGCTAAAAACTCTTGACCATGCAAGAAGAACCGCTCAGTTGCCGCAGCCAATTCTATCTACCTAAGGAGAAGGGGAATAGTACAACTGTCGTCTTCAAAGATCTACGTTCCTTTTTTACGGCACTTTTTGTGTAAACAGAAAATCGACCATTTTTCTCTTAGCTGAGGAGATCTGGCAGCTTTCTTCCTTACCCGCAATAGAATAAACAAACTATCGCTAGCTAGCCACGTTCGGGATGTTTAAAAAAAAATCCTAGGCAGCTTTGGAAGATAAGGAAGCTAAAAAAAAATGGGGAAAAAATTGTATAAAGTCATGTTTTCCCGTTTGTCACAAACGGTTTTCGATCACAGATCAGAGCAAACTTGCTTGGTTTCGTCGCATTCAGATATGAAAGCCATTTAGCGAGCTAGATGGGAGCTAGTGCGTACTAAAGAACACAACAGCAACCTTGCGAGTGCTTGGTTTTGTTTCCTCAAATCCATCTAATGGATACAACGAGCTGCTCTTTCTCTGGCGGCCTTGTCGTCGCCTTTTTCTGGTTTCTTTCTTCTTCTTTTTTTTTCTTTTACTAGAAGCCTAGTGCAGACTTTTGTCTTGCTCTTCTTCTCGTTGCCGCTATACAGGAGCCCCCTAAAGGGAGCTGCCGAGAACTTGCTGTCTGTCTGATGTGATGCTGCGCATCCATCCCTTTCAATTCTTGATCCCTGGGAGTGCATCCCCGCAAGATCTCAGCATCCTTCTGGAAGCCTTTAGTCGTACGGGGCACTCCCGAAGCCCACGCACGCAGTATTGTTAGCAATATGGTGAGTGCTCGGTGATTGTGCGTCCGATAGCAGTGATTCGGATACAAAAGGGTATTTAGATAGAACGGAAAATAACAAAGCGACGGATACTCTTCTCTTTTCTTACAATGGATGTGATATCTGTCAGAAAGCGACTTTTTCACTTCACTCATCTCGTCCTCTGCCTAGGTAAATGATTCTTAGAAAGCGCAGTGAATTTTCAGCTGAATTTCAGATGTTAATAATTCGTTTTTTTTCAAATGGTTTTGGTTCCTGGTTACACAACAGGTGCGTTTTGGATTCCGAGTGTGTGGTGTGCAGGTGAAGTGGAGATTGTAAGCGTTGTAGGTGACACCGCAATCCTTCCGTGTAACATTAGTTTAAACCAAGATGAAGTGCACGTGATTTTATGGTACAAAGGAGATACTTCGTCCAAGCCGGTGTTCAGGTTAGTTAAACTTGCACTTTACTTCCGATAGATCTATTTTGACTCGCAATCAGACGCAAGGCACTGCGTTAACGAAGTATTTGTCTTTCGAAATAGACCCGAAAGCGCGTTATGTGTACTCCTTCTATCACTTGTGTACCTTAAAACTCATCGCCTCGATTTGCTATCTCCAAAAGATAAATGAGACAAGTAGTAATGAGAAATGTCAAGTTCCTCATTCGCGTGTAGTGCGATCGCGGGGCAAAAGAGTTCTGATTATAGAAAAGCACCGACTATTCGAACCTGCCATGGTGAGGGAAGTTCACCGTAAACGAATAATACGCGGATAATCACAATATCAAAAGCTAGCAAAAAAGTATGTTCTCGGAGCTATACAATAGTACTACTGTTTCTAATGTTACAAAGTTTTTTTTCCAAAAATTGCAGTAATAATAAATAAATAAATCTAGGAAATGAAAGAAAGCAAAAAAAGGATTTTTTTTAATATCCGGTTTCGTTTTATATATGGTACTTTGGTCATAAATCTTCTCTGTAATGTTGTCAGAGTGGAATTCTTTCAGTAGTGGTATTATCTTACATCCGGGTTTCTGTCAGCCGTATTCCGGTGCAGAATGCTAGAGCACATGTTAAAAGTAAAATAAAGAGTTTATGTGCAATGAGGGGAAGAGTACCAACAGGACAGCACCCATCTGGCCGTGACTCAGAGAGCTGTGTGATTCATAGCTGAGGTTCGGATAATCGGCGTTTTACTGTAGCGTTCAGTGGTAAGGGCATCTTGCACTTTGATTACAGTGGAACTGTGTGTCCATTAGACGTTGGTGACATAAAACACGGATCTCCAAACTTTGTGCTTCAGTACCCCAAATTGCTCATCAGAAAGCTGTTTTCATTCAGTGTAGGTAAAATACTCCAACGTACAGAAAACAACACTAATAAACATAGTACGTTCTAAATAATATCGGAGTTAACTAAACGAAGACTTGTTAGAGTGTCCCAGAGTATCCGTGTACACTGATTAATCACTTCCGACTATTTTTCTCCGACTTTTTACGCGTTCCTCCCTAATTTGTATTCCGAGGAGTCTCCTTACCAAAGAAATCCCTTTTATTTAGTCTTAGGTTATATATCTAGGTTTGGGAAGCACCGAGCAATTGACTGACTGAATTTTAGTTATTCAAAATTAGAATAGCTCAATAGCGTTAAACTTTTGTTAATACGATCCCGAAAATGTGGAGATCGATTTGTCATTTGGTATTCTGATATCCTACACAAGTCTACTAGACGAGTATTTTATCTCACGTCAACATATGTTCTAAAGTCTGTTTTAAGAGCACATAATCATTAGAGTAGAACCACCGGATTTTCTAGATTTTAATTTTTTGGCGTCATGTTCCAAGAATGGAAGTCAAATAAAATTGTGTCAGAATGTGAACCAATAATAAAGAAATAGAAACTCTTCAATTGTTCACCAATTGAAAAGGGGAACACGAAGAAAAACCGAGAAATAATAAACAGACCCACTTTAGTGTAAGAAAGGAACAGGCTGCAGTGTATGAAACACGGAAGGGCATATCTGAAACAGTTTCTCATCTAATATTTCTCGGTTCTAAGAAACACACACCCAAAAACGAAAACTTACCACAACGCAATAGGCGAATGCTATATTTCACAAGGTTCTGGACCGTAAAAAAAAGAACGTACGAAAGATTAAATGGCAAGTTTGTCTCCAGTTCGGTCAGGATTTGAGGTAGCAAGCGTCATACATGATACAGTACCGCGCTGTTTTGTCCTTAAGGCCACTGTAAACGTCTACTTGGAAAACTTCCCTTGACGATTCAAATATTCTTGACAGTAAAGATTTAAGCTGATACAACCTGAAATCATGAATAAATATTTCTGAAAAAAGTCCAAGCTAATTTAGAGTTGTTCAATAATTTATTTACCTTTCCCCCACAATTTGAACGACACAAGTATCCTTGGGAGTCTCATCTCTCATTCATGCATAAACACATACCATTCTTACAATTAGCCACAATTGAAAACAATTAAAATTGAAAAAACACAATTAAGTATTATTTTTCCAAATATATTTTAATCAAATACCACATTTATTTGAAAATTGTCTGGCAATTCTCTCCTCGTTCCCGTTCATAGAGACATAATCAGCGATATAATCACAACATCATAGGTCATAACATACACACATTCTCAAAAAAATACAAGTTCCATTACTGGGGTCATAGTTTGAGCAAGCCAAGGAATACCCTTCAGTGAACCCTATCTTGGGTTAGGGTCATCAGCGCAGCGGGTGGAATACCGATCCGCTCGCAGGAGAGTTGGACCGAATAATATCCCCACCTTATACGACGCCTGCCTATGGGTCTTTTCTAGGTCATCTTGGGCGGGAATACCTATTTCAGGAGTTTTTCAATAGGTATTCTGTGCACATGCCCACGCTACTGCAGTTGGGATCTGTCGATCTTCAGGAGAAGCAGCTCCGTACGTAGCGATTTTCTAACGTTGTGCTTCAAGCTATCCTGGCGGGTGACGTCTGCAACTCCTCGTACAATCTCTCCCAATTTGTCAATGCAAAACACGAGAAGGTGTACACAGTAGTTTTAATGACACGACGACTATACATCTCGATGAAATTAACCCGTTCTAGAGAGATTTGACTGTAAAAAGTGACAAGTTCTGTACACTGTAAAAAAAATGAAATTTACAATTGCAGCAAAATTATATAAGGACTTTACTGTAAAAATACTTTAAGTTTACTGTAAAAATACTTTTAAAATGTTTTTGTACAACAAATTCGTGGTAAAAAAATCAGTTTTGTAAGTATTTTTACAGTGAAGTCCTTGTATATTTCTGCTGCACAACGAATCATTGTAAATTCACAAAATATTTTTTTTACAGTGTAGCTAAGTGTATACCGTAACGTACTTAACAGAAATGACCCTATCTTTGCTAGGTTGGAAACGAAACAAAATGGCACTCGGTGTGACAAAACTTATACTCACATTCTTACAATATTCCCCCCCCCCTCCCCGAGAGTCGACGTAGGCTTTCGCCTATTGCCGTATCTTTATTTGTAAATTCTAACTTTACTCCGGTATAATGGTTGCCCGGAGTACTTTTTCATTGTAACGATTAGTGTTGTTCTGTACTTAAATATTCACTTTTATTTCCGAAACTACTAACGAAAATTTTTTTTTTTACCCATGAAGCTAGTGGTTGGAATAAAGAAAACAATCCGTGGAACGTACTAGCGTTTAGCTAACAAGTTCGTTCTAGTTTGCTCCGCGAGCGTAAAGCTTTGCAGTCTTCGTTAGTGAATCGGCTGCTGCACATGTTCATTTGCTACGCTCTGAACGTTAACAGCATCCCGCGCACATCCGTTGACAAAATATGACACGTTGATGCCGCTGTCCCCTCACAGTGCTCAGAAAAGGGGGGCGACAATTATAGCAATTTTCATAGGAACCGCCAGAAATTGACTTTCCATTGCTTGTCTTCACCTTTCGTTTCTTTTTTCTTATTCTTCCATCATTTTCGTGTCGGGATGATTCTAACCAACGTATGGTATATGTGGTGTCTTCTTTGCGATCTCGGAATAGTTATGATGGTCGTAAAGAAAGCAGTTACGGTGCCCGTTATTGGACGGATCCGCACGTTTGGGGACCTCGCGCTCAATTAAAATGGAACTCGCTCTCTTCCGTTTATGTGGAATTGACCAACGTGACAGACAAGGACCAAGGCGTTTGGAGATGCAGTATCGAATTTGCTACGGCACCCCGAAGTTCCAGTCGGCTGTTTTTACGCGTCATCGGTAACTAGAAAAAAAAGATAACTTCACATGCTCACACCTATGTTATATGTCGTTTACGTCCTCTATCCCTCAATCCCTTTCCTTTTCGTTTTCTTGTTTCCCCCCCTGGATTTCATAACCTTCAAAAAAGTACTTTGAAGGTCTATATATACACAATGTCCCTTCAGCTCTGTCTTCTTACTCCGAGCTAGTAAATTCCCTTTTTTATGATTTGCCTCCTATTTTTCAAGACTTTTACAACCCAGAGCCCGTCGTCAGTTTTCATCACATTTTCTCCGTCTAGCATGGATCGTGCTCCTTTTCTGTAATTCTTCATTTACTTATGATTGTCTTGGTGAAATCCGCTCCAGTTCCACCGTCGGAGCCCACGATTACGGATCCGGATGGCCGCCCTCTTCAGTCACTTTCTGCTCAGTTCAAAGAAGATGAGGACATCGTTCTTCAGTGCAAAGTTACGGGAGGTAGGTACTGGAAGCAGAAAAGATCTCTTTAACTTTGATAGCTGGGAAGACAACTGAATGGGAGCCCTGACTGTAATCCGCTGGCTATTGTGCCCGTCCTAACTTACGTACTCTGCTAGACCGAGTCCCAATTCTCAATTAGGGCTTTCAGAAGCGCAACGGTTTAATCTAGGACATTTCACGTTACATGGGACCTTTAACAATTTACGTTTGGTGCGCGAAGGAAAGGATAAACGTTGTGAATACAAAGATAGCATTAAAGATCATAGCGGTCGTAACGAAGGTCTTGTGAGTCCCTCGCCTGCACGGCAAATATCGTGCCGTTGTGTGAATGTGCTTTTAACACTCTTTCAAAGCATGTACCGAGTACTGACATTAGAAATAGCCGCTAGAAATTCTGAGGTCAAGACAATAAAAGAACAGGACCACGTTTTACAGTCGCTATTCAACGCCCAGCCGCGTGACACCGGAGTCGATTATTTTATTACCAGTAAAGTTAACAACTTTTGCCTGTAACGCACTTCACATATTCGTGACAGCCTTTTTCGCAAGTCGTACCCATTTGCTTCCATTGCGTGCGTCTCAACCGACATGAAAGGAACAATAATTTTGCTAAAACTTTATTGGATTGTGCGAACATTGTCTGCATGCCACAGCGCTGCAAGGAAGTCATTTAGTGCATTTCAAGCTGTAAAGGGCGAAAAATGTCTCCTTTTAGACTGGCTGAGCTAGCGAGACATAAGTAACTTTGTTTCCTTCCTTTCTTCGATTTTAAAAAAATAAATAAAATAAAATTGCACCCCACGCATTTTCATCTACTTTTTTGTATGTCGTTTTCCTTTTCCCAATCATCAATATGGCAATGTTTTCCTTTACTATATCTGGAGGAAGACTACACGATATTATGCGCCTAAAATTCTTTTTTCTTTTTTAAGACAGAAGTTTCCTTTTGTTTTCCGTTGAAGCAGCAAGTTTTGGGCGGTCCACTCGCGGCGGACTAGAATCCCTCAAAGCTCGCCACATGCGATGGATGTTATGATTCCTTCTTTATGTCTTCGGTTTTCTTGGAACGCACTCTCGTATTATGCAAAAAAAATCAAGTCTTTTTCTTGTTTGAGTTTGGGTCCGGGACCGTTTTCCATCATCCACCCCGAAGGTCATCTTAATCATCTCGGCGCTATTGAAAGAATATAAAAAGCTGGGATCTTAAATGCAGGCTATGTTCATAGAAACTGTCAATACCATTTATTCGTTTGAGCTCACGTTTGACGCATTATTAGGTTGTAACGAAATCTTGGTCCATATATCCATTGAATTAGTACTGAAATACTGTCATTTACCCGGACAGCAGAGAGAGATGCATAAAAAAAGAAGAAAAATTCTCATTGCTGTCAGATACAAAAATATTACTGTCAATGCCCTTTGTTATGATTTAAAAAAAATTTACATGCATATCCTTGAATGCTTATTGTACTGTTTACCATACTCGGTAGCGTACAACTTAATTGCGCAACTTTTCTTTTGATTCGTGACTCATGTTATGAAATTATTGCTTGGTAAGGACGTCCGCCTCCACGAGTTGAATGGTACATGAACAACAACTTGGTCGATGACACGATAGATATTTACGTCCAGACGAAAATCATTAACCAGTTGGTCGTAAGGAAAGCCCGGCGTGAAATGACAGACGTGGTCATAACTTGCCAAGCGTCCAACAACAATCTCTCCGCCCCTTTGAAGGCTTCCTTCCGCCTCGATCTTATTCGTAAGTATGGAGCTTTTCAACTTTGCACAAACTATTTCTCGTCATTCGACTTTACAACTCCCACGAAGGCTTGATGCCCCAGTCCGGGATTGTTCTTCGTTTGGCAACTTTTTGTCTCTCCCGAATTTAAAACACCTTATCACTCTGACGACTTTCTAAAATGCACAACTTCAGAGCTTCCTTAAGAATTCCCAAACGAAGCAAAACTTGTAATGGCGTCTCACAGGAGGCACAACAAAGAGACAAAAGAGTCCCCAACTTGTATACATTCTTGGAAAAATCCTATGAAAAAAAAGCATGCTTAGAATTTGACTTTTTACGTCTAAACTGAATGTGATCTACAAATTAGAGTCAATAGACGCCAGCAGTTTCGTTATACATTACATGGATTTTGTGGGGAAGTCTATTAGGGATTTCCTGAAGAAATCAACATGTCGATTATTTAAAGCTTGTGTTTTGCAGTTCGGCCCTTGGATGTTAGTATTCAGAAAGAGTTGTGGCCGTTAGTGGCAGAACAGCCTGGCGCTCTTGTATGCAAATGTGCAGGCTCGCGGCCAGCGGCAGTAATCTCGTGGTGGAAAGGGGGCCGTCGAATATCAGAAGATAATTACGTGAATACCTTCATGAATGACTCTGTCAGTAGTCGTCTCACATTTGTCCCGACGGTGGAAGACGACGGGCGGATTATAACTTGCAAAGCGACCAACCCTCATTTTCCGGAGACCGAACTGCGACATCAGATCCGCTTGGATATTCACCGTAAGTTTAAGCGGAGCGATATGCGGCCAGGAACTCGAAGACAAGGCCAACTTCCTAATTCCACTCCATGATAATATAACACGGAACAGTGGCCAAACCTGACTCGTGTAATTAGAAGATAGTAATCTGCTCGTTGCCAGACATGCTTGCGGTGGATGAACCAGTTACGGAACAATCGGCAGCGACACAATAAGTCGGCCGTTTTCTTTCGCCGCAACTTTGCTGTTCGTACCTTTGCAACTCTTTTGACGAAGAACTTTCAGCCACCGTGACAATGGCAAGGTTTGCAAGAAGAGTAACAAAATCGTAGAAAGTTCTTTCTTCCTTTTTTAGTTGAGTAAGTAAAAAATATTTCTAAAACATTATTTTTCAAATATGTCTTAAAAATTTAACAAAAGATGTTTAAATTCAGAGCTAACTTTTTACTATCACAATTTATTTTCGATTACCACAATTAATTTTTCATATATATATTTTTAAAAAACAGTATTAACTGTATTTGATAGCGTGAACAGCTATAATTGGTTTACGTCTATGGTATAACAGCCTCTTTGTATTACAACAATTAATTTTATATTACCACAATTGGGTTTTCTTGAATCGCAATTAAGTTAGTATACAGTTACATCATGACATTCTGTTGTACTAATAGGAGGTATACAAGTAGAATGTTTTAACTTTAGAATATATAATTTCTTATAAAACGATCTATTCCAAAGTAACTAACCTATAGCAGTTTTTGTACTTGCGTGTTGAGTTTCTGCGTCACTCTGTATTTTTATGTAGTGCTTCCCGAATCTGGAAAAAATACCTTAAATTACTTCAAATTACTATGAATGGATAAAAGTAATTTTTCTTCAGTAATGACAAACCTCTTCACTTGTCGAGTACTTTTTCCGTGCAGTCAATGTTTGTCTTCATTGGATACTAAGTGCTTTTTGATAACAGTGTTCTTGATAATGACGAAAAAGGTTTGATCACTGATCTATTGGAACGGAAATGGGAACATCTTATCTTTCGTCATATTTACGTTGCTGTTCTTACACTTTTACGACAAAAAATATGGTTAACCACTTTGTATACGTTATCTAAAAGGCCAATTATCACCATGTTTGTTGTTTCTTGTGTGCCGAAGACACTCCCTTGGTTCATCTCCGACCAGCCTCCGACTTGGATGTATCAAATGTCCGAGAAAGCAATGACGTCACTCTGCACTGCGACGTAGTCGCCAAACCCCCGACCTTTAACTTCTCCTGGTTCCTAAACGTACGGAAAGTCTTAAAATCCCATCCAATGATAATTAATCGTCACTAAACCATCCGCACATCTAGGACGCACCTATTTTCGACGACAGCCATTCCCTAGTGACAAATCATAGCCTGGTGCTGCAGCGCATCGCTCGAAACATGTCAGGTTCATATCGCTGTGCCGCTTCAAACGCAGTGGGTACTGGAAGTAGTCCGCCACTTCAGCTCAAAATTATGTGTAAATTTATGCCTCTATCAATCTCAGCGTCTCTCTTCCCGCCTTTCCCCTGTCGGATTCTCAGTAGGAGTTCACTTTATTTCAAATGAAACTCTTTTCTTGTTAACTGGTGCCTCACAAATTACTGTGCTTTGAGCTTACAACGATATTTTCCCGGCTGCCTTTTTCTTTCAACGCAGACAAAAAATATGAGTGTTAAACAGACTAGGGCAGGGTGTGAACAAAAAGCGAAAAAAAATTAACGGCGACAAAATGTCGACGTATAAGCTTTCATGCCGTGTTCTAGTGAAAAGTTCACACAAGCACACCACACACTGAGAAGCGACGTGGAGGAAAAGCAAGAAAGACGCGGAGTGGAAACTGGTGGTGTTTGTTACTAATTAATTTTCATTAGACGCGCCCATTTGTCAGAGACTAGAGCAGCGTAAAGCCCTGTTATTTAACACGTCCAACTCGATCCCTTGTGCTGCCCACGCCGAGCCGGGTGTAGTACACTTTTGGTGGACATTTGTCGGGAGCCAAGATGACGATAAGAAAAGGTCTTTGCCCGCCCAGTGGTTTTCCAATGAACTATCGAACAGTACACTAACGCTCCCAGCAGACTTCCTGCAATCCATGTATCCCGACACTTATCCATCTGTGTGGCGGCAAGCGTACTATAGTAAAAGCAATGGAGTTCGGCCAACCCAGAAAGCTGGCACTGCATACGGCACCATCTTTTGTTGGGGTCAAAACCCAGCGGGGGTCATGCAACAACCTTGCAAGACCTATTTGCTACCAGAAGGTACCATTTTTGTGCACGTTTTTATGACTTTTAGACCTATTGACCAGACCGGGGGAAATTCAATGGAGGAACAATTCAGTTCAAAGGCAGATGGTAGCGATTTTTAAAAGTCAACCCAATTCAAATCTTTTTAAATGCATAAAATAATCAATTGCTTCATTTACTAATATTTTTTTATTAATTTAATTGATTCATTTTAGTTTATTTTTAAATTAATTCAGTTGATTCATTGAAGTATATTTTTTAAAGTGGCTTAGTTCGTTTTGAAAACATTGGCTTTGAGAGACAAGTCACTTTTAATTTATTCAGTTCATTTCGAGGTTTTTGAAGTTATTTGAACTCACGAAGCTCTACAAAGTGAAAGGGAGCGTTCCGAATCAATCAATGACTTTACTAGTTTTATCATTCTATTTGCTCAGAATTCTCAGATGAATCATTACATTTGTGCAAAAATTTCGCAAAATTATACTACTCTGAATCGGACTTGCCGTTATGGTGTACTTTAAGTGGGCTTCTTGTTTTGTGTTAAAATATTTTTAAACTTTTGCAAGTGGAATAGGATTTTGAAGAAATCTTACATTTTGCCCCG
The DNA here is from genome assembly GCA_020615345.1 of Triops cancriformis. NCBI lineage: Eukaryota > Metazoa > Arthropoda > Branchiopoda > Notostraca > Triopsidae > Triops > Triops cancriformis. The sequence continues at coordinate 59,996 of JAHZNP010000069.1, read as the reverse complement.
AAATTTTCACCTGGAACTGGCCAATAAAGTATTAGCAGAGAGCCAGCACTTGACTGCATTATATGACTTAATTAGCAGTTCAAGAATCAAATTGTTCGCAAAGGAATATAACAAGCGTGTTTTTCTTGTGATTGCTGTTGAACAACTGCAAACGTTGGTTTCTTCGCTTTTCTGCTAACTTACGTGTGTTAAACTGATATGAAGTCGCTCGAGTCATTGCAGTTTTAATGGCTTGATTCCCGTGAGAGGAGGGTGAAAGAATGCACATTTGTAGGGCAGGGTCGTGCCCAGGATTTCGGTTCAAGGGGTGGGGAGCTTGTTTATAGGCATTTTTGTACATTTGTGCATTCTCCTATGGTCACTATAATGAGATAAAATTTCTCATTATAGAGTTCATACCCACCTTGGTACGGGGTGTAGTAGACGAAGTTAATTTCAAGCCCCGTACTTATTTCCTCTACACCCCTTTGTATAGTAGAGAAATTCGTTAACTCTTCAGTTCAATTTTGCAAGTCAGTTAAGTCTGTCAAATCAGTCAAATCAGTCAATTCAAGCAAAGTTAATTTTTTAAGTCGTTTCTAACCAAATTTTTGAAAGAAATTCCAATTCAGTTCATGTTCAATGCAAATGAATCAAATGTTTCAATTTAATGCAGTGCAAATGAATCAAATTTTCAGTTTAATGCCGTGCAAATTAAAGGAATTTAAACCACCGCTCAGTATTCCGCCCACGGCGCTTGTGTAGTAAGCCAAGTTAGGGTTCACTGGTGGCGTGCTGTACCCACAACCCCAGTAATGGAAGTTGTGCTTTTGAAACAGAAAATGCATGAATGCTATTTCAGTCGGATTCATCAGAATTAATTGAATTTTGCGTAGCTCAAAAACGGACCTTAACTTACCAAAAATCGGTTTCGTTTTCCCGGCTTAGCTCAGAGCTGAGAAAAAAAAGGGAAAACATGCAATAATAATGTACGTGTTTCCCAGCTTTCCCAAAGAATGCATCGTTAAAATTAAGAAACAAAGTTGTAACCTGACAGTTATATATCATTCATTTACTAATCTAGGCGTGCCATCCCCTCCTACGCAGTGCCAGGTAGTCAATACGGAATCCGCTTCTCTGCACTGCCAAGCTGGCTTTAACGGTGGTCATCCGCAGTCTTTTGTCCTGCAAGTCCAAGATCCTCGTACCATGCAAATCAAGGCTCAGTGGACCAATGCCGCCCCGGAATTTCATTTTGGGCCCGATATCCATATCCCAGACGGGAAATGGATGCTTTATGCTTTCAATAGTATAGGATCAAGTGAATATACAACTATTGATTGGCCAGGTCATATCGCTTGGGCCACGACCAGCTCGGAATCCACACATCCAGGTTATTATTCGTTTTGTTTCTTTTTTTTCTCGTTTGCAAATCCCATTTCCTTCCACGTCTTCCTTTCCTAAAAGCTTTGCTCCTAAAGCAACCATAAATCTTAATATAATCTCTGTGTCACTCTCCCAATTCACTATTGATTTATAGCTCTCACAAAAAGATGATTATTTTTAAAAAAATTAGACTTCAAGAGTTACTGGCTGTGGTGGATATTGTGTGGATCAGGATTCCTGGGAGCTTTGATGTTGGCTTTGACCATGCTTTGGAAATGTCAGTGTTCCATCACCACGGGAGGGAGCCGTCGTCCAGGGCCTGCTCGTCACGCGACAGCTAGCACGAGGGACAGCAGCATTGTAGGCGTGTTGGACAGCCAAGGTCATTTTAAGGGACTTCATTCAGTTTATGAAGACCCTCCGCCATTAGGGAAATCAGATTCCGCACCTTCGCCGAATTCAGATGCGAGTCGGCAAAACGAGCAAAGGAACTCGGCGACTCACAAAACAACGACAACAATACGAAGTCCACCTTCATCGTCTTCTGCCACAACAACGCCCCCAAAAAACAATTTACGAGAATCGAACAATAGCAGAGTCTATGAAAGTCACATGTAATCTAGCTCTTGAGAGAATAAATAATACAAAAAGCTCATAACACACGTCTTTTTGGGGGGCGTGTCTCTGAAAAGAAAAACGAGTTTTTTTCGCTGCCAAACTTTCCACTTTCAATTTCAAATAAATCTGTTTTCTGGGCAACCAGGCTGACAACAGCTGCAAAGAGCCTTATGGGGATAGAAAAAAAAACTAAAGCTTTCTTTCCTATTTATGGAACCGAACTTGCGTTACTTGTACCTTGCTTCAAAGAAACTCTTTGCAGGTTTCTTTTGTGGAGGAAAAGTATTTTAGCCGTACACAACATACAGTCTTTGAGGTCTAACACTCTCCTTCCTCCATTGCTTCAGTGTAAAGAAAGAGATGAAAATGCCGTAAGTGAAGTGGGGGTCAAAAGGTACGCAAATCATGCATACGCTTTTGGGAGTTAAAAAGTTTTGGGTACCGTATTTCTATTTTTCCGTCATAAAGTTGGCTCCCAAAGTTTTACGGTTTCATCAGGAACTCGCTGCTCGTTGAAGCGTAACGGCAGTCAAGTTAAGACACAGTTTTATTACACGAATCGTGTAGTAAAAAATGCATGCTTAATAGCTAGTGTTTATCTCCTTTGGGTGGCTTAGCCTCAAGTCATCCAATAAGTTCGTGCACTAAGCTGTGGACTGGGAAGTTTTTCTTCCTCGGAAATACAGAAGTCGATTTCCCCCTTTTTTTAAGACGTGTGCCTTGTTTCAACTTAGGCTTTTAACGTTTCCCCAAGTTTTAGTTCATTAGTAACAAAAATCTGCCAGATTAGAATGAAGAAAATACGGATAACTTTTTGTTTGAGTTCGGTGCAATGATTCAAGGAAACTTTTCCCACCTAAACACAAAAAACTCCTGAAAACTTGAAGTTGCAACAAGAAGGATACATTTCTAATGCGACAGAACGCAACTGAAGGTCTGATGAATCATCAGTTTGATGTGGTGTAGCAAAGCTGGCGGTCGCCGTTGTGTGCGACAGACGGTGACTCGCTCTTGGTCATTTTTTGCACAGTTTAATCTCTCAGAATTAGACTGAAAAAAGAACAGAAATGGCACAGGGTCAGAAAAAAATTGATCATACTCCGTTGACATTTACCACAAACGCTGGTAACAGCGTTTACTGCGCTTCTGTACTGACGCTTATAGTATTCCAGAGACGTCATTTGCATATATTTACATTTAAGTGAAAAAATATTTTAAGAACAGTAATTGTTTGTGAGGTGGATTATACACCAAGCTAGCTCAAGAATAGACATTATGGAGTTGGAAAACACTAGATGTACAGTAGAGTCCGCTTATAACGATGGGCTCGAGAAAGGAATTATTGATACAGGCGGACAACCGGTATATCAGGACTTGCCTACACATCAAGCCGGAACACCCAATGAAATAAAGCGTAGTGATATATTTGTATTATGGTTACATTTTATGTGACTGTGATACAACAAACTGTATATTACTGACTGTGATACAACAAACTGCTTTGTAATAGTCTTGCGTTTGACTGCTTTCAAATAAAGCCTCAAATTCCACTCGCTGGGTGATTGTGACAGTTTTCCTCTTTTTCCTCTTTCCCTCACAATTCTCAGTAGGCTACGTTGTCATCGGGAAGAGTCGAAGATGAGTGGCTGTGAAAGCTAATTACGTCAAAATTCTGAAAGCACATTTTAATTCTTTCGTGGAAATTGTCGACTCCAGTGTTAACAAATTAAGTGTCGGTTTCACGGCAGGTGTAGCCGAAGCAGGAAACGATTGCAAGATACCCAACCGGGCTTTAAAATATTTTCGGTAAAATGCGAATGTTGGTTATAAGCAAAGTCGGTATAAGCGGACTTCATTCCCATTGGATTAAACGGGACAAAGAAGAGACCGTATTTTTTTATCGTTATACGCGGATTATCATTATATCATTAATCGTTATAAGTGGACTCCACTATGTACAGGAATGTTTCATTATTGACAGTCTTTAATGTTTGTCTGAAATCCGATATATCCATTTGAGTTCGAAAAGCAAGTGCTGGCCAAGTTTACCTACCACTCTTGTAAAATACTTGTGAAAACATTCGCGTCTCAAGCAAAAAATCTTTTTAGCTTCGAAAAGGAAACGTGCTTGCAAAACGATATAGAAACTTTAGACAACGGGAGGAATCAATTTGTCAAACGTTTGCTAAAAATATATTCAAACTTATTGAACGACCTGACAAAATGAATAAACACATGTCAAGGACCTTTCTGTTTCACCGAAAAAGAAAATCGTTCTTTCTACGACATTTTAAGATTTTTTTCTCCTTTTACCCTCAAAGATTAAAACAAAACGGTTCAATATCGCTTCTTTTCCAAAGGAAGACACACCAGTGGCAAACGTAAAAAGGGCAACCTACAAACATGCGTATTTCACGTTACGAAACGGCAAAAGATTAATGTTGGCACCACAGACTGACACTAAGGAAATAAACGGCGATAACGGAAGGAACGATGAGTAGACGAGCAAAAAGGCAAGGTAATGTTGACTTGTGAAAGTTTCTCAGAATAACTGTGTTAGCAAGCAAATTTGTCGAGACAATTCTTGTGGTTTTCTAAAGTTGGACCAGAGGTTGGACAGATGCCGTACATGTCTATTTTCTGAAGACTGAAAGGAAAAGAAAAGGGGATGAGGAAAGGACCCGGGCGTTGCACTCGGTGAATTGCCATGAAAAGAAGCGAATATTGGCTCGGGGCCCCGGATCTATGCATGCTTTGCTGTGGGTCTCAAACGTTGCTAGTTTACTTCCAACCTAAAGCCTATCTTGTCGTCAGTTCATTTTTAAACACAAGCCAGAACAGTTGACAAGTGAACCCGTGATTGAACTACCTTGTATCACGTTAGGTAAAGCTAAACAGTGCTAATCATGTCAGCATCCTTTGCAAATGCCGGTCAGAATGTTGGTGTGGAAATCTGGAGGATTGAAGTAAGTTCATTTTTATCAGCCTCCCTCATCTTCCCTTCCTTTCGCCGCAGCTGGCATACAACATTCCCGAGTTACAGAGGAGGGAGTGAGAAAGACGTTTAATTCCGTGTTCTGTGGCTGAAGGGTTTAAAGCACACATTTGTGACAGTTTTCATTTGTTATTAATATTGAGCTGCCCAGCTTCCCCGAACTCTCTTGTTGCTTAAACTGATGTGGAGACTTGGCATAAACGACGACATTCAGACCGGAACGAAGGGAAAAGAATAATTAAGTAATGTCAAGTCTGGAGAGATGCCATGTGCCCAAGTTGCCTTCGTAACTAAGTCACCGAGACTGGTACAGAACCAAGAGTGATCTCACAGTGTGGGATGCTTTTGCCCCCCCCCCCCCGGCACTGTATCATCCCACCAGTTAGCTTCACACGACCTTTTGAAGGGTATTCAAAAAAGTGCAAGTTGCGGTAATGAAAAGTAGTCTACAACCGGTTCGACAACCGGCATTTCCGCATAGTGCCAGTGGGCGCATCGTTAACTGTGAATTTCATCACGCGAGCGCATGTGCACTCAGCCCTCAAGAAAAACAAACTACCGAGAGCTTTAAGCAGTGTGCTATTTTAAAAGCTGTCAAATGATTTTGCAATCAGTGTAACATATGAAGAAAACGAGGGAAGCGCATATGTTATGAAAGGAAAAAAAGGCCTTATATATTCTTGTCGGAATGCATGGAAGAACAGGTGCGGAAGAATAATTATTGTAAGCAGTTTGGGGAGGGGTTGAATTTCTGTGCCTTTCGTCTGATGGCAAAGGTAGGTTAAAGTCTATTAGCGCGTAACGACTTACGACGAAGAGTTATGCTTGAGATGTCACGAAACTGACATGAGCTAATTAGCGTAGAGTCAGAATATGTCATCGCTAAGCCGCGTAGGTAAGAAAATGGAGATCAGAAATTATGTTTAAACAGTTGCTGTCACTTCGCAAACGCACTTGCTCTGTAGTAATATTTATAACACACAATATATTTCACAATAGATACGTGACAATTGTGTAGAAATTTCTCTAAATTTTGATGGTACAACGTGACAATTGTGTAGAAATTTCTCTAAATTTTGATGGTAGCAACAGAGAAAGACAATAGCTTGGAGGTGTGACCAAAATAGATATGCAGTCTCTTGTCTCTAGTTAAAGCGAGCGGAACTCTTCCGAATGTCTTCTATCATGCAGTCAGGTAGCATAACAGTACACGTTTCCAATGAATGCCGGAAGCCACCTTTGCTATCTGACTTTTACCGGTGACTCAGGACAGGATATTGCGTAAAAAGAATTATCTTTTTTTCACTTCACGACCAAATGCGGTGTCCCCTGGCGTGCCCGGGGTAATGATTCCTTGATTGCCTTTGCGAAGTGTAGCAGGTGATCAGTAATGCATGACCAGGAACAGCCCAACACACCTGGGATGACTCACTTTCTATGTAGATTGCCCCAGGCAGAAAACTCGGGGAAGTTACTCTTGCGATCTAAAGTCGAGGAGTTCTTGGGAAACTCATTCGACGGAGTCGTTAATTTTGCATACTGCATCAATTTATGAATTAATTCTGCGAAGCTGTTAAATGGAAGTTTTAACATTATTTTACAGAACTTCGCAGCGGTGCCGTATGATAAAGCGTCCTATGGCAAGTTCTACACCGGAGATTCGTACATTGTACTTCATGTGAGTTTTCTTTCGCATGTTTACCACAATTTTTCGCTTCCGTTTCAGTGCTTCTGTGTTTTATTACCTCCCCTGCGTGCGGGTCTCAAGCGCGTGGGGGGCCATAATGTGTTGGTTCGAAATTGAAGTGTACACTTTTTTCACATTAACGCCTTTTCCTTTTCTCATGGACAAGAGCGTAGAATACGATGTATTTTTTACCCAACATTTGTACGTTCTTGTCACTATGTTTTCTCTTAACTAATGTTTTGATTCCACTACAGACGTTTAAAAAGAACGACAAAATACGCTGGGACTTGCATTTCTGGCTTGGAAAAGAGACCAGTCAGGTATGTGTGCCAAAATTCTTCTTAATTTCTTAATAGTGGTAAAATGTCGCTCCTTTGTTCGGAAGATCACCTTCTATTTTTAGCACCCAACGTCCTTATGTGCGTCGTTTCGTTAGGTCCCCTCATCGAATTGGTTTTGTTTGTTTGGTCAGAAAGTTTAAAGGACAGAGATTTGTTTGTTCACAAACACTTAAGTCTTTTCATACCATTCCGCTTTGCGTCGTTTCAAAATTTTTTTTAAAAAAATAAAGTTGAAGTAGACTTTGAGCACATTTTCACAGTTTATTGATCAAACGTAGGAATTAAAGGGTTCTTAGTTGTGCAATTTGGTATGAATCATGCGCTGCACACTCCGCGGTTAATCTGGGTTAACTTACTCGACAAGAAACAATTGATTAAACCTGAAATTGGTATTCTCTGCTAGGATGAAGCTGGAGCAGCTGCCATGTTAGCTGTGGAATTAGACGATTCCCTCGGCGGTGTTCCGGTTCAACACCGGGAAGTTCAAGAATACGAATCGCCACTTTTCCAATCCTACTTCAAATCCGGTAGGTGTAACTTCCCTCCAAATCTTGGCTCAAGTTTCTCTTTTTTCCGCATCCTACAGAACCATTATTTCTTGAATGGCTTTACAGAACGATGAGTCGATTAATAACACTGACAATGTGTGAAAAAATAAATTGAAGATGGATTGTCTTAAGTAGGAACTACCCCATGACGACTTCTTTTTTTGTTTTCTAGGTATCCGCTACTTGTCTGGAGGAGTGGCGTCGGGTTTTACCCATGTGGATCCGGACGCAGTGGAGAAGAAATTGTTGCAAATTAAAGGAAAGCGCAACGTCCGAGTTCGTCAGGTGCCTTTGGATATCAATTCCATGAATAAGGGCGACTGCTTCGTTCTCGACGCTGGCAAAGTAATTTATGTGTATATGGGCACCGGCAGTAAGCGGATTGAGCGTCTCAAAGCTATTCAATCTGCTAATCAAGTACGAGATCAGGATCACGCCGGGAAAGGCAAAATCGTTATTCTAGGTAGGGAAGCGTTCCATTCCGTGCTTAATTTCCGTCATATTCAGCGCTCATGCGACATTCTATTAAAAATGTAAAAAAAATCAAATTAGATAATGAAACTCGCAAGTCACGTAAATGTATTTGGATGTCTGTTTTTTCTTTGCAATTGCTGTAGATGAATATAGCAGCGGTGGAGATATGGCAGCCTTTTTTAATGAGCTCGGAGGAGGAAGTTCGGCAGATATCCCTGATGAGGATGCCGGTGGTGACGATGTTGATTTCGAGAAATCACAGCAGGTAAGCCAATTAGGATCGTATTAGGCGTTCTCACATGTGTCTGAAAAATAAGTTGCTAGACCAACTAATTCTCAAATCATTAAACTGGTCTCTCAATATATCTAGTCTGTGGTAACCCTGTACCGTGTTAGCGATGCCAGCGGCAAATTGCAAGTGGAAAAAGTGGGAGAAAAACCCTTACAACAGTCAATGTTGAAAACCGAGGTAAGGTCGCTTACGCATTCTCTCGCCAAATTCCTAATATCGAAATAGTTAACGTTTTGAAGTAGTTAGTGAACTTCGAAAATGAAGTAGTAACTAATGTGTAATTTTCTCCCTTTTTTATTCCCATTGACAAACCAGGATTTAGTAGGCGAGGTGTGTACCGTAGAATTCCTCTTCTTTTTGCACTTCACCACTAACATTTCGGCACAATAAATTCACCGATTCTTTCTCAGTGGAAATTAACCAAATCCTTCATTTAAATTTTCAGGCATGAATGTCATAAGTCGTTTCGCTAGTGTGTTGAAAATCGATAAACTGCAAAATGATTGGCATAGGCTGCTATAAAAACGGTGGTTGGCATTGCTACATGCTTGTGGGTTGTAATGGAATGGGCTATATAGTGTAAAAGCTTCTGTAGTTCTTCCTCCCTCATTCTCCTGTTTTCCGTCTCGTTCGTGATCAATAGGACTGCTTCATCTTAGACACCGCCGGATCCGGAATCTTTGTTTGGATTGGCAAAGGCTGCACTCGCGACGAAAAACTCCAAGCCATGAAGTACGGACAACAGTTCTTGGAAGAGAAAGGCTACCCCGTGTGGACTAAGGTATAATCAAGCTTCTTGCCCCTGTAGCCTTTATGTAGGCTTGGAATAGGGCTGGCAACGGCTCATCTTGGGATTTCGGTATAAAGTAAAGATATGTATGAATGGAACATTAGCACTTTCCTTGTGAAAACTTTGGTGACCTTCTCAAAACTCGGGGCTAATCCCCCTGAGAGAAAAGGGCTGGCCAAAACCCTTTATGCACTGGAACCACTTCAATTGACCCCTAGTTGGCGTTCTGTGTTTCTGTCACACAGCTTAACACAGGCATATTTTCTCTCTATATCTTTACACTTAAGCCGAAATCCCAAGATGAGCCGTTGCCAGCCCTAGCTTGGAATATCATGAAAATTCTAAAATCCGATTTTATGAACTCGCACTAAAGGTTGAGCGGATTGTCGAAGGAGCTGAAACGACCGTTTTCATGCAGTACTTTGCGTCTTGGAAAATGCCTCAAGATGTCCAAGGCTTTGGCAAGATTTTCAGGAATAATAAAATTGCAGGTATAGGATTGTAGTTACGTTCAGGATTGCAACGTTGAACTGCCACGTGACTACACTAGATTATTCTTGATTACTTCGCAATATTTCTTCGCTGAATTAATATTTTTTTCCATACCCAATCTCCATCCTACAGCTCCATCTTCCAGTCGCAAGACAGAGAAAGGTTAGACAACGCTATCAGAGTGCTTAGTGCAGAATTGCTAACTTGTGTTCTTAGTGAAAGCTTCAATAGACTAGACATAGATTCCCCGTAGCATTTGAAAATCCTGTGATTTTTAACAACGAGCGACAACTAGTAGTAAACTTTTGCCGTCTGTTCAAATAACCTTTTTGAAGCTCTTGGCTAAGAATAACCTGCATGGCTTGTGCTAACATGGATGAGACTATACGGTTGCCTTTACATTCATTGATTTGCTAAGAGATTATAGGTTTGATCGCATTCCCATTACGCTCATTTCTTATTTGTTTTAGAATTTGACATCCGGTCGTTGCACGCTGGAAAACTCCGTTTATTGCTTAAATCCGGTGGCGGAGCATTGGGATTTATGCCTGATGACGGTTCCGGCGAAAAAGAAGTGTATCGTGTGGAGAACTTTGAATTAGCGCCAATTGACCCAAGCATCCATGGCTTCCTCTTCGGCGGTGACTCGTATGTGATCAAGTATACTTTCGGGGAGAATACTCGTAAACGTTATATTATCTATTTTTGGCAAGTAAGTTGTGCCAGCGCGCAAAGCTTTGAAATCGAAGGCGATGCTAAATCTCTCAACTTAGGGCAATGAAAGCAGCCAAGACGAAAAAGCAGCTTCCGCGTTACACGCGGTACGTCTAGATGACGAATTAAGCGGTAAAGCTGTCCAAGTTCGTGTCGCTCAGGGTAACGAACCTCGCCATTTCTTGAAAATGTTCCAAGGTAAGAGGTTTTACGAATTAATAGGAATTCAGAAGAAGACAAAACTGTTCTCTAATATTGTGTAGGAAAAATGATCGTTTTCATGGGTGGCCATGCTAGCGGATTCCGTAATGTCCACGATATGGATACATATGACCTTGACGGCACAAGACTGTTTCATGTAAAACTATTTATTTTACGTTTAACTTATTTATAAATACTGTGTGAAGAGTTTAGGAAGAAATTTACTATTATAAATTCGTTTAACCATTTTTTTTTTACATTTTTCAGGTAAGAGGTTCAGGACCTGAGGACGTGCGAGCTGTGCAAGTACCTGAAGTCGCCGGTTCTTTGAACTCAGATGACGTATTTGTTCTTGAAATTCCGACGGCGACATATATCTGGCACGGAAAAGTAATATTTTATAATTTTGCCGTTAGTCGTAATGTCATTCCAGGATTATGGTATTAAAGGGTGCATCGGACGAAGAGAAGGACATGGGTGAAAATGTGGCGGCATTGGTGTCACCTGGTCGAACCCCAGCGACGATTCAGGAAGGCGAAGAGCCCGCAGAATTCTGGAACGGACTTGGAGGACAAGGACCTTACACGACTGAAGTGTACGATCCCGCCCCGTTCCTCAAGCCTCGTTTGTTCCATTGCGTTCTATCCCCACAAGGTAGATTTCGCGTGGACGAAATTCCGGCCTTTAGACAAAAGGTAGAAACTGACGCCTTCTTATTGGAACGAGAAGAGAAATAATACGTATATAACGTATGATTAATGTTTCCAGGACTTGGTTGAGGATGACGTTATGGTATTGGATGCAGGTAGAGAAATTTATGTCTGGATTGGAAAAGACTCGACCGAGGAGGAACGCAAGAGAGGCTTGAGCATGGCACAGGTATGTCTTTACAGAGTACTTCACTTTTTGGTACTGAAATCGAATTTACCAGGAATACTTGAAATCCGATCCAACTGAGCGCTCTCCTGACAACGCAATTGTCCTAATAGTCCGGCAAGGCGGAGAGCCGGAAGGTTTCAGACAGTTGTTCCCAACGTGGGATAAACAGCTCTGGAAAGTAAGTTTATCGTCAGAAAATATATTGGGATGGAAAAACTGATTTCTTGTATAGGGACTTAAATCCTTCGAAGATTTCAAGGCCGCCGTATCCTCCAAGGGAGAATAATAAAAAAGAAAGAAGAATGACGTACTTTACTTTTGGACCTGCTACTTGTAGATTATGAAAAGCTGTGCTGTTCTGAAGCCTACTTTCTTACGGTATTTGACTGCCTTCTGTCATTGCAGTGTTATTGTGTTCTTCTGGGACAATAGCTTTCAGTTATACCCCTCTTTGAAATTTAAGTCTTATTTGTAACCCGATCATATTTATCTTTTTTGTTTTATACTTCTTGTTTTTACTAAATCGTGTCGTTATATTTATCTGCGTTTCTCTACTTTGACTGTATACATTGATCATATGAATTATAGCATTTCAAACATTCCTTTTGCACCCGTTTTTTTTCATTTTTATTGAATTTGGCCCGCGTAGGCTTACGTCTGGTGTCAGCTGTGCATCCGTTTTCCTGCCTTGAAATTTGCCTCGTTTTTTTATAACCCCTTTTCCTTCGAAAAAAAATCCGCTAATGTTAGGTATTACTATATTGTAGAGGTTGAAAAGCAGTTCAGTAACTAAGTGAAAATTTTGCCATGTATTGGAGCCAACCCGGAATTCTTCACATTCCATCTTCTGCTGAATTTTAGGATTTTAATAACAATTCTCCACGAATTACATATTCCTTTACATGTACAGTACTCGTCATAAAAAACGACCCAAACAAACCGTCCTATTGCTAACGGCCCAAGCCACTGTGAGGAAGCCTTGTTGCGGGTCAAAAACGTTCGAAAGACGGAATTATTTCTCATTGAGCGACCGCTCACCACCAAGAGGAGAGTTCATGGTGAGAATAGAGAACGTGTTGACACACTCAACACTTGTATTCGGCGCGTCAATCGTTGGCGTGATTTGGTATTGTAGTGTTAAACAGTTCAAGAAGTTGTGAAGAATTGTTAAATATTTTATTTTTATGTAATAGTTGAACTATGTTCTTATTTGTATTCAGTGTCGGCCGTAAAACCGAATTTTCAGGGTTCTGATCAGCTCGTCGGTTAGAAGTATAGGCTCATCTTTCCGGAGTTGGTTAGCCATTTTCTGGCTTATTTCCCATTTGATCCATAGTTGACCAAAGGGGTACCGACGGAATGCTGTTCAATTGGCATTTTTGGATCGAGATCGAGTTAAACGGCCGTAATTCGAAAAGTTGATCGGACTACTTAAATTTGGAGAGGAAAAGAAATTCTGTGGTGTGAGATTTTTTTCCGCTTTCCCTCGTATTTCTGACACCCTGTTGGAGAATTCTGGGAAAAAACGATTTGTACCTCAAATAATCCTTGATTTTTCAAAAAAATGCGCTCAATGGCTGGGCCTTGGATTTCGATTGGCTATTGGGCAGAAAAATAGGCGTGCTTGGGTTTCCGAGCTGGGAGCCGTTTTCCGGATTATTTTCCATAAGAAACTGTTTCAGTTTCAGGTGAAATAGTTTTACCGGTAGTGAAAGAAGTACTGTTCGAATTCCGCGCGCTACACGTAATGGCCGCTAGGTGTGCTGCGATGCGTGTTTTCGGTCCTCCTGAAATTTAGTCGCCCATGTGCCCCTGGAGAGGTTGGACGTGGGTACGTGTTCGAGTGGCAGTGTTTTGAAACGAACATTAATATTTGTGATAGTGGTGGCGAGACGTATGCTCTTCTATGTAACAACGTAATCAAGCGAGGTACAATTTACTTGCACTGTTGAGTTTTTCCTTGTCGGGAGTAAACTTACTCTGTTATAGGCGGTGCATTGAGCCTTGTGAACGGCAGATTTCATTATACCGCAAGCTTTTGACTAGAGCGTTACATTGCAAATATGCCGGAAGGCTTGTGTTTGATTGGCAGCTCTGATCTGGATCTGATCGAGTTTCAGGTGTTTCCCAAAATACTTCTATGTGACTTAGATAAGTGAGGGTTTGTCTTTCTTAATTTCCATTTCGAATCGTTTTAGTAAAGCGTTTGTTCTCAGGTCAAGGTGACCTTGGCGTGGTCATGAGGACAGAATTTGTAATAGTGGTCCATTTTTATCCAAGTACCAAGTACGCTGGTCGCGGAACATCTGAGAGCGACAGCGTGGAAAGAAGCAGTCTTGAATTTACTTCGGTTGGCTAACTCTGAAACGTGACGAAGGGAACTCGGCCTGTCATTTAATTTGTGAGTGTAGGTTTATAGCTTATTTCTAGAATTTAATTCTTAGATTTGACAGCTTAGTTCCTGTTGTTTTTTTTGCGTTCTTTGTGTTTGCCTTGTGTGAAGAATGTTCTTTGGCAAATGGGTCGAACAAAAGCTCGTGACGTCAATGTGTTGGCCAGTGATGTTATCCTAAGTTTGCGGATTTATTTTGCGCAAATCGACAAGACCGATTGAGCATTTTTGAGTGAGTTTGGTGACATTTTTTCTCGTGTTTTAGAGAATACGAAGTTTTACAAGTCGCTTTACTAGATACTTAAGGAATTTTTTTCTGACTGGTTTTTCTTTTCGTTCTCTTGTGTGCTTAGGATTGTTAACTCCAACCGCTTTGTCGGAATTAAGAGCAACAGCCATTTTATGGTAGTGACGTCCAAGTTTATTGGTACCGTTGGATTTTGAATGACAAGTGAGCACATCAGTGGCAGTATATCACGTGTCGGAAGTTATCGACCCAATTAAGGTGTGAGTGGAGTTTCTTTTGTGTACTAACGGTAACTCAGAATCACACAGTGATAAGATTGCTAATTTTATTCTCTGTCTTGCAGATTTGGACTACATTATTCGTTAAGATGTGTTCTTCGATGTGCTCTCGTGCATGTTCTTCATGCAAAATATCGGCAAATCTCGAGGAACTTCACTCAAGGATTGTGTGCTTAGGTTCGCGTGATGATTTACAAATACTGTTAATAATATGTCTCGCCTTTCGTTTAGGTAACCCAATTAAAATTTACATTTCTCTATTATACTAATGAAAACTATGATTTGTTTGCTTTCAGAAAGTGAAAGCATGCGTTTGAACTGCGTTTGACCAGTTGGTAAATCTCGCGTCGTCCCCTACCTCTCTTGACGAAAGAAGGCTGATTTTTTTCTTGGAGTGATTCTGCGAGTTAGTCATTCTCGACTTGTATTTTCGTATGTTGATAGACAGTTAAATTTGTTTCTAAACTTGAGTCATTCTTTTTTTTCCTTTTATCTTCAAGTTTTTCATTCTTCGTTTCGTCGGTTCTGTCGTGAATTCAATTTGCTTGTATCTGCTTATTAGTTACCGGTATTTTTTTCTATTTTTACATAAAGGATAGATATTTAAATTGACATATTTTAGTGTTAGCGTTTACCTCTTACTGATCTATAGAGGGCAGTATACCGAAATAATGATATATTAATAAAATTTATGTGTTCTTCGTACTTCCCTTCGTGTGGCTTTTAATGTCTTCCTGGATTAGCATATTTTTTTACGTTCTTTCAATTCTTTTGTACCTTGTTTCTTTCTTTTGTTATTCAGACCGCCAATTTGGATCCGAAGAGTACTGTGTTAAGCGGTAGCATCCTTACTGTTTCAAGTTTTAGTTAAAGGTTTTTCTCCGATTTTTTTTCATTTTTTTAAGCGTTCTGTCCAAAATCTGCGTTAATTGAACACGAAACACCTCCGAAAATACTTTTACTAAACCCCCGAAAATTGTACGCAAAATTCTGATTTTTAGAAACCTATTTTAACTGTATTTTAATGTATTTTTCCATACATTTTCACCCCAAAAAATCGTATTTTTTGAATTTTCCGCAAAAATAGCGACCTCCCTCCAAAAATTCTGTCTTCTCATTGGTGGAAATTCGAAAAAATGGGCGTGATTACGTTTTCGAGCTGGGAAGGCTTTTTCCGGGTTATTTTCCATAAGAAACAATGCTACCCTTCAGAAATCGTGAAAAACTGGAGCTCCGCCTTCCTTCCCGTCCATGCTCCTCCCTAGCTGGTCCCGTATCCTTCGTGCTCGCTCCTATCCTTCTGTTTCCCACGCGGTTCGGTTTCCCGAACTAGGTACTCCATACTGGATAGGTGTAAGCACGATAGATAGGGACCGAGCCAGGAAGGAACTCGGATAAGGAAGGAAGGAGGAATGAGTATATATACCAAGGAGGGCCTGGATTTTTTTCATATAAAATAACCATGCCACAACGGGGATCGAACTTGCGACCTCACGATCTCGGCGTTACCCGTTAGACCCCTCGGCCAACTCGCTCTTATAAATAAATGTCGAACACTTACTTATAACCAATGCTAAGAGAAGCGCTATAAGCTAACGCCGTTTAAACTCCAGTGAGACATTCAGCGTAAGAATAATCGCTCCAATATCCAGTGTATTAAATCAGCTTGTATAGAACCCTTACAGCCGAAGAGCTACGATCACGCCGTAGTTAAAAATAATAATAATAATGAGAAGAAAATAATCGCTCCAGTAGAAGACATATACCGAATGAAGCCAATGCACAAAGGCTTTAAGCCAGGTTATGTATTTTTCTCCCTTGCATTTTTTAGGCATGGAATTTTCCCCTTAATCTACTTACATGTTTGTGACATTCGCGGCATTATAAGTATTTTTTTTTCGGGATAGGGTCAAAACGATCTGGCGCAAAATTACTTGGAAGTGTACAGTACTCGCAAAAAAAACGGGCCCAGCAAACCTCGTTAAGGGGGGTTGGCTGATTTCCCCTTTGCCCTGTGCGCCGTTGACCCTCGCTAGGCCTCTGATTCTGAAGAGCTCGGTTCATTTGTATTATTAATTTTCGCATTTTTCGTAGTCGAAAGTTTGCAACCTCCGTTCTTAAGAAAATTCTACTGTCGTGTAGAAGACTTGAAGCAAGTATTTACATCTCAAGAGCAGGTGTAGAGAAAAAACCCCCACTAGAAACAACACTTGCGGTGAAGCTAAAGTTGTTTACTTTTTTTCTTAGTCAATGAATTGCAGCTTGCATCCCAGACATTGCATTTGTGCAATGTTTGGAATGTATTTTGTGTGAACTGGCGTCTGAGTGACTGTTCACACTTATCATATCACACTGATATATACAGTACTGAGCACAAAAAAAAACGACAGGAAAAGAGGTACAGTGCGCGCGGGCATGGCCAGGTAGTGCTGAAAGCGAGCTCTCTTTTCCCCATGCTTGCCTAAGCTATTCGGCAATAGCATAACCCCGTGGAACAAGTTTGGTACTTGCCTCGACCTGCCCGTGCCATTTAAGCGAGCTGTCCCCTGTCAGTTTTTTTGCTCAGTACTGTACGCTTACAGTTATTAGGACTGAAAGTGTATACTGCACATGGTATTGTTGTGGACATGCTTTGTAACGTTAGACTTGGAACTAAATTTTTTCGCACGGAAATGACAGGAAAATCTCAATTCAGAACAATCACTTTTGCAATATTATACATATATTTGAAGGACAGATCTATAGAAAAAAAAGGCAACGTACAAGGGCAAGGTAATGATTACAAGAGAATCGCATACTGGATCAAACAAGAGATTCGTTCTTAGGCTCAGCATTACTTACAACTCGTCGTTTGTCCAAGGTATTTTTTTTAATTGCTGAAGAGCTACCAGCAGGTCTAAATACGAAGGCAAATGAAAACAGTTGCCCCATACGAAAAAGTGAGACGGTGTCGACGAACGAAAAGCCACTAAAGCCGAGTCTTCGCAAAAAGAACCCACTAGACTCACAAAACTACAATAGGGATATTGATTATTGGACGAAAATTAAATATGATGAATAGGCTATCAAATTTTTACTTACTCTATATGTATAAAACAAGAAAACGCAAGAAGAGGCACAAGAACTAAGCAAAGAAAACAAGCGCACAATAAAGACGTCCACATAACTACGTATGAACAACGCACCGCTCTCACCTGATCTTCTTGGCCCGTGCCAACGTTCTTCCTATACCCACGGCAGGATCATTTCGGCACTTGTCCCAGCCTTGCTCCCGATACAACCGATAGTATAAGCTGGACAGTCCTTCAGGACTTGCCCAGCTAAAAATATCCAAGGCTTACAAATTAAAATAAAAAAGCAGGACATGAGTCACTAGCACGTGGAAATAACACGCAAACTAAACTACAGCACTAGATTTAGAGCTTCAGTTTGCTCGCCAGACAAAAATTCAGTTTAAGACAAAATAAAACTATTTTATAAGACAATTACACAAGAGAAAGACAAAAGCAATTGTTAACAAACTCTCAACAGTAGGGCGTTTCTTATTAGACTCGCAGTCCGTCAACACACCACAATAATTATAGCGTGAATGTTATTGCAAACCAACACAACAACGTCAACACGTGACAACAGCATTTCAGCAACTGAGGTACCGGAGCGTTGAGGGTGGAGCATGCCCCTAGGGACCGTGCCCTTCGTTCAGCGTTGAATGAAATGGCCTACCTTTGGAAAATCTTCCCAGCTCCGGTTATTTTTTACTCTCGAGCTAATTTCGACTAACACAGAATAAGATATTCGGGTAGCTTTTTGTTTGCGGTAAAACGCGACTTCCGCGGATAAGAAAATCCCCTTACGCGTACCTAAAATACGTTTGAAAAACCTCAGCTTTTTGGGGACATACCACGTCGATTTTACCCCCCCTTCCGGCAGTATTTTCGGAGATTTAAAGTTAAACCTCTTATATAAATAACTTTTAAACTTTGCGACCTGAAAGCCAAGGCAGAACCAGAACAAGGCAGATTATTTATTGATACAAAAAGCAAATACTATCGATGTGCTCGTCCAGCTATACCGTCCGTCTCTTGCAGCCAATCAGCAACTGGTTCCGCATTACGCACAGGAACCACTCCTTTTGCCCATCTTTTCTGTTCAAGCTTTTTTCACAGTCCTTTCCACAGGCATGTTTCCTTTATAGGGTTACTCTATGGGCAAGGCTGGTGACAGTTTGCAAAAATTGCCCTCTATTAAAACGAAAATGTCGTGGTTCATCTAGTCTTCCTTGTAAGAGCTCGGGGGCGGAGCTCTACGTAGCTGTCGATTCGTGAAAGCGCGCTATTCAAACTCCGTTGCCTGTTTTTTAACGATGAGTTCCTTCGGACCCAAGAATAACCGTCTATTTTTTTACTATTAGTTCTGGGAACTGTATTCGGCATATTATTATCGTAAATTCAGGTTATATTAACTCGGGACCCAATCTTGAGTCCACTCTTTCTTAGTCGGCTTACCGGAACCTACAGATATTTTTTTGAACATCGGTCGATTCGCTTTCTGAAACTAAATGAAAACAGGGCCCTAGACAAATATCAGGAGATTCATAAAATATCGCAATACTATACTGAATCCAGTGCGAGCTTCGAGTTGCCTCTAGGTTTGGTCAAACCTTTGAAGAACTCACCTTAAACGAAGCAAAGTGGAAATAGACAAGTAAAAATATTAGAAATTGACAAACTAATCTTAATACATCGTAACTAGTTATGAACAAGTCAAAGGCTTTTCCACGTTTTCAAAAATTTCATCATTTGCAATATTCGATCGTGACTTGTAACTGCAGCACGATCCTTCAAAAGTAACGGCGATGGGTAGTTACTAGAGGAGAGTCCATGGACGTCATAGGTGTCAACTATACTCGAGATGTGTTTGACACAATTGGCGTTGCATAAAGGCTAGGTAACGTAAGGAATAACCTTCGTATATTTCACATATAGCTTGAATAATCGTAACCCAAGCTGGAGAGTACAACTCGAGGGTTAACCAAACAGGACAAAAGTATTTATCTCAAGGTTTTCTGTTTTCAATAACCAACTGAAAACATCCCAAAATTCTTTGTATGACTGGTGCAAGGCTTAGCCTTGCATGGTTATACCAAAAATACCAAATAGCATTATAATAATACTAATGACATTAGATGAATGAACTAAAAAAAATCAATAGGTAAAATTAAAGAGAACCCAGAAACAAAAACAATACAGATCCACCATACAGTACTCTTTGGCCAATGTTCGCAAAACTTTGCGATATAGGTTGGCTATTTCCAACAGGCTAAAGGCTGAAGCCTTTTACGTTCAAACTTCGTAGAATTTTTTTTTCTTTTGCAGACCACTGCAAAAAAATTGTGTAGGCAATAACGTTTCAACAGTAAGAAATTTCCAAAAAAGGTAACATAAACATCTACAAGGGAGATCACGTGATTTGAGTCTGCGTTAAAGAGATTTGAGGGTTTGCTTATAATGCAACAGTTTTTAAGTCAAATGACAAAAATGGTCCCATCACCATTAAGCAGCCGCAAAACCGGAAAGAGTCAGCACGTCAAGCGCAGCGCGGAAGTTCATGGATATGTTTTTCTCCTCTCAGTCATTCAAGCTAGGATCTCGAACATTCTGCTGGTGGTTCAAAGTTCCAATTGGGAAATGGAACTCGGAAGATTCTAGGCCGGCTCGACTTGCCAGAGATGGCTGTATGAGTGTAGCCACTGATGTCGGAGCTGCTGCTGGCTTGTGTGGTAGAGTGTAATAGTAGTTGCACGCCCCCGGTGAATCTATTCCACCAGCAAAATCTTGCCGGATTCCATTCCGGGCATGCAGACTGCTTCGCAAGGCTGATAATTGCTGTATCGCGCTGGATGTGGCGGCACACGCAGAAACAGCGCTCGGTTGCTTCAGCTGCTGCTGCAGCGAAGGACAGGTTTCCTGGTAGAGATCATTGAGGGAATGTTTGTGAGTGGAAGTGGGATGATGCCCCTGGTACTGTTGCTGAGCGAGAAGGCCTTGGTGCCGAAAAGCTTGCCGGTTTAGAGTACTATAAGCGCGATTTAAATTTGGGTTGATTCCGTTCCCTATCCGACCACCGGCGCTGCTGTTGCAATTGTTGGCAGTGCTGTTGTCAACAGGAATAGGAGAGGCGTTGAAATCAACCGGGCTTTCATCGACCTGTAATACGAGACACATTAACACGGGAGATCTTGTGCTTAATTCAGAAAAGACAGGGAAGTGTAATCTTACCCTCATTACCGATAAAGACATTAGTTTCCCGCTACAGTCAGCCATCTCGAAACTTGGCTGAGCCGTATATTGCGTAGCTAAATCCGGAGTGCCTTGACGACTGACATCGAGCGGCAATATCTCCTCACCTACAAAAGAAAAATTGCTCGAAGTTATGATCATTAAAAAACCTGTTGGCCAACTGTAAATTTATGTCTTTCGACAGGAGTATATTCTTAGCGTACTCTTTCCATATATCTATGAGCTAATAGTAAGGCGTAAATCGGAATCTAAACTACCGCAGTCTTCAAGATGTATGCGGAAAATACTACTTTAGAACACCTGTCAAACAGGAGTTGAAATAAATAGAAAGGTGGAACAATTTGGACACAGGGCAGTTTGAATAAAAATCATAGATGGCCACAGGGTTAAGGTATCATGGACTGTAAAACGTAAATGTCTTAAATTGCCTTAAAACGCGAAAATAAATTAATAATCGAAATGGTAAAAATTACGCAAGGGAATAGTAAAAAATCTGACTTCGTCTTCCCTGACATTGGTTGTATGTTATTCTATTTGTTGTGTCTATTACAATTACCATTCACGGGTAATTTCTCAGAAAACATGCAAGTTGCAATAAAAAGCGTTAAAGTAACAATGCAGTAAAAACGTAGCAACCAATTCTTCTAAAATAATTTCGCACAAGGCGTAAAAAGGCAAGACCAACACTTACGTGCGAATTGGGTAAACATCGTTTCAAAAACAAAATAACTTTGGACTGAAATGCGGATTTTTTAAAGCAAATATTTCGTTTACGTTTTCAAGTTTTCATCCGTATTTAAAATTTATATGTGATATTAATAAATAACATCCTTTTTCCCTAATATAACTTAATGCAATTAATATGAAATGACGAACTGTAATATTACAAATAAATAAAATTAATTTAGGTAATCGTGCAATAGTATTGTTACATACTAATTGAGTAGTTTTCGAACGGGGGAAGAGGCTCATCTGTCAGAATCTGTACCAGTTGCTGGGACAAGCTAGTTAAAGAGGACTTGTAATTTTAACGATCGTGCAATCTCGTTTCATTAGGACCCCTCCTAAACCATAGTGACTATTGTTATGATTTCGAAAGATTATTTCGTCTTGTTTCTGTACCTTAGTCTCCCTTTCGCAATCTTATCCTTGTCTATCGTTCTTAAAAGTGAGAGAATCGTCAAACTGCGTAGTGCTTGTTACTTCCCTGTTTAAAGCCCAGTAAAATGAGGCAGTGAAGGACAGAGCGAGTGAGCGTAAGCATAAAAATCAGAATCAGAGAGCGACAAGGAGAATTTAGGAGTTAAAAGCGCAAGATGCGAAAAGTGCGGGAGTACGGAAAACAATTTTAACAAGCAGATACTGAGCGTTTCATTATAATATAGTTTCGGATTAAAGTTTAGTTTGTGCAAGTAAAAAAGAAACAAGCATTGCAAGCTCGAATAGTCACATATCACCCCTATAGGCTAAATACTTGTTAATACCAAACACCTCTTATTTGATTTCTAATATTACACTACTAGCAATGTTGCATATTTCCTGGCCTGTAGTATCATATATTAATAATTCCACAAAATCACAACATTACGGAAATATTTACAGCCCAGCATTGATCGACCGCAAAATTTCGCCAACTTTGCGTATTTACCACTATCTTGGATTGAGAAATGCCTGGAACGGCGTAAAAAAAGAAGAAAAAAAGAAAAGAAAAACCTCACAGTGATCCAAGATGGCGACGAATACGCAAAGCAAAAAAGAGCAATATTTTTCTAGCATTGCAATATATTTCTATCGGGTTACTTTTTCTTTGTACTCTAAAGTTTTGTCTCCCTTTTCCCCAGCTACTTTTCCCCCACAACCAAATTACCTCTCCTACCAGGAATCACGTCCGGATCTTCATCTTCACGCTCGCTTTTTTCTTTGTCCAGGACTGCAGCCATAGCTTTACTTCTGTTGTCGCTCCCATCTAAGCGATTTCTCCGCGTCACTGGGCGTCGTACCCGGGCGGCTAATACCACTCCGATGCAAATTATGAAGACGGTTACCGAGACACCAGCAGTGATGCCCAGAACGGAGGCAAATTCGTTCGACTCCATGACCACTACATGTACAACCGAAGCTGTCAGGTCGCAAACATACAAATGTTAGAAACAACACATTCTGGTAATTTGCGCATCTCTTCTTTTGCTTTCTGTCAAGAGCTACAAAGGAACGGGCGCCACTCTGGCCAGGCTAACGAACAAGAAGGTAAACTGCTAATTTTTGCTTAACTACGCGTAGGAGCATGGTGCATGCTTGAAGTTAGGACAGTCTTTTTCTGTTGCATCAACTCGAGAATTTTCTCCAAGTTCTGTGCTCAGTGCGAGAAAAGGAAATGATGTGATAATGGTGTAAAATGCAGAGTGAGGCTAAAGCCTTTTCAAAGTGTGCCGTTCAAACTTCGTAAAAGCTAATGAGAGCTAATTGCCCAGGCCTCGAATGGAGATGAGGCACAAAGAGAAACTTAAAACGTATGCTAAACGCTTTCTCCCTGGGGTCGATAGAAATGATTTTCCTGAACGCCTAAACTGTTACTGAAAAGCGGGAGGGGCAACTAAATAACCAGGCGTTGCAAAATTTAGTTCCCGGGGTGTTCAATGAAGCGTTGGGACGTGAATTGCACTTTTCTTCTTAAGGAGCCCAGCGGCGCCATTACCTGTCTGCTTCTCAGCTGCTTTAAGCGTGTACCCTTCGAGAGTAACTGCCGGGCTGCGGCCTTTGGCGTTTAAGGCGTACACGAAGAGCGCAATTTTCATGTCCGCTTCCAGATTGCTGAGACGGAACTGTGGATGAATGTTGGACGAATTGGACAATAATTTTCGGTTCACTAGGTTGAACGCTTCCAAGGCAAAACGCTGCGCCAGACCACCGTCAAAGCCTGCTTTACACGTCACTTCCAGGGTTTCAGAGGTCTGGTTAGTCACCGAACAATTGGACGGTGCATCTGGACGGCCTACACCAAAGAAGAACATGCTGTTTTATTCATGTTCTTTTTCTTTTCAAAAGGCATGTGGATTCGGTTTATTAATATTGTGAGAGAGAATTGAAATCATAAATTAATCACAACAAAATTTTTTTCGCTTCAATTCTGATTCGTTCAACACTTTGCAACTTCCCAAGAAAAATAGTAATAATTTAGACATACTATAGCCAAATTAGTATGTCATTCCGGGTAGAATTCCAAAGCCTTTTGCTAATTCCTTCTGATAATAATTTCGTAGAACACGCTTAAACTACTAGCAAAACTGTTACTCATCTATTGTAATTAAACACTTAGTAGTTTAAAAAAATTGAACTTAGCGTCACATTTTGCAAAAGGTAGAGAAGACGCAGGACAATTTCGGCAAGAATATTATCGGATGAAATGTGGATATCTAGGTGTAAAAAATACAAGCATTAATAATAAAGCGCAAGCTATCCGTGAGACGCTACATGAAGAATGAACAGGTTACACAAGAATAAAGAAATGTAGATCTATCAGCGCCGTTAGCCTCTCTACTTTCTTTTGTTATTATGTCTACCGAAACTTTTATGAAATTAGTTTCTAAGTGAAGCGTAAATTATAGAGTAGTGCATTGAAAGTTTAACCACCAATTCTTTAAGACAGTTCTACACCGAGGGACAAAAATCAAGAGCAAACGATGAGAAAAAGAATTGTTTTTGACACAAACGGAGTTAAAACCATTTTAATACTGATCAGGCTTACGTACGTTGGTGTCCATTTGGGATATTTTACGTCTACTCTAATAATACTATTAACAAATCAACAACCGAAATTGATATAATAAAATAGTTACTATTTCAACACATGATAATTTTTCGATCGACATTAAACAATAAATAGAATAATTCATCATACAATCATGTTGCATCATATATCATGCAATAATAATAACAAGTCTACTAACGAGCCCCACGTACAATCTGTCCGACCGGTATGATAATCTGGACAAACGAGCTTACAGTTTTAATGATCGTTCACTCTTTATGTTTCGTTTTACTCCTGGCATACAATAGTTCGCTGGATAGCCAGCACCAAGGTCGTATCTTGGGAAATTGACCCCTTCCCCCGACTTTTTTAAATAATGGCGAACGTAGGAGAATGCCCAAATATATATATATAAAAAAATTCTTACTAATTCCCTCTCTAAACCAAAATCCCGAGTATAGCCCTGGCCAGCACAGTCTTAATATAAAGAATATAACTTCGGGCTGTAACTTAGTTTGTCTACTAAGTGAAAACGAAAAAAAAAAGTTGCTAGTCCAAATTGTCCCATGTCTCCCCTAGCTCTGGTGCGGTGACCGGAAGGTTGTCCAATTCACGCGATGTCGTCATGTTTAGGGTCTATAGTGTACACAGCACTGATAACAATTTTTAAAGAGGCCCTTCGAAATTAGTGGTAATGAAAAGTTTTGCAAAGCGCGACCTTACGTTGTTAACAAACCTTCCCGAATTCTCGCAGCTGACGTGACTTGACAAGTGCACGTGTGATAGCTCACCAAAAACGCTAAATCGATAATGCCAATGACTGTCCTTGCGTTTTTTTGCGACGCTTTTTCTTTCGCTCCAGTTTTTATGCCTTTTATGTGAGGCGCAGAGTCTTCTCCTAAACCTAAAACTTACCTTAGCCATAACTCCATGCCGGAGCGGCTTACAATACTTCGTGAAATTCTCGACGTTTCTTTTCTCGCCTACGCTGTAATCCTAGAAGCATAAACGTATAACGGGAGAAAATACTCTCGCTTGGAAAGTAGTAAAACGCTTCAAAGTAAAGAAAAAAAAATTGAATCATAAAAATTGTCCCAATGTGCGGATTGTTTACTATAGAACGGCTTAATCCTGTTATACAAAAGTACTGACAGTACTGGACCTGTTCATATAACGAATAAGAACCTGAACCTTTCAACCAATGAGCAATTTGACGCTCCAAAGTAAATAACGTAAAGGCCGACAAAAATATTGGGCATACCTCCTTGGATGATGTAGAAAACGCAAGGTTCCGTTTGTTGTCCGATGGCATTATTGGCCCAACACAGCAAAGAACCATAATCGCGTTCGGCTTGTGGTGAATACGTCATAAAACTCGCATTTCCGTCCTAACAAAACAATTCCGATGTTGTTACTTTCTGGGGTACTCAACTTCTACGACCTATTTTCTCTCATATGTATTCAAATGAAGAAACGGCCAAATCGCCGTACTACCGACGGTGCCAATTCAATAGAGTAACAAAAGAAAAATGGCAGACTTATATTCTCAAAACTGCGTCTTTACCGAGAGCTTGAGCAATAAATTTTTTACAACTTTTCATTAGAAGTCCTGCCTACTCGGGCTGTAAAACTGGACTCGCCCCAGGGAGTCACTAACCAGGACATATAGTAAAAAAAGGGAAGAAAAAGAACGAAATAGTATAGTATTTCTTTCAAAGCCCGCATCTCTGTATACTGTGTTGGAACTGGAAACACGCAGTACCTGGTGGGTTTTAGTTGTTCTTAAATATTCTTGTATATTATTTGATAAGTCTGCCATGTGATAGATAATAATCCTACGTTTTTTCTTGCGTGTTCCTAACCTGACTCGAGAGCTATTCTGCAACAACAGATTACTCCACACAGCAAGCTCCTTGGCCCGTCGCGCTGACAGTAATTTAGCAGCTATACATTCAATTTCAATCGTAACTGTGTTGCTTTGCAGGTAAACAGCACGAAATTGATGCTCTTGACAAATAATATTACATTATGAGTAGAAAGAAGCAGAAAAAGTTGACTTGGCGATATCGAAGTTTGGAACTTTTGAAGAAATTTCGCGAGTTACAAAAAGATACAATAGAAATCTGACTTTTGTGCAGCAAAAACAGATAACGATTTTACTGTTAGAAGAATTCCAACATTTTTTTGTAAACGCAAATTTGTTTATTTGTAGCACACATTTGTGTTCGAGAAACACTTTATAATTCTTTTTATAGTGAAGTCGTTATTATTTTTTTGCTGCATCATGACTTACTGTAAATTCACACATTTTTGTACAATGTAATGGTGGAAGACAAATAGCATTTTTGCGCTTAAATGGTGAAACTGCACTTTGATTATTTAAATGGTACCATTACGAGATGAGCTCGTTAGACTCGTGAGCATAGGTTGGGATTCGAGACCAACACAGCGTAAACAGATATAGCCCGAAAATAAGTTGTCGCTTTGGTTCGTGTAAAAAGGGAGTTTCCATATAAGTTGACAGAATCGGAGTTTTTAATGTTCCCGAAAGGAGACATAATTTAATCGAAGTTTTTCAATATACAATATTGGCTGACAAACTAGTCGTTTTTAAAGGCCCATTCACACTGGTGGCATAAATCGCTATGCTGTTAGTTCACGACAACGGAGATGCTAAGTTGGATGAAAAGCCGTGGGTACAAAGACGTTTCAGTTTTACATTTGCTAATAAAAAAGGAGAAGAAAAAAAAGATGATTTCCACTACTAGTTTCTATCAAATTTCCTACAAGTAATTCCACTGTAATATTGGTAAGAAACTATGAAGTTAGTAGCTCAATAAGTAGCCTAAACCAATGAAAAATTTATTTGCATTTTGCATTATCCTCTTGTGATGGAGTAGGCTATACAGGTCCCATCCTCTTTAAGCACTCGGTGTGAATATTCAACCCGACTTCAGCTAAAAATTCATCGGCATACAAATAAAACATAAAATAAAAAGAACCTGTCGCCTAGTGTTTGTACGAAACTAAACAAAGCAAATTTATAATGAGTACTTCATGAATTCATAACTTGATCCTAACAAAGTTAGCAGCTCTACATCTTTTCCCCTAGAGTTTCAAGTATTTCTGTTGTGTGTTAAACTCCCACTGGTCCTTACCTCCACCTACTATTTGTTTGGCCAATTACTGTGCGAAGGTTGGGCTCTGATTCCAGAGAAAGATTGAACAACTCTTTCCGAAACATGCGTTAGGTATACCTGGGAATGTAAATGGCTGGGCAGATCAATGACTTCGGCAGTGGAGGCGTTGAAAGCCCAGCGAAATGAGACGGGATCTGGAACGGCGTCGGCTTCGCAGCGGACTCTCACTGAATCGTAACGAGCAACACCGTAAATGGTTTTCTGGCCTGGTCGGCATACCGGTTTGTCTGCAGAAAACCAAGAAACATGTAAAGGAAGTTAACCAACAAGAAAACAGTTTGGTCACGGCTGACAGACACAGAAAAAAAAATGAAAAAAAAGACAATAAAAAGGAATGGAAGCCTGAAACAAGGCTTAATTTTCTTTCAAAGAAAAGCTAACCCTTGTTACAAAGCAGCTTTGGGAGGCGTTGCATTTTCCTCTGTTCTTTGCTTTCTCGGCCTCTCTCTTTTTTTTTTTTTTTAAAAAAAAGAAATTCGCCTACTAATTTCCATATGCTAGACATCCCACGTAGTGACAAACGAATTTTTACTTCCATCTTTCGCAATGAGGAAAAAGTAGACCTTAGGTAGTAAAAGAAACATAGGGCGTAAGAAATTCACGTATCATTAGTACTTCTCTTGTTAACGGAATTGATAGGAGAGAAGGTGAACAAATGAAACTAAGGGCAAAGTAAACAAAAAGTACAAATTATGATAGATGTTTGGAGATTGTAAAAAAATCTGCGCATTATTAAGCAACAGAAGCTAATTGTGAAAGAAGTTACAAGGGAAAAGGCTCATGCGTAGTTGGAAGATATCAATAAAAATAAATCTGATTTCGCGGCTTTATACACAAGAACCGTTTAGGTTTGTTCTCATAATTAAACTTACTATATGTATAAAAAAATTGAACTACAATACCACATTTCGAATTTTCGATGTTTGAAGAATGTCTTCAAACCTTAACGTTGTGTCACACATTTAACGAGAAATGTATTAGGTAAATAAAGATAGTTTTGACAAAAACGAGTTTTCATGGTTCCAAAAATAACTGCACCTATAAACATAATTTTTGTCATAAAATGTTCCTACATGTATATCTGTTCATCAACACAATTATAGTAAAAATTCGACAAACCATTTCCCTTACGCAGAAACACACCTTAAAGGGCACTGGACACCAAAAACGCATATAGAGATTTTGATGGATTATTATTTTTTTATTTATTTTATTTTTCTAAAAAACCGACTTAGGCTTTCGCCTATTGCCGTTTATGATTTATTACAATACACATTCAGCTAGGAATGAAGAATTTTGTTTCGATTTTTTCTGACCAGCCGTTCTGGAAATATTTATTTACGAATTTTTGGCCTTTTCCCGCCCACGAGAAGCGTGACGTCACGTGCGTGAAAATTTGAATTTCAGATTTCTTATTTCCTAAATATCTTCGTTATTATTTCGCACCTGGGAAAAAGAAACATATATCTGGGAACTAGATTTTTTGCTCTATTTTATAAGACAAAGTTGTTTTTGGTGTCCATTGATCTTTAAAGCCTTTGCACGCCAACAATGTGTTCGAGGACTCGGACACAAGTAGCAACAGATGAGCACTTAGTTTTTAATAGTTTTCTTTGTTCTACCTAAATAAACACGTACAGCTTATTAGACAGCCAAGATAGCTGTCCATCTAGCGTTTTTATTCTCGGCATATAGAAGAGCTCTAAACAAAAAATGGAAAACAATTGATTGTTTCGAACGCCTTAAGTTTCGCTTCCTCCTGAGTAAGTTATTCACAGAACGGCACAGTTTAACAAACTGAAATGGGGCTACTTTAATATTATATACTTGGGCAAAAAGTAAAAAAGTATGCTACACAATACGCGAAATGTTACCCAGCACGTAAATACAGCCATCCCTCTAAATTTTTAAAGCACTGCTCTACAGCATAAACGCAGAATTATACTGCATTAATTACATTAAGCCTCCGAAATGCACTGCCGAAGTCCTTTCAGTACTAGTAATGTACGTAGGGAAATATGCTTAAGCACTGAAACGCTATAAAAATACACACCAATTATTCAGCTGCGTTAATCCTGCGTGCCTTCCACTTTCTGGATATATTTTATTTACCCGGCTATTGTTGCAACGTATGTTCCGTCGTTTTCTGAAAAAATATTTCGCTATAAAAATGGACGAAGGCGTTTTTACTACCCTGGCGGAGCACAGCCCAGTTTTATTGCGCTAGTTCAAAATACTTTTTTCCCAAGGGTGATACATTCCAAACATCGTTCGCTGTCAACACCAAATTAATCATCTTCCGTGTGTGTCTTTGCCTTTGTAAAATACACGTCCTGCCAATTTCGATAAAACGCAGAAATTCTATGTTGCTTTTATGTTAAGAAGGCACACGCTCATCAGCTACAAGTGTTAGCCTTGGTTAGAATTCCATTCCGAGTGAATAATCCAGTTATTGACGTCCTAGGCCTTGGCGACTTTCGCAGTTGAGCTCACGTTCTTTGGGTTTCCTCCGGAAAAGATCATGAAAAACTAAAAGATCCTTATCCACATAAAAAGGACAAAATAATGGTACAAAGTATTTGTCGACGAATGAGTAGGACGTTAACGCTGTTTATAGAGTAGGCCTATGCAAATAAACTTGTAATAAACGGGCAACTAAAATGAATTAAGGACGACAAAACGAAAGAAGAAATAAACAAAAACGTGGAAGGGTATTCTAGAAACTCCGGGGCATGTTATAACATGCTTCTCGGCGACAAGAGAGCTGCTCTGCGTCACGTCTTCTTATATATTTTTCTCGTAGACAAAAAAAGAAACTGATTACTTGAACAGCTCGGGTCTTCGAATGGAGCAAAAATAAGGACGGGGTGTCGAGAATGAAATGAAGACAGATGAAAAAAAAAGTTATTTGAGCCTTCTAGCGAGCTCTCTTTAACTTAATTGAAGACAGCTATTATTTCTATGATAATTTACGCAACTCTCTTGTCATCCGATAGATAATAAACTTATTTCCGTCAGTAACACGAACCCCGTTTGTCGAAACCCGACCGTTGGCTTTTCTTGTACATTATCGACATTCGAACAAGATCCGTAAGCTTTGTAAGCGCCTTATTTCTCGAATTCTCGCGTAAGTATACAGCAATGTTCCTATTTCATGTAAGAATCTTATGGTAAGTTTCTTTTAAAGAGAAATTTAGATGTGTATGCTAAATGAAGTTAAAAAGCCTTACAATTTGACAAACTTGCTAAAAGCTATGCACATGAACTTCAATTTCAGGCAATTTTTCTGTATAGTATGTCAGAAATCCTATTTCTTCGATAAACGGCTTCGCAAACCGCTTGCTACGTTCTGATGGACTATAGAGCGCACGGATAGCTAGCTCCACTTATGATAGCGATCGAATTACCCGAACAAACAGTCCACAGCGTGATGGCTGGAGTGAAATCTTCGCCAATTCGGAGACTGACTGTTTTATATCCCTGCAATGCATACTACGCTGATGAATTTGTTTTCTAAAAGTTCCGAGTTAGCTTCTTACTCAACTTGTTTACTACGTGCAAGTCTGGGTTGAAAACTTGGGACGATGTAAATGCTACACAGGGTATTAAACATGCCCGTTTTTGCGAAGATATCACTAGGAAGTGCAAAACATTCTCTTTAGGAAAGCTGTCTTCTTCAACTCTTTTATCTTCGTTCAACTTAAAAGCCGAATGCTTCTTTTGCACATTTCCTATCGACTTCTCCGTCTCACATCACTAGCGAACTTCTCGAGAAACTTCCAGATTTCTTTCGAAATTCGCCAATGGAATCTACCATGAGAGCTAACGTAATGTAGCTCATATGAGTTGAAAGTAAGCCGGGAGACGGCACTCGCAAAATCAATAATAAAGAAAAGGCTAGAAAAAATAATTAAGAATATGATAAGATAATAGTTATAAGTTATTTGTTATAAATATAAGCATAGTAATAATTTAACAGTTATAAGAATATTTATAAGTTAATAGTTATAAATTATTAGTTATAAATATAAGCATAGTAATGAGTTAATAGTTATAAGTTAATATCGTACAAGTCCTACTTAATTGATATCACTTGACTTAAACGCGACTTGGGTAATACTGAAACACCAACGTTTTCGTGTTTTTGTCACCGTGGTCACAAAAATATACTGTAAGTATGATTAAATTCTACACCCACACCATTTCCAGAGGTGGTAACGAGCTCTACTCACAACGTGTTAAGTAATTCAGAAAATTCTAAATTGAGACAAAAAATTACAAAAAGAAATACAACCCCACAATGGAATAAAAAGTAACAATAGAGAAAAAAGTTAATAAACTAAAACGGAAAGGTGAAAAATGTACGACGCAACGGTCAAGTGAGGCTGGAGCAAGTAGCCCTTAACTGTCTAAGCAACTAATAACCAGTTAAAAGTTTAAATCAGTTACCCAGTTTAATTAGCTCAAAACCTGTGTAACTAATTTTAACGGACAAACATGTTGTCAAGCTTCCGTTCTCTCCACTACATGCATATGTCAGTCTGGCTTTAAAACCTCGTTTTGATTAATGTTACCGTGGCTTCTGTCACAACGGCCAACAAAAACGGCCTTAATTAATAATAGGTCTATACACAAAAACTGTAAAGGTACTTTGTCTTACGCATAATCTGCAGGAAGACAGTATTACTGACTCCAGTGCCTTCCGTGTTGGACGCTTGACAGGCGTAATGCCCGGCTTGATGTCTCTGAATTCCACGCATGACGAGGCTCTGATTGATGGGAATCACATTGGCACTGACGTTATGGCGGACAATCTGACCCTAGTTGGAAAAAAGAATGAGAGTGAGAGCAATACTCAACAGCGACATGAACATCACTTGAATAACATTCAAAGTTAAATTCGTATTCTCGACACCCTGATGTAAACTACATTCAAATCTCCATTTCAATTACTAAAAAGTAAAACCCCACCTATCACTCTCTGCCGTTGTTATTGTACATTTAATAAATTATGCTACTCCATCCGTAATCACGGATCGGAATAATGGCAGTTTGAGCTTTACCCACTTTTAATAAAATAAAAAATAAAATAAAAATATAGTGAACATGGAATAATTAATTAAGGAAATAATTAAGGATCAGTTCTAGTGCTAGGATCAGTCAGGCTCTTGGCTTGGGTCCCATCAATCCTAAATGTAAGGAAATGTTACTTTAACCCAAGCTTCCCGGTGTTTCCTGCTCGCCGAACACTACGTGGCGTTATGAAAGAGTTATCAGGTTATGAAAGAGTCACCAAGCGCCTTTTGTATGATTAATTAAATGTCGTACACTGGCTGTGTTCCTTTGCCTCTAGGAGAAGTCAACATACCTCATGGGTCCAGACGACACGGTGCGGAGGAGGATTGGACTTGACTTGACACTCGAAATATACGTGGTCGCCTTCTTCGATGTCATGGGGGTTCAGGTTGCGACCCAATTCCAATTCTGCAGTGGGAGGAACTAGGAATAGACATTGGAACATCATTAATACGGGGTCAAAAGTTCAGCACTGCCCACTCGGCATTTTATAGAGAAGGCTTGAGTATCACTAATCTGGCCGAAATAGGACCCATGGCTGGCCAGATTGCTGAAAATAGCGGGCGAGCGGGATCTCTGGTTACACAGAACAATATACTAAAAAATGAATTTTAGTATTGCTCATGCGTTGCTACTTTTAGGCAAAAAACAAGAGGCTGGTTTCTAGGAGTGGTATGTGGACAACGGAATCAGTAATCTTCTGGTAAGGATGGCCAAATTTCGTAAGCTACAGCTCCAATACATAAATAAATATAAATAAGTAAAAATCCTACAACACACATATTACGACTACAACATTTTGTTGTCCAGTTTTGTTTGTCTGTGGAAGTGATACCCCTCAAATGTACGAACAATTAACGAAACAATAGGCACGAGCCCACGTCGGGAATGAATGAAAAAATTAGCAATTACTATATAGAATAGAGGAACTAAATAACAAATAAATTAACTAAAAAATAGAACACAATACTACACAAACAATTCAATAACTAAAAAGAACTCGGAAAATAAATGAAACTAACGTAATTTTTCTTTCATAAACTTCCATTCCCTGTTCTGTACTGGCAAACTTAATTGCACGTAATGAAAGTACAGATAAAATATTAATACTAGACAAGGTAATAGACATAAGTCTACGTTTTTTTTCGAAAAAAATGAACTAAAATAACATAACAGTCAGGCTCAACTCCTCGAGATTTTAGATTCCTAGCGCAATTTTTATGACAAAAAATAAACCTAGTAATGAGACTAGTATAGGCGAATTTCAGGCTAGTTTAATCTAAGCTTAATTAGGCATACCCTAAGCGTCAAATAACGGATCACTACCTGCCGCGTAAGGCGTAGTGCTGGACCGGCGAAAACCCTGTTTTAAGCCGTGTACGACTAGCAATGAGCTACTAATTCAATGCACAGTTGTGGGTTGACAGGATGATCCTCTTGTATAGCTTCATTAACTCCATTTTCTAGTTAGCAAGTTAACAGTTCCAATCTTATAGTTCGGCGTTGCTAAGACTGAGGAAGTATTCTCTTTTGAGATTCTCCGCCATTGTCAGCGCTGGAAGCGGACAGAATTGTCCTTCGTGGATCGATATGGAACAAGCAAAAGCAATGCTTTGTGAGAAAAAATAATACTAATAATTCTTTTTTAAAAAGGGCTACGATTTAAGGGTTACGTAATGATGCTTTATTTTTTCTCCATTTTAAAATGCGCATGCCAATGCTGCGATTCTCCTTTCGCAAAATGGAAAGCAACGTCGAAGAAAGCGCACGCAGACAAATGACTGTTGTCCAACATATTAAGAAAATAAAAAGCTGTACAAGAATCTCGGTACGTTACCTTGTTCCTGTAAGAGTTTAATTTTCGTAACAGCGTAAGAACTCGAGATCCATCAATGTTTGCGCATATCGAGTAAGCCTATCTCGTTTCTACAGGCATTGTGTTTTGTTAGTCAACGACTGACATCGTGTCGCACGTGGCAACACAAATAAGCTATTATGGGAAGAAAGGCGTTTACTATTTTTGGCGGCCATTCATCTTGCCAGTCGTAAAGTTTCCAAGCCCCATCGATATGCAGAAAACCTGAGCTACTTTGAAATGACCTCCAATATTCATAGAGCAAGTCATTTGTTTCCATAGGAGACGACGTTATGTGGCATAATGATGGTGAGATTTTCGTGACGAATAAGAGAGCATATGGCCTTGTGATCTTTCTTGATAAGTGGCATTATTCCTTCTGACGGAATCACATGCTTGGTGAACCTGATCCAGTGCAGCTAAGAAATGACGTACGTTCGTTGTAGTTACACCCATAAACAGGAGATCTCGAAAGAAATGGCGAGAGCTTTGTTTGAAAATAAACACGTGCAAGTCCTACCCAACAGTTTTAGTTTCCCTTCATTCCTTATGATCATCGCAATGGCCCATAATAACACCCACGTTTCTTCACATCTTCGTCAAAGAAATAAACATAAATAAATACAAAAATAAATAAAACAGGAAAATAATAAAAAAACGAAAAGTAAAGAAGTACATTCTGCTAAATGAGTGATACTCTTATTTTGAGCTTAATTAAGGAAGAGTACATCATATCAGTGATATCCATTGCAATTAAATTGTAGGCTTCACGTGTCTCCGCAAAACAGATACTGTCCTTAGATCCAAGCGTATTTAACACTACCATCTTCAGCATTAGTCTAACTAACCACCGAGAAAGAAAAATTAACTAGAAAACGTATATTCCCGATTTATCAATAATTGTAAAAAATTTCAACTGTATTTCTGCCTACAGTATATGTACTGTACTGTACAGTACAAGGTGCAGTAGGCTAGAATAGTCTGTACAGTATTCGACAGTCTGGAATTTCGCTCTATTCAGTAATTATTCCGCTAAATTATTCCTAAAAGCATTCCACGTGTGAACAAGTTTGCTAACCCATTCTCCATTTCTAATTCGGTATGAAACAAGTTCTAAGTGCTAGTTTGAATGAAACTTACAAAGAACGTTGAGCTGTTTCCGGGTCTCCAGCACGCTGGTATTCATGAAGGGATTGGTCGCGCTGCAAGTCACCACTGCTCCATGGTCCTTAGCGGTGGGCGTTATCCTAACGATGCTCGTCGTTATGTTCCCATCCAAACTGGACTGCTACAAACACACAAAAGATGTGAACGCAGATAATTACTACACAGGGCACCCCCCCCCTCCCCGTGCATCCAATACTGGACATATTTATGAACACACTCTTATCGACATGATTGTCTTTCCCCACCACCTTCACCGCATGCCATTTTTCAACTCATTCTCCATTTGCTCCCCACCAACAGCCTAGAACAATTTTACTTATTTGCTTATAATCTTAGAATTAGATTGTCACCCTTAGTTTCTCTTTACGTGCGTCTCTTCTAATGTGTACCTTGTTTCGTGATAGAATCAATAGACGAAACCAAACCAAACGAAGGTTCTGGGGAATCGAACCACCGCTCCTGTTTCACCGAAGCCCCCCGGTACGTACCGTAGACACCAATTTACGGTACTTATCTTTCGCCGAGATCCTAGTAACGAAGGGAAAAATAGAACTCCTCGCCACCCAAACAACACAAGCTTTTCTATAGCGCTAAGAAGTCTGGTTGCATCGCTGACAATAGGTATGTGTACGTTCTGCTGGCCGATAGACCTGCAAAACGAAACCCAACCACCCCCAAAACAACTAGACAAGTCGTAAAAGACGGATTCATTTTTAAAAAGCAGCCCAACAAAGCCCACAGACGAAAAAGAAAGGGCACAGAGAATATATATAAAAAAGGTAGTAAACCTTGCCCTTCTGTTATCTTATTACTCTTATCTATTTCACATCAGGGCAGGAAATTTAGGGAAGCTCAAAGGCTGTCTACCATGCTACCATGCACACAGAGAAAGCTCTTGATGACATTCCGCGGACATAAAGCAAGGTAAAGAAAGAGGGCTCGTGGGGCGAAATTTGCCTACTCGACCGCTGTTTGGGTGTCGAAATGTCGCGAAAGAGAAGCTGCTTCCGGCGCGGTTTGGAAAACCAAAAAAGGGTGCAAATTTGTTCCAGGCACTTACATAATCAGTTTCCTCACAGGAGGGGGAAAAACATACATAATATGCTGGCAAAAACGTCAATACAAGCAACGCGAGTTCTACGCTAGAGATGCGTCCTACGTGCGTCCTAGTGTAAGGTGACAGCCATAAAAGACACGATTTACGTTACAATTAGTTCCTCGCTCTTTGCCGGGGTTACGAGCCGCTTTAATCGAGGTCGCGGAAAATAGCTCACATTGCAAGAATAAAGAATAAATGAACAGCAAAATTCGCTTTTTAAAGAATGTTTGAGCTTCATGTGTCGCTGTCTTCTTCGTTGGGCCAATGACTGTGGTCATCAGATGTACGCTTTCGCCTTGTCTTCCCAAATAATTTTGCGTATTACGTAATTACAACAGAAGAACTCGTATCTGTAAAGGTAAAGGAACCTTTAAGGCCACTGTATACCGACTTGCCTTATGGACAAATAACATGGGAAACCTCGTGATTCATTTTGCGTTTGCTGCTAAGCAATTTGACAAAATTTCCTGACAGTAATGTTTTGAATAATAATATCTGGAATCTGACTTCGTTATATTTTCGAAAATGTTGACAGTTAATTTGTAATCGCTCGAGAAAGAAATGGTTCACAAGA
This sequence comes from Triops cancriformis, assembly GCA_020615345.1. Classification (NCBI taxonomy): domain Eukaryota; kingdom Metazoa; phylum Arthropoda; class Branchiopoda; order Notostraca; family Triopsidae; genus Triops; species Triops cancriformis. The sequence goes on along the minus strand of JAHZNP010000069.1, from coordinate 22,665 downwards.
TTTACGAAATTTTAGCTTCCAAATTGTGCTGCCACCCTCGCAACACGTGAAACTTAGGAAATATTCTTGCACAGAAAACTTTTAATTATTAGTACGGAGAATCTGACATAATTTCAGATCTTGTTACCCAAAACTTTACCGTCGGAAAATGTTTTAAAATAACTTAGCAGTAAACGCAGAGTCATTCAAAAGGTTCCCCGTGTATTTGTCCATAAGGCAAGTCGGTATAGTGGCCTTAAGGAATGTACCGTAAGTTGGATAAACGAAAAATCGAAAGCGTATGTAAAAATTGCGGTTACTAGTTGCAGGTAAGACAAAAATATGTTTGTTGTACAGTCTCGTGAAAAAAAATAAACATAAAAACGACCCAAAGTGTCCTATACCTAATGGCCCGGCAGCTGCGCGAGCGCTATTCCTCTTTGGCGTCTTTAGCGTCATCCGAACGTTTGTGAAAACACAACAAGTTTTCCTCCCAGTGGCGTGGGACATTAGCAATAGGATGGTTTGTTTGGTTCGTTTTTTGACGAGTACTATACATGTGTGTTTTATATGTATTGAAAATGTATTTATTCAGTCAAATTTCAGTATAATATCACTCCGGAAGAGGTGATAGGAAAGGCTAGACAAACTGTACTGTACGTTGTCTTTAAGTATTGCGCGCTTTGTTTGTGTATTCTAGAATGACGAACGTAATGGACTCATTTTTTTTTGGAAGAACGGCCGGTTAAATGGGTGACTGGTTTACGAGAGACTCGTTGTTTCTCTGGAGACTTTGTTGTGCTCAAGCATACGCAAAAACGTAACTATTTCTAGGTTTTCGTTTCCCGAGTTACGAGGAAAGTGAGGGTTAGTGTGCTATGGAAAACTCTAACAATGCATTGAAAGGAATTTTTAAACTTGCGGTCGAACGCCATATAGAAAAGAACATGTGCCTTGTTTTTGCTAACGAAATTTCAGTAATGACAAACAATACATTTTACATGAGCGTATAAAAAGGAAGGATGGGACAGTGTGGACACTTTTCTGTAGTTTATTTTTCACTTCACGTGGAGACAAAATTGTAGCCTAAAACTTTACTCATTAGATGGCCTGGTGTCCTGGCTATCAAATGAGGTATTGTACGCTTGAAAAACAGAAACAATAATACCAAACACCCATGAAAACTGGAAGCTCCTCTGACTGTCCAAAACAAGGATACCGCGGATACACTTTGGACTTGGGTGTAGTGCGATTTGTCCGTGTGTTTTGCCATAAGAAAACTAATCGGTAGCCTTTTTTAAAAATACATAATAGACTTGAAATATCTAAACGAAAACTTAACAGTTATACTCCTTTTCGATATAGGAATCATCCTAGCTCAAGTCAGTGCAAGGAAACTCACGATTTCGTAAAAATGATTATTCACAACAAGAAAAGGCAATGCAAATGGCTGAGTCCAAATCGTACTAAATCATCCCTTTGGAGTTTAAAATCTCGTACAAAAAAAGGACACCGATTTTAGAACAAAGCTTTGGAGGAGTTATTCTCTAGCTTGTCAGCTACATAAAAGTAATTTTTATTTTACTTTTAGATACACATTATGAGTGCTACAACGAAATAATCAGGACCCGTTTCTTACAAAAAGTGCCAAAAATTCAGTTTTTATTTATTTTCTCAAAAACGGTTCTATATTTTTCGACGAAAATTTCCTCATGAAAGCTGCGTCGTATTCACTAAATGTACAATTTTTTTCAGATCCAAACATGTCGTAGTTCATTAGTAATGATTTTTGTACGGTTTGTCCCACGTGTAAACTGTCCCATCCCTCCTCTACATTAATTCGTGAATTGGCTGGAATTGGCTACCAAATATTACTTAACTACGTATTTCGTGAATGATTTGTACAATAAATAACCATATGGCTACACTTCTCAATTTTGCTAAATGAAAAAATAATATTAAATCGATTTTATACAGATTGCGATACATCTGAGATAAATATTCTGAATTTGAAGTAAGATACTATATTAATTAACAAACTATGTGCACACTTACCCCTATAAACTAATTTAAGTAGACTAGTCTTAACTCAACGTTCTAAAATTAGTGCAACAGCGGTTGGTTACGTGCTGCTCTGAGTCGTATCAATTAAAACGGCGGGTACATGCGCCATCTAGGCCCAAGGGTGTCGACGTTCAATTTGGGGCAAAATGGCGGAAATAGACAATCCGTTTATGTAATTTTAGCCCACCTGGGGACTCACCACCCTTTGCACTAAAGTGCACAGTAATGTGACATTAAGAACTTCGAGGTTACTAATACGAATTTCGGACAAACACTTTACTCTTTAGAACTGCTACAACAAAAGTGAACAAAACAAAAGTTCGAGCATTCATGGCGGCTGACTCAAGTGGCTCTTTGGCGTACCTTACTTTGACCTATTGCCAATCATTATAAATGGCGGAAAGGCCTGCTCGGTTGTCAAAAAGGAAGTGCCATCTTACGGGTTATTGCTAAGTTCTGACTCCATGTAAGTACTTTTTCTTCTCTTAGTATCAGCGTTCTGGATCTTTATGCTTATCGGATCTTATACCAATACCGTCATTTACGTCTATCCAATCCGATAAATATCCGATGATTAAATTCAACTGTAAAAAATATCGGTATAAACCTTCCATATAAGCAACTATATAGATTTGCGAAGGCAAACTAATCAATAGCTTCGATTACGATAGCAATTTGTAACTTGAACAGCCAATCAAAAAGCTGATTGGATCGGAGTTTTTCCAGGAAAACTCGATCCGATCCTACCAAATATCGAGGTACCGTCGAACGGATCGAACGATTTGATCCGATCGGTTCTTCTTCGAAAGTTCCGCAACACTGGTGGGTACGTTATGGACCGATTGTCCAAATACCGCCTCAGAGTAAATTGAAGGTCGCCATCTTGGATGCAGATGTTTTAGTGTGACAAAGGAGATACGCTGTAATAGCGGGAAAAGAGGCAATCTGGGATTCCAAGATGGCGACGTACAATTCACCACGATGGCGGTACTGGACAACAATCCTATGATCCATAAAACAAACCCAATTATCCAACAACATAATGAATAATAAACAGTCGTAAAAGCAGGCTTACTCGGTCTTTAGCTGGCAAACGCGTGTCGTGCAAATTCCAGGTCATGACAGCCGCGGGTCGGGAGCCCACGGACACACATTCCAGGTCATATCTCTTCCCTGCAGATAAGGCTTTGTCCGCACCATTGATGGATACCATCAGGGGTCGCACTAGATAACACGCAGATCGAATTTTCTTTTGAAAAATTCAAACACAAGTTGGGTTTATTAATCATTTCTATGGCGTTCCGTCTCGCCAAGTAGGTGAGCCTGCACTATAAGCTTTCCTATTAAGTTGACTACCCCTTATATAATTCCACTCAATGAAGAAAATCGAACTTTTTCTCTAAAGAAAGAAAAAAAATCTGATAAACGAGCTTAGGATAGGAACCGGAAATAAACGCATTAGTCATGGAATAGCTAGCACATGTGTGTGATCGCATGCTGAAAGTATTAAACTACCAATGTTTTCTCCATTTCTCTGATATTTGTCCTTCTGATGTGCTTGCCGTGAAAGACGGTTTTTTTTCTCCCTTTTCCTGTGCGACTTTTAACAACAACAAACAAACCTAACGCGAAGGAAAGGGGGGAAAATGTCTCCTAATACAAAAAGGAAAAAAGTATCTCAATGCCGAGATTTCGTTTCAGAAAAATAGTTATTTAACCAAAGAGCTGGCTGTATGAGTGTTTCATAGAAGACTATACCTATAGAGAAATGCAAAACACAAGAAAAAACATTGAGAGGCAAATTGAATCATGGCTGTGCTGGGAAGAATTCTTCGGCCGGGTGTTGTTTGTACGTCGACAGTTCTGAGGTTATGGTTGGAGAGTAAAAAGGTGCTGTTAGGTTTATCGTGGGTCATTATGCAAAGATGAGAGAAAATTTCCAGAAAAATACTGCACAAGGAAATCACGGGAAGAGTGCAGCTTCTCCAAATCTCATAAGGGTTGTTTGATGGATACAAATCCCAGGGTTTTATACTACACCCCCAAAGGGAAAAAAATGTGCATAGAAAAAGTTGTTTCATTTCACTCAGGGCAAGAGAAAAATTCCACAAAAGCGCAAGAGCTTTAACGGCGATTAAAGCAAACCATTAATTCTAAACAATTGGAAAGTTTGTTACAAACGGATATCTCGCAATTAATCGTCTTATCTGCCACACTGAATGGGAAAGAAATCGCTTTAAACACATTTAAAAAAAATCGTTTTGAAAGCTTCAAGTTGGCGGCCGCACTTCTCATTTCCTTTCAAGCTTTCATACCCTCCCTAACGGAAATTTATATAAGTTAGTGCCAGCGTGGAAGCAAGAGCTAAAGGGGAACTTCATAACTCCTTTCACACCCGAGCTGCTATTCATCATCGGATTTCCATTCCCCATTAGTATAAAACTCGAATGATGATCAATGGTGAAATTTGCTGTAAAAACTAAACCAGCTGCTGTCTTTGCTCCCGTTGGAGGTTATGCCATTCTGTCGGGGCTCTGGTATACATTCTCAGAGGCATGAAGCACCATAATAGCACCCAGAGAACTCCCAACGCTGCCGATCGATGAAAAGATTTTTCACATCCCGAGGTATTTTTCCGGGGGGCATGACACATCACGAAAAAAATGATCATTATAAATATTGTTCTTAGGTTTCGAGTGGCGAAGGGAGAAATTCAAAGACTTTCTACCCTCGTGCTTTCAATGTTTACGAGCTGGAATTAACCATAAGACTCTATGTTGGACAGCAACCTTATGGGTAAAAATAAATAAACAGAAATAATAACAAATAAAATAAAATAGTAAATAAATAAAAAAACTAGCCAAACCCTTTGTTTCATTACTACGTATTGAGCAACGGGGCTCGGTTAACTGCATTCTACGGTCTACATAACTATGGTTGCGGTCACACTGAGCGGGAATTACAACCCTAGTAATTATAATCAAGGCAACTGGTATCAAGGGGATAATTTCTGGGGAATAAAAACACAGGAATTGCTAAATAACTACCTGGGTATTTTTTGTATGACCTTCCGCAGTAAAAACCAATGGGGATTGGGTCAAATCACCAAGGTAATTCGGGCAGTACGAGCGAACTGTAAGATATGTTATGCGTAACGTACAATTCGGCATGTTTTTGTTAAGTAATAATACAACAAAGTAACAATAATAATAATAACAACGATATTAATAAGAAACACGGAAAGAAATTAAAAATAAACAAAAAATACAAATAAATCAATAAAAATGCAAGTTTCAGGATAAGCAACAGTAGGTAATACATAACTAGTACAACGATTTGTCTAGGAAATATAGCAAAAGCTTAATAAAAAACATCTTTAATCGCGATTTAAGCGCTCTCACGTGTTTCTCTTTTGTTTACGAGCGTGAGCAAAGCTCCTGGCTTATTTCCACCGAAACTTCTCTGGTTATTTTACATAAACAATGCACATTTCTATAAAGGAAATATTCGGCTTTCCTCCGAATACAAATTAGAACAATACAAAGAGCAGCTCAATTTTACGCTTTAGTTGCTTACTGTCCTCTATACTGTCTGCATCATAGTCAACAGTTTGTGTACCCTTCGTGTTATTTTTATTAATTTACACTGCTTTCGAATGACGAAATAGGACAACGGAAACGGAACGTGTTTATTGCTTGAACAAAACCAACAGCGTTGAAACGTATTAGTAATAAGAGTGCAAGTAACTCGGAAATGTAGTGAATGACTCGGAAATGTCAGAAAAAGCACAGGAAACGTCAAAACAAAAAATAACGTAAACGCAAGCAAATAACCTTGTCGCTTTTTTAAATAAAATTATGTTAAATCTATATACAACATATATCTACATATCTATATACAACATAAATAAATATCTATATATAATACAAAAATTAACTCACAACGCTTAATTGCAACTATATGCGCCATTTAAAAATATCCGGTTTTCCTTTATCCGGCATACGACCCATTTCCTTACAGGCCAGATAAGGGTGCTTCTACAGTGCTATGTTTAAAATTTGTTATTTCCATCAGACAAACAACCGTTACAAATGCTAACAATACAATTTTTATGGTAAAAGCCTTTACCGCCCGTCCTATTGAAATTGTGTAATGTCATCCAGAGCCATTTTCAGAAATATCGTCAATACAATACGGCAAATATTGTAATGTTTGCTTGCTATTGCTGTTGAAGACATTTCTGAAAATTGGATCGACACGAAACTGTCTGGTTAGTATAAGACTGCCTGGAAGTTCTCTTGGCTGAAAAGGCTTTATTGACATTCAAATTATGGAAGCGCCGAGAAAACGTCAGATGCATTTACAACCGGAGAACGAGAGACAGAAGAAATAGGCCTAGCATGCAGTATAGAGCGAGTACCGTCGTGTGAGGCTGGTTATAACGTGGTTCAAGAAAGATTAGGTTTATGAACCCTCAAAGTTTTTTTTTTCCCAGTGAAGTCGATCTCATTTTGGATGAGTTTCTCTCCCCTATGTCGAATAAGTTAACGAAGTCAGAAGGACCAAGCGTCAGCCGGGCCAAAAAGCGTCTGTCAAGTAAGACGTCAGGAAACAGCCGTTCGGACTTACAAAGTAACTTCCAATATTACAAAAAGGCTACGGGTGCGTTCCAAGTCGAATGCCATGGTTTGAAAATCACTTTAATTAGCGTGCGCTTTCTTCGTCCCGAATTAATGGCTGAACTAGCCAGTGTTCATTCTATTAAGGCTTGTACTGCCACGAGCAATAAAACCTTTAACTTGCCAACTCGCAAAGGTCTAATTAAGACTGCTGCGGCTGATTTACCTTCGTTAAGGGTGAAAGGAGTCAATCCAGCAGATTTAGAGCATCTAAATTATGCTTACAAAACAGTACTCTCCTTAAATAGGCTTTCAAATTCCCCCGTCATTTACACAGCTAGACGTATACTTCGTTCGCGTCCCTTCAACTCCTACTGAAGGTAAATTAGTCTCGGAATGCTTCAATGAACCACTTCGAAGTAGACAAGAACAGTTCTTTTTTTGGGCCCGTATCAGTGCACAAGTGCTCCAGGTACGCACACATACACACCAAGAAACTATAGGGGACATAAAAGTTACCTTTTTTTCACTTCTTACGTGTCTGTCTGATTCACACAACATGCAGGCGTTCCCCCTTCACGGCTTAAGCCTGAAAAATCATACAGCAGCATGCGAAGTGGCACCACTTACAGTTATAACCCACATTAACCCAAGTAACCGGAAAGTCAGTCATTAGAACACGGCGTGTCAAACCACATTACGTTATTTGTAACGACATTCTCTACCATATCAGGTAATAATATCAATCAAAGTTACAAGTACAATAGTTCTTGATATTACATGGTAATGAGCTTATTTTTCTGTGCAGAGTAGACAAATCGAAATTTGGTAACCCAGACGCAATACAGCACGGAATGAGATTTCTTCACATAAGAAAAAAATCAACCAAGAAGACACTTCTGGGACACAAGTCGTCCATGTGCTATATATTTGCTCCAAGTTTTTTGAAGATTTGCCGTACAGTGATCCCCCCATTTACGCGGTCTCGTTTTACAAGATTTCACTTTTACGCGGTTTCAAATTTGGTCAAATTTAGTTCATAATTCGCCACTGGATGTCACTTTACCTAATTTTACACAAAAATCTACTGTTGCGCAGCAACGGACTGGGGCATTAAGCGCAAGAGCTGTGCATAGTAAATTACGTAAATTTTGAGTTTAATTCCAACATAGCTGATACCATCAAAAACTTAAAAAATAATTGAATGATCTAAAGAACTCAACCATGAACGCTGAATGGAGAAAGATTTGGCTAGTTTTGTTTTAAGCTTAACAAGCGATTGTAGTTCACTGAAAACTAGACTATTAATGACGACGTTGCAGAGATAGTAGCACTAGGAGAGGAATTCGGAGGTGAAGGGTTAATTGTTGCAAATGCTGATGTCATCGAAGATCTCCTGAAAGCATATGATGATGGATTGACCACGAGCGAACTCATTTAGTTAAATCAAGAAGGGCACAAAGAAGAGAAGAGCAAAAAATAAATAAAACAGAAGGCCCTTTCCTGTTCACTACCCAGAATATTAGAGCTTCTATTCCACAAATAGAAAGCCGAAGACGTTAATACATCGATGACTCGACGTAATACGTCTTTAAAAAAAAAGAGCTTCTATTCCAATGGTTCAGGTAGCCATTGATTTTATCAAAAGTGTAGACCCTGATGGCGAAAAAATCGGTCCAGTCGGCAATATCTTGAAATCTCCTATGTACCATGCGAGCTAATGGCGATGAAAAGACAACGAATAAGCAGGCAACAGACGAGTGAGAAATGTTTTCAGCGATTAAGGCGGGTTTCAGAAGTTTAATCTGTTGACTAGCAGCGCAATCAAGGTGGCGATCATGGTGACTGTAAACTTTATAAGCTAAGAGTTCCTAATGCTTGTGATTATTTTATACATTCGGAAATAAGTAACAGTTACTTTAAAAACACATTTTTATCGCTTAAATCGTTTTATACATAAAAAATTTTAAAAAATAGATTTTTTTTAGATTTCGATAAGAGTAAAGTTTTTTGAACATGAAACGCATCCCTATCTTTCCTATGTCTAACATGGTTCACTGTACGCGGTTTCTGTTTACGCGGCATTTCTGTGGAACCGATCTACCGCGTAAATGGGGGGATCACTGTACTCTGTTCTTTTTCCCGGTTTTGTTCGCAGCTACGACTTGGAAGACGGACTTTTATTTTATTTTTGAAATACGCAACAAAAAAGAGCGTTTTATTTACTTGCAAGTTCTAGTTGGTGGCTTCACAATTAAAAGATAAAGCTAGGAAAGCGGCGCAAAAAGCCGTTTCATTTCAAGAGCATAACCATTCTGTGGCATTTTCCTGAGTGGAACGAATCAAAGTTGCTGACGAGCCTTAGAAAGAGCTTTAGAAGCTTCCACTTGTCTAGTTTCCAATGCTTGGAAAATTAGCTTGCGAGCTTTCCCTCCGCCGATACGCTCGTGCGATAGCGACAGACTTTCCGGTAGTTCTCGGGCCGCTGGGCACGTGGCATTCCTTCGGCCGTGGTACCAGCTAGAGTGACAACTAACTTCGCACAAAGGAAGTTGCGAAAAAAAGTCCACTACAAAATACGCCGAAATCAAAACCCACAGCTGCCAGTGGTTAAGCCACCACGCTGAAACAAAAAATGTTTTCAAACGACACTCTTTTCACAATATCGATCTAAAAGGATGGTATTCTAGAAGTCCTAGCTGCTGCTATTTCACGTGACGCCAAGTACGACAACCTGGCTTAACGAGTTGATTTATACAACGAGAATTTCCTTGCTACTTTATCACGCTTCAATGAGAAAAAATTTCGCTCCTTAAAACAGCTCACTGACAAGCAACGAGAGTATTTTGTGTAAAATACAAAAATACAAAATAAAATAACAAAAAATAATAACAAAAATAAATTATAAAAATTATAAAAAGAATAATAAAAAATAAATCACAAAAAGAACAACTAAAAATGTAGAAAAATAATGACTAAAAATATAAAAAAGAACAATACAAAAATAAACAAACAAACTTTGAGCGTACATTTTCTGAGAAGCTTTCTACTACATCTGCTAATACGGCTGTAAGGCATAATTACATATATATTATACAATATTTGTAACCTATAGGTATGTAATACAGACAAACTTGGCACCTTACGCAGCAAATAAATACATATATAAACAAACGACAAATAAATAACAGGAGCCTATTGTGGCGGTAAGGCGGATGCTGTACAAACCCTTGGCATACACGTACCATACTTTTTAGCAATGGTTGAAATATAAGACAGTAACTTAAGGGTAAAAGTTTTTGCCCATGAAGATGCTGAATAAGAAAATCTGCACGTTTAGTTTGCAATTCCTACGATCACCTTACATTAAGTCTAGCCAAGTTTCGCCTCAATATTCACGAGGGTGGGGGTGTCATGCTACAGTTTGGAAGTTGGTGAAATTCCTTTTCTGTCGTCCCCAAAGCTGGGTTAATTTACACAAATCCCCACACTGTATATGAATGAATAATGAAGCGTCATTACGATTGAGAAAAATAATTCTGAATAAATTTAGAAAGTTTCACTCCTCCTTTATAATAACATAACATGTGCTGGATTTGCGCAAGATGATTGCAGCTAACAAGAGTCGAATTGCTTGAGTAACAAAGGTAAATAAAACTGGGATTAATGAACAGAAATCCCTATCTGAGACAAAAAACAATTTCTTTTCGAATAAGTTTAGCAAACATCCTTGCGTTGCCTAATTAATTTTCAATATTTCTCATACTCGCAACATGTTGAGATGCTTTGTGATACCAATATACCTCAAACTTACAGCAGATTCTTTCTCACACAAGTTCTTCTTTGGTCCTACCAGATGCTATTTACTCAATAAAATATTCGGAAAACCACAACACGAAGAAATTACCTGCTGTTACCATTGCCACCAATGATTCATGCATTATCTTCCATCTAATCAGCTTTAGCAAAAGGAACTTACACGACATTTAGTTAAAGAGACAGATAAATACTTAGAACCCAGTGTTTAACAAACGAGGACGTTTTCCATAACAACAATTCAGGTGTGATCACTTAAAAGTTTTTGACAAAGTCGTAAAATACGTCAACGCGTACGCACAGCAATCGAATTCCGTGCCAAACAAAACGCCAAGCAATATTTATAGTAAATGAACATAAATTAATTTTCACCAGCAACTTTGAAATGCAGACATTTTGAAAGACAGGGTTCAATACTGTCGTGAAGAGCGGAAATTCTTGGACGCCGTCTGGGAAGTGCACAATACTACAGATGCTTCCTTTATGGGCGAGTTACCGTGGCTACGTATCCGGGAATGGGATTACTAAGATAAATTGTTTTGCTACGAACCTATGAGTAACTGCCTCTTACTTTTTCCTAGGTTGAACTCGCGTCTTTCTGTTTGTTTCACCGTCTCAGGAGAGTTATATGACTACGTTATAGGACACACAATTTTGTAGAGGAACAAACGCTCTTCCAGACTGCTCACGAGAACACAGAAGCGAACGTGAGAGAGAAATACCTTGCATAAAGTGTCTCTTGAGTAAAAGCCAGGTTTGCTGTCGCGCAGTTATCGGGGGGAATGCTTATGAGATTCTGAGGTCGTTATAGCAACGTTGATCTAAATGTCAGGGAACATTAGCCCTCCCACCCTCTCTCCCCCTACTCTCTTAATCACGAAGAGATCGTTTAGAGTTATTTCCCTTGTTTAGTCATATGGCTAATGACGGTGTCATTTGCGCGGCTACAAACACCCCTTCTTTCTTTCTAAGGTCATCTACGAACAGTTCAGCCTTTATGGATGGTCTCATTGCTGAATAACGGGCATGATCACTGCATGTGACGAAACCCCAGATTATTACACAGTAAGAAACTAACAACCACTTTTAGCAATTTTTTTCCTTCGTGGTAAAGAACCTCTTGTACCATGGGATCGGGAGCACAGAAAACAATGACAATTGTCCGGTTTATTTTTTTCAATTTTTCTTGCCACCAAACTTTTTTTTAAGTCTTCACCGTAACAGTGCGCTTTTACTGTAACAGTGACTTTTCCCTCGCCATTGAGATTACATGGTGCATAGCCTCCATTTACACGTCTCATATTAAGCATTTTAGCGACTACACAGCCACGCCTATTAGGAAACTGTAGCTAAAGCTTTTTACAATATTTGACGACGTAGCTCACAGTCATTTTCATTTTTTAGAAAAATCAGCTATTAATTTTCCTAATGCCAGTGGTGGTTACCAATGCCAAAAGTGAACTCGTCAAGGTTCGACTACGGGGTGCGAACTCATATCAGTTCAAGAAACTTAAAATTTTTCCGTCAAATTGCTTGTTTTAAAAGAGTGCAACTAAACTGGACGAGGTGTGAATGTGGGCTATAGTGCAAACATGAGCAAACGCGTTTTGGGCTCTATTAGGTCCTGTTCTCAGATGCCATCCATTAGACGTTGCTCTCCGAAGTAGTCTGTAATTTCCGCCCAGTTTCGGGCCAATCTGCGTCGCGTTCACTGTGCGACTTCATTTGTTATGTTACTGGCGCTGACAGACTCTTGAAAGAGTATGATTATTTCACTTTTCTAGAAGAAATACTTTAACTACTAGCTCTTTCCGCAGTTGCTTGTCCACTTTAAGGATTAAACTCTCTCATGAGTTGCATTTTACGATAAAAATTGGGTCCGATGGCGTAACTCACAGTAAATTATATTCTGTTTCAATAAAATAAGTTTTGTTCCCTTACCGAACACCTAATCTTTTTTTTTTGCATGAAGATACAAAAAAAGGTGTGTAAATGATGCGTGTTAATTGGGTTGGGATAGAAAACATGTGAGGTTAATAGGAAAAGCACTGCGCGAAAGTGGTTCGTGACTTACGATGCAAGTCGATTTGGACGCTGGCAATTACTGCTTCCGTCCAATTGGCATTCCGTGCCTCGCAGCGAAGCCGCCCGTGAAGATGATGTCTTTCCAGTCTGTGGAGAATTAGCGTATTCTGCACCACCCCGGTGAAAGTTCCTTCATACGATTGATCCAACAATTCAGATTCCATCCACCAAGTTACTTCAGGAGCAGGACGACCTTTTGGATGACACAAAAAAGTTAGAAAAATAATAAGAAATATGCTAATTTTTTTTTTACTGAAAACAATCTCGTTTCATACAAGCATAATGTTTACACATTTTTTCTTCTGTAAACTTCCCAAATGAAGAGACGCAAGCATCCATGCAAAAGTAAACAAACATCAGCAAGCTAACCGTGACGTTGTAACCACATATTTTCTTAAAAACGGGCCCAAGAAAAGGCTTAGGACTGAATGCTTTAGATCACTTAGTACACTCGGGAATTCTGCGCTGGTTTTTTTCTGTCTTTTTACTTCATCCAAGAGCATTTTTGCTTAGATGCTCCGCCACATATATCGTAATGTATATCGATCCCCACATGGCCTAGGCCATACTTGCCTCAAGTTCGGCAGGGGAAGAAATCGGTTCCCGGAAGAAGGGATCGCGTTACTGCAAGCACGGCAGGACCGGGAAGTGTGAAAAGGCGCTCGGAAAAGTTACTTTACCCGTCACTCAACGTCATGAGAAACCAAGTGATTTCCTGGCCTCTGAGCCGTTACCTACGTAAGTTTACTATGCAGTTCGCAAATCCATTATTATTCAACGAAAAGATTGTACAAAAGTTGCCACCATTGGTGCTAGGCATGAAATTCCTATCTGAGACAGAAACACATTAACACCTTGAAGCGTGCCAACTTTCTTATCCACCAAGTCTTTTTACCACCAACAGCAACTTTTATTTATACTGTCTGAGCAAGACAGGACGCAGCAGCAATTACTTCGAATTTTACTACTGCAAATGGCTGTTTCAAAATTTTGTGAATTACTGTACAATTCTATTATAATTTGGTGGATTAAATACGGTTATGAATCGCACTTTTTTTACTGCACAATTTTCCGAAATCTAATTCTCTCCTGAACTTATTTAATGAAGCTGAATAATTCAGTCTATAAGTGATAGGAACTATGCCTTGATCTCGTGCACGGCACACAAGGGATTAATTCGATGCCTTGGTTTTCTTTTGCCACAAAGTTACTAATATCTTTTCTACTGTTTCTCGAAAGGCAATCAAGACAAAAACATCCCTAAGAACCTTTAATAGGAAACAAGCTTTTCTCGCTCGATAGTTAGCGAAAGAAGATTTGGGTTTCTATGAGCTTTCTTTAATCTGATGAGTTCATTAGACGAGATTCGACCAAGGGTAAATAAGTCTAGTTAAGACAGAAGAGCCTAAAAAAATGCCCAGCGATAGATTTAAAAGGTAATGCTTTTTTTAAATCCTCGTTTCAAAGAAGCTGGGAAAATCTGAACACAAGTAATACGCTTACTTTGCCTTACACGTTCTCGGTCAGTGAAAGATAACTTGGTGTGACGAGAAAGTTGCCACATTGTTGCAAAATTTAGAACCGCTTCTACTTCCCACGTGTGATTGGCACGAAACGTGTGCTGAGTAACAATCGCGTTCCAAGGCTTAAGCCACATTTTTTTAAAACAAAATCTGCACGGAAAGACCCTACGAGCGGATGAAGCAAGCCTTTCTACGAGTACGAAACAAGCTTTTTTTTCTTATTTTAAGAAGTAAAAGTGGACCAAGCCCGTAGTAATTTCATATGGTTCATCTGCAAAATGAAAAACTTTTCAAACTCGTTCTATTCTGAGACTCACGAGCAAAGTTGTTGAATTTTCTGTGTGTATGTATGTGTGTGCTTGGTGAAGGGAGATCTTGATGGTGACTCTCCAGAGAACAACTTGGGAAGTCGTCAACATTTCTGCAGAAATGGTGCAAGGGGCACGGGAGAGCAAGTAATCACCTGCTTTTTTTCTCTCTTTTTCCTCCAAACTTTCTTCTCCTTCATCTAAGCCCTTTCCCATACAACACAAACTAGCTTCTGCATAAACAAGCAAGTTCGTCAAAATTTTCTCCTTTAATAGGATTTGATTAAGTATGAACAATGCCTGAGTTCTGCCAGAAAACGGAAACTTTTACCACGTGTAATACAGCCACGGAATACATGAATACAGCTATGCTCTGTCAGAAGACTATTCATCTTGAAATATGCTAAGACCCTTTTATAAAATACCTTTGTAGATCGAGCCACTAAGCTCAAAGTGTAGTATCTGTTTTTACCAGCTTAATACATCGCGCCACAATTGTTCTTTTACGATGGTCGATCGAAAACGGAGGTGGATCGACAAGTATTCGTACAGGAAGTTTTTGTTACATCAGTGGTTTAGAATTGCAAAAAGTTGCACTTTCTATGGCAGTGACCGGCAACGATTTTCTCTCGCGAGCCAGAATCGAAGCAATGTGGGTGACGGCGGGCTGGAATCGTTCATTGAACTTTGAGATTATATTACTAAACTATAAGGAAGGGAGACATTAGATTATTTACTATTGGTTTTAGTTATGAAGCGTTTAAGTCGCAACTAATACTAAGATAAATGCGCTTTTGTGCTGTTTTCCAGTTTTGAAGTTCATCCATATCACATCATGTTTAACTTTTCGTTCAACACATAATACAGACCACATACGTCGTGCTTGCCGAGGTTGCCGACTCTGGTAACTAATATAAGCTTTTACCTTTCCGTTTTTTTTTTGGGTGGAGATGTACTTCTTCACTGTGCCGAAAAGAATTCATCCTGTTGTTCGTGTTATTCTTTCTGAGCTCCATACTGCACTGCCTGTACTTGCACTCCTTACTGCTAAACGACCTAAATGGTCGCTTCTATCTGGAGTTGTACTAACACTTTTATAACTTGCAACCCGTTCTCGCAAATTTCTTTGGCAACAATCTTTCTCCACTACGTGTTGCCATTGGTCCTTCGGACGTCGTTCGCTAGCTGTGCAAGAGGAAAGGCTGGTTGACTTCGTAATAAAGAAAAATCGAGAGAAATACTGAGTGCACGGAAGTCCCACGGCATTCGCGAACGTACATAGCGAAAATACGTCAGGAAAAACTCGAAAGTACTCTGACATAAGGAGTTTACACTGCACGCGACTTGCCGATACTTTCAGGTCCACCTTAATGGACAGGACAAGGATATTCCTTGGAGAAACGAAGCTGAGTTATGTTTTCTTAGTACGAACTTCTCTGAAAGTCTCGGAACACTTTAAATTCCAAGGACATTATAAGAAAGTTCGATCATCTTTTAAAGAATTTACACAATAGCTCCGGGTAAAACCTAGACAACCCACTATAACTTATTAAAATCCTTCCTTGAACAGACTCGTAAGCAACGACCGCGAAGAGAAGAGCTCGGTTGTGCTTGTTAGGCAGTTCTTGGCTACAGAGGAACGTCTACATGGAAGAAGGCCATTAAATACCGACGTTATATAATTTTTGCTTCACGTTCTTCGTTAGTGTACTCAACGCAGTCGAAAGACTTCATCGCAACATAGAAGTTATCCTTTGCGATCCTGGGAAATTAAAAACTTGTCAACTTAATTTTATGTGATGAAACAGATCCAAATGGCAGGAGAAAAACATTCCACAGTTAGGGCCACGACAAAGCAATGGTAACAAAAGAACGTGGAACGATAGAACGTTTTTCTTGTCAGACAGGCTTTTTACGTCATCCAGACTCAAAATGGCAATTTTCAATTTGTCAAGATGGCCGCGAAGGACAATTGATAGACACCGTTAAAATATTTCGTTTCTTTCGTATAATTTATAGAGGTTTGGCTTGCTTCTGAAGGAATTCCACATAAAAGAAAACTTGTTTGGAATATTACCTCCAATGGCGACGCAGGTTAAGAATAACGAAGCTCCTTCGTCGTACGGTCCAACAACCGACGTGACTTCCCGGCCTGTATCATCAATGATCTTGGGTTTTTGAGGTGGCACTGAAAAGAAATGTGAGAAAGATCCATATAGTTTGGTGCTTTTTTATGTTCGATGCACAAAGCTATATTCTAATGGAAGCAAAGGCTTTCAGTTGCCGCTTTCGCGGTACAAAGGACGTCTACATTTCTTTCTATTCAGAAATTTCACTTTGTACTCCACGATCAGTTGCTTTGCTAAACTTGGGAGTAAAATAAAGATAACATTTCTTGTCGACTAACTAGAGCAGGGGTCGGCAACCTTTTCCCCCTAGCGGACCCGAATCGAAGTAATGGCGGGCCGGATTCATCCATGCAGCTATTAAATTTGAATAATTACGTAACAAAGGAAGATGATTGATTATTTACTTTAATTTCGATGACATTATTCATAACTAATTTTACAATTAGTTTGAATTTTGTGCTGATCTGCATTCAAAAGTGTTCTTGTTATATCATATGTGATTCTTCATTTGAGGACCAAGTCGGTTAATCTGCACTTGCGACCAGTTGTTTCGGAGCAGTCCTTTTACATTAAATGTAGTGGAATAGTTTCTTTCAGTATGAGTCCCCAGTGTAAAGTCGCGGAAAGAAAAAGTAGCGAATAGGTCTAACTGTAACTTACACAGACAATTACGCATCCTGGCGATGACTTAAATGTAATAAGGATTAATTGCTAAATACGACCTAGAATACTTGTGTTCGGTCAAACTGCAGAGCACTTGCGACTTATCTTGCAAACAGCCTTTCCGCCCTTATATGCAGCTGTATTATTCCCCTTCCATGCCCACGCACAGTACCTGAAAATTGCTCCTACAAACTTTCTCACGATCGTGCAGGTACCTTACATGTGAGACCGACTATACTCTACCTTAAACGATAACTAAATGCCACAAAACGCATACCACATGGAAATTGCATTCATTATAACGAAAAGAAAAGTCGCTAAACTTTGACTCACAATGCATCCACGCTAAGCGTCAGCGCGTCACACAAACTCTCAAACTGCGAATCGCCAGTGCATGCATACTTGGACGACGAACTCGCGAACGTAGAAATTCCGACCATTTTTTCTTTCTAACTAAATTTTCTACCATCAGGCACAAATTTTTCCACTTCTCAATACAGCGGTCTCCTCCATTTTCCTCCTCTTTCCCCCCCCCTTGGAGTTAGAAACTTTGTAAGCTAGGTAGGGCTCACAGAACTTCGTAGCGTCTTCTGTCACCGCGAAAATTGAATCATGAGCGAGAGCTTCTAGGACGTTGATCCAAAAACACTATGACGGAATCGCCCCGTCCGGTTTCAAAGGCGGGTGGGAATATGACGAAAAACACACAACACAGCACAGTAAAAGGCTTGTTACCAACTTAAGGGCTCTTTTGCCAACGTCCCTTCCATTGCATTTTTACAACAATCTCCTTGAGCCCTCACCATCCCTCTTGCGTTCAGTTTATCCTTTTTACCTCGTTTTTTCGGCTTTAGGGCTACTTAGAGCCTCTCCCCCACAAGAAGAAACGGAACCAATGAAGCGCAAGCAACCACAGACGGTTATTCACGTACAAGAACACTCGATTACTGCCGCTGTTCTTACAAGACCTAGCACACCATTGCTTTCTTTTGTAGTGTAATTTTGCCCTAATATTATGTACATGCAAGGGGAGTTCTACCACGATAATAGAGTATAGAATAGTAGAGTAGAGTTCTCCTAACCTTGCTGTCGAAGCGCCGAATGCTTTCTGCAAACGAAGCTGGGATTACAAGCTAATGCGGACATTTAGGAAACGAGTTGTAGTTAAGTTGCTAATTGTGCTCGTGTAAAAGAAAAATCAAGAATATCGAAGTACAGCATACTGAATAATAGCAAATTATCCGGTTATACATATTTCCAATGTACTAGTCGTAATAATCACCAGTATAAAATGTATGACACCAGCAATAGGTGAAAGCCTAAGCTCTCCTAAAAAAAAGAAAAAATAGTCACCAAAAGAAAAACGATCAGCTTGGTGACGTAAACTAAATGTTTGCGATGTTTGCAATTCAGCGGACAGTGATCAAAAGTGTATCGAGTACTACTTTTATCACTTTTCATGCTGTTAAATTTGCATAGGTGGAAGGAAACTCGAGGCTTATGCATGTCGGTGGCATTGACCAACAATGCTTGCGTGACTAAAGAGGGAAATGTCAATCGTCTCGAAGCATGAACACATACAGCAAGGGGGCGAAGTGTTGTATGTACCTTACAACATATACGAAAAAAAAGCGTCAACAACGCTCTGACCATACCCAAATTTCTAGATTTTATTTTCTCCGGGTATTTGCTCCACTAATCTGCCATTCAATTAAGTAAAAAATCACAAATCTGCCCCGATTACGGGCTTTACGGACAGAGAGTACACGACTGTTCTACAACCAAAGGAAAACCTCAAGGATGGACTTACACTTAAGACATCAGGCTTAACGGCTAAGTTGTACGGTAGGCTTCTGCTTACGCTGATGATCTTCACGGTAATTTTGTTTTACACGCGATTACTGGAATAAAGGCTTCTTACTACTTTAGACTAGCTACCGAGCTTACTCAGACCTATGGGGTTTAACTATAAATGAAGTGGGGGAAGCCGAGCTTGACGGTATTGGCGCCACATGCTTTTTTAATCGAAGAAATTTCTGCTTCTGGAACTATAAATGTAAGAAATAAAAAAAGTACTCACAACGGAACGAGATAACTGAAATTTCAGTAAGTGTAGGTTTGGAACGGTAATTTCTGTTCTAGAAATCAGGCAAGGCTAGTCTATTCAGGACGTTATCTATAGTCAGCACTTAAGGCAAAATATTCAGTGGGTCTTGAACAATTAAAGCATGCACTCTAACAAAGGAATTAGAAACCTACGGGCTGTGCCATACACGTTGAGGCAGGGAAGGGATGTACAAGGGAAAGTGCAGCAATCCTCGTGGAAATCTAGGTTTACCGCTGAAAAACAAGTTCTCTCGCCTTGCCTATAACTCACCAAGATACAGCGGTAAAAAGTGTCCAAAGCTGACGCACATTTACACTGACTCCACTCCCTACTCCACACCCCTTACCACCGAAATGCTCCCTTGGGAGGCACGAACTCGACGACAGCTCACTTTAGGAGAGGTGTGTATTGAAACAGATTAAGAACAACGGTTTTCAAGGCAGTTTCGTCGTCATTTCATGATAAGACGTATGTTTTATCCCATACAGTTAAATAACACTCAATATAGCCGATACGAATAATTCATTTTTTCATCACAAAATTGGGCTGCTTTAACTACATTTTACGTTCAAGACGTGGATAAACCTGGCTTTTACTAAATCATCACAGGCAATTACCCCAGTTCTACCTATTTCAGTATCTACCGGGGAGATTCCCTCAATTTCTGCAGCCACGGAGTTACTTGCAAATCCAATTCTCCTGTCTCCATTGAATTAACGTATCTGCAGACGGGAATTTCTATTCACGGAAGCTACGAGAACGTGGGCTGCTGTATTGGATGTATTCCCAACACAGCGCAAGTTAAAGAGATTCCATTTGCTGTAGGTGTGAACCCATGTCACCTACAAAGTTAACGCTGTTTTACGCTGAATTATCCTATATAACATTTATCCAAAAATATAAAAAATAGTCACTAACACGACGCGCAAATCACAACGCAAAATGTGCTTTCCAAGTGTGCGCAAAAGTGTACCTCCTAACATTGTTCCAGTGGATAAGAGCATTGACGTACTGTACGAATCAAGTAGCTATAATGAAAGACTTATTCTAAAGAATTTATCGGAAGATGCTGGTTTGGGTGTGTAATCAGACAAATATCTATTTATCATTTCAGAGTGAAGCTTTCTAATTTGTCTTCTTGTACATATGGAAAATCGTAAATTACCATACAGAAGCTGACGCACACCATTTATTCCAGAATGGGATGACATGAAAAAGGACAGTGTCTCCTAACCGACAACCCAGGTTGAAACCGGCCGATAATTTCAAACAGTTCAAACCCATGCTACAAGCAACCGATTTCTGGAATGTTTGAGCAATATTAACAATTAATCGATTTCACAACTTACGAATGCAAAAGTGCCGGCATGAACCTCCAACTTACTGGGATATATATTCCTTCCCCGGTACACTTTCTGGTCAATAGAGGGTTGGCTGGTCGTGGAAACTACATTTGCTCGCGTGATTTCCCAGCTTACTCCCCTAGGGTGCTTGTTTGAATTGCAGTAATGTTCAAAAGAATCCGTTTTTCGTGTATTTAGTGGTGAAAATAAACATGGAAAACTTGGAAGGAGGCTCAATAAAGGAATATCTGAACTTTGTCTACCACAATAAGATCACGAAAATAGGGAAAATGAAACAAAAGTGAACTTTCTCGTAAACAATGGCAAAGCAACCCCTTTTACGTACTGTACGTCAAACTAACGCTGCCACGAAAATGGCGTACCGAATTATCTTACAAAAGAGATTATTATTTTTTGCTAACATGTTTGGAATATTGGTGAGTACTTTGCTAATGCAGTACTTAAATCAATGTGTTAATATTTCTTTATTATCCGGTAACAATGTCATCTAATCTTACCTAATAAAAAAACTATTCTTAATTGGAAGTATTCTTCAAATTTGTTTCCCAGTAAGTTTAGAAAAATACACAATTATTTCTTGAAGCTTACCGTGGTTTCGAAACGTTTCGCTCAGCTCAATTTAATTCATCTCGTTGTATTTTTCCTTTCTGCTTTTGTACCCCCTCAAGAAAAAGCAGAACAAGTAGGCCAGAAAAGTTATGTAGTTCCTGGCATGCTAAGGAAACAAACAAGGACTCACTGGAGTACAAGACGTTCAATGGGAACCGATATGAAAGTTCCGTGTAGCTCTGGACGGGAGTTTTCATCATTTCTCCCGAAAGCAAAATATCTGTACGCCCCCCACTCACATAAACCCTTCCACTTGAAATCAGATCTCGCATGGCATAGCAAAACATAAGGGGGTTGCGTCGTAAACACAGAGACACGCGCAAGACGTGACACTGGGAGAAATTCAAAGAAGACAATAAAGATAATGGCAGATCAAGTTTAGACAGTACAAAAAATGTCCTTTTAAGCTAATACAAACGTTGTCAAGGCTTCGAGTTCTTGGAAGAATACAACATTTTTACATAATAGGAAAGAAGATATGCAACTCCCAACCTCTCTCCCTTTCTCTCCACTTCTTTGTACCTTAAGTTTACATTACTTTTGTTGTTCTTCTCCCGGGCATATTTCTTACTGGATTCTCATCTCTCTAACCTCTTTAAGAAGGTTGAATGTGGAGAAAAAAACAAAACAAAGAGCTACACAGACGTGAACACGAAGTGGCGTCTGTAAACGAGGAACGAGCAAAAGCTCTGGGGATCAAAGAAATCTTGGTAGCAAACTTGTAAGAAGTAATTTTCTTTGACTACTTTCCACCCAATTACAGAATAGTCTAACTTTTAAGAAAACTTTACTTCCGCCTGCTTGGCTCCCTTCATTGAAACCTTTAAGATTGCTAGGAGACTGACAAATTATACACCAAGTAACGAGTAAGAAAGAATGCTGACAAAACCTGACAGTTGTTGTTCAATCTTATAAATCCTTACCGCATTTTCATGCTCAGGTACTCTCTTCAACGTATTGCTATCTATTAAAATGACATAAACCGTTGCTCAACTCCAGGAGGGAACCATTGGCGTGGAATCAACTTTTTTTACTCTTCAAAGTCTGCGATAATAATTGCAACTTATAGTGACTGCTGTTGATACTTTTCAATTTTGTTTATTCTTCAATACAGATCCAATTTTGCTAACATTTAACATCTTAGATAGTTTCTTTAAAGAGTATTTTTTTTACTTTAGAGATGAGCGTTCTTTTTCCTCCTTTTATGTACTCTTTTAACAAATTTAAAGTTTTAAGGCCCCGGTATACACAAACCTCTTATGGACGAATAACACGGGGAACTCTAAATAAGGCTTCTGCGTAGTGCTTAAGTATATTTCAAATCAATGCTTGCAGTAAAGTTGCCTTAATTGATATCTAGTGCCTATGTTTGAGACTTTTTGAAAATATGTTTTTATTA